>VZTE01004705.1:5776334-5811851 GCA_013397775.1 Eulacestoma nigropectus
CGCCCCTCCTTGCCCCGCCCCCCGCCCCTCCAGCCAATGGGAGCGGCGAGCGCTCGGCGCACGCGCTGGCGGAAGCGCTCCGCACGGCGGGCCCGCGGCCGGGGCGGTGCCGGGTGCGCGGAGCGGTGCGGGATGCCCGGAGCGAGCCGCGGTGCTTCGGTGGCTCTTGGGGTGTTCCTGCCGCCTCGGCGGGGCTGTGGGACTCTGACTGCGGGAATTATCGCCCGGACTGCTCGCAGAGAAGCGGGAGGTTTTTGCGGTACCTCCCCGGAGGCTGTAACTCGCCGTCTTAATGGCAGGAAAGAGCCTCCCGGGCGGGTGGGAGGGCACTGGAGGAGCGGGCAGCGCTTTAGGTGCTGCTCTCAAGCCCCAAAATAAAGATAACGAGTGCTGTGACGCTCTCATAGGAATGAGGTGTTGCCACCGAGGAAGGTGCTTGTCCCGTGTGGGACGAGGACGTGGTGCCTGGCACCGCTCCTGTGCGGTTCCTGTCGGGGACTGGGGCTGGAAATGGGCCAGAATATCCGTGAAGCAATTGGGGGATTGCTGGCTTGTAAGCATCTTGACAAACATCTTGAAAAAGCGTCTTGTCTTGACAAACCCTCTTCATGCTGTTGCTCCCCGTCATTCAAACCCAGCTCTGGATGAGGTCTGTGTGGTGCAGCAGCACCTGCTCTGGAAACCAGTGCCCGAATCCGTGCGTGGAGTCCTGGAGTGGTGCCACCCTCCCGCACTGTGCGGTGTGTTCCCCTGTCTCACAGCAGAGGTGGATCCAAGACACCGGGGCTCAAAGCAGCCTGGTTCCCTGGGAGGAGACCGAGTCCCCTGGGGCTATCCACAACTTCCCAGAGATGCTCTGGATGCCCCATCCCTGGAAGCATACAAGGTCGGGTTGGACGGGCCTTGGAGCCAGCTGGGATAGTGGAAGGTGTCCCTGCCCATGGCAGGGGGTGGAATGACAGGATCTTTAAGGTCCCTTCCAACCCAAACCAGTCTGGGATTCTGTGGTCAGTGCTGTGGCTCACACCAGGAAGGACTCCCAAGCCTGCACTCCCAGCGTGGTTACGCTGATTTTGGCACCCTGCAGTTTAACCAGAATGGTGAACTTTAACATCAGTGGCTGAGCTCTCTCTCCACCTGCACCTTTAGACTTGGATTGATCCACACCAAATCCCTGCTGTTCTTCCTACCTATGCCCATAGATGAGGAGGGGGTGACCCGAGCAGGGAGACCAGAAACAAGAAGTGATGAATTCCCCCTTTGGGTGGCAGAGGTGCAGCATTTAGAAATCAAAACTAAATCACTTTGCTTGCAGGAGAGGAAGGGGCACAAATAACCCAACACTTTGTCATCTCAGAGCAGCTATAGACTCATAGAATGATTTGCATTGGGAAAGACCCCGAAGATCATTTCGTTCCAACCACCCCACCATGCACAAGGAGGTTTAGCATCAGGGAGGCCTGGCTGTGTATGTTTTTTAATAAAATAACCCCAGTTCACCCCTCTGCTCCCAGCCTGGGGCCGTCCCACTAGGTGTCAGTGCACACTCACGTACCAGCACGGTGGCCCAGATGAAAAGCCATGGAGTAATTTCAGCACGCTGTTCATTTGCTGCAGCTGTAATTGAGGTTTCTGGGGCCATTTATTATAAAAATATCTGCTTGCTGATCCAATGGCTCGAGGCTGCTCGAGTATCTCACCGTGTTCCTGGGAGAATCAAACTGTTGGAGCTGATTTCACTAAGAGCTGTCACAGTACGTTACTGGAATGCTTTTATTGAAGTTCATTTTCCAGACTCTGCTTTAACAGTGTTCTAGAGCACTGCCATTTACTGTATACTGGAACAGTAATTTTCCTGTCAAAGTCAGTTATTCAGTTCTCCAGGTCGACTGCAATCTTTTTGAAACAGATGCAAGAAAAGCAGGGCAAAACAGAGGCAGGGCCGTGCAGTGTTCCCATCCTGGCATCAGGGAAGGTGGGAATGCTCTGCCCCAGAGGCCACGGGGGAGGTGGGCTCAAGGAGGCAACATCACAGGTGCTAATTTCACTGATCAAAGACCAGAGGAAGGGATGAACAGAGGGTGGTGTAAGTGGGACTGAATCCAGGGGTTGATGGGCAAGAAACCAACGGCTGGAAGAGCCAGCTGGATCAAAACTGGTTGGGAAAAGCTTAAAAAAACTGGGCTTAGTGCAGTGGTCATCACCCTGCTCACCACTTCTTTAGGCAGCCAGGCCCCCTGTGGGTGGATGTCGGGGGCAGAAGGGGCTGCCTCCTCCCAGGCACCTCCTGAGAGCCACAGGTTGATTACAAACCTCACTGGAGCGAGGTGACTCTTGTGGCCACCACCAGCCCCACCACAGGCGGGCTGAGAAAGGTGTGTGAGAAGCCAGGTGGGAGCTGGAGGGGACAGCACCGTGCTCAGGGTGTCACACAGCCCAGGCTGCTGGTGCTGCACAGCCCCTGAGCACTGGAGAAGCAGCTTCCAGTTGGTGGCGTGGAAATCACCTGTGTGCTCATTAATAAATAGAGCTGGTGGGAGGGAGATTATTTGGAGGAAGGGATGGCCTTCACTGTGGCTGTGGCATATTCTGGGGGCTATTAATGTGGTTTGCACATCATATCATACAAGTTACATGGGCTGGGCTGCAATGAATCAAAGAAGATGCAGGGAGTGGTGCTTCCCAATGGGCAGAGCACGTTGCTAAAATATTTAGGCTGCACCAGAGTTAAGTGCTTCTTCAGATGCCCCACTCCAGGCTTTCTGTCTTTATGGAAAGGCTCCTGGCAAAATCATCTGAACTTTGGTTTGGGTATGGGAGAGGCTGCAGTTACAGGGGCGTTTCACACTGTGGTTTATGACCTCTTTAGGCTGAGGACATGTTTACTACTTGCTGTTACCATAAGTGGTGCTGTTGCCCTGCTTGCAATTTTGATGCCCATTAAGATGGAAACTGTATGTAAATCAGGATCCCTCATTCATATTTATAATTCATGGTGGGATGTAGGAGTTTGTCTGCTATGAGAAGAGCCGTAAACAGGAGGTTTATGGACATAGAAAACTGGTGCTGAGGTGGTTCTCTTGAAATAATTTTCCTTTGCAGCCGAACATCAATTCTTAATTTTAGTAGCACACGTAGCAGGATGGAAATGATGATTGATTTTTCTCCACGTGCTGTGGGCTGCTTCAGTCGAGATTTCACTATAAAAGACTAGACATTTCCAATTGCTTTTTATAAGTTCAGAACTGATTTTGTTGGTTTATCACCCAACTAACATAATAAAAGAGAAAAATACAGTCGGACAGAAAACACAGGAAACTGATGGGCTGCCTGGTTTCTGGCCTTCCTTTAGGTGGTGTGATTTTAAGCCATGCTCCTGCTGCAGGTCTCTTCCAAACTGGGCCATACAGAAGTTTTTGCCCTGTGCTCACAAAGAACTGTGGCTCTGTGTAGAGTTTGAATGTTTTATGCAAGTCTGGCTCGCTGTTGGGCTCTTGACAAGTGAGAAAGCAAAAACAAAACTGAGTTAACATCAGCATGTCTTGGTTTTTAGTACGGGGACTTGTGGCACCCACATTACCTGACATGGATAGAGTCCAAAACTGCCCCACTTGCGTGAATGAGGCTTCATTTTCTTTATCCAAGATAGGATTTTCCTATGGAGAGCGTGGCTTTGATAGTTTTGTCCTGCAGGTTTGGAGGTGTTCAGGTGAGTGGTGCCTGTAGGCAAAGAGGGGACGGGCAGAACTTCTGTGACATAAATTCATCTTGTCCCCACAGCCGAGGAGAAGATCCTCAGGAGAGAGCTTAGGGTCTGTCTGCTGTCAGCCCCTTGCACCACGAGGGTCAGGGGTGTCTGCACAGGGTTCTTCTGCATCATTTACTTATTCTTGCAAAGAAAAAAAAAATGGACAAGAAGGGTTATTTAGCCTTACACATAGTGGGAAAGGGCTGGGAAGTTTGGTTAGTGGCTCCAGCTCAGCCAGGACTTGGACTTTGGAGTTCATAGCAGTTGCAGGTCTGGGAGAATCCCTCACCTTTCACGTGAGCACAGTGAGTGTGGTAAGAAATGCTGAGTTTGGATAGAAAGGCTGAGTTTGATAAGAAGGGTTGAGTTTGATAAGAAGGGCTGAGTTCACAGGTGGAGAGAAGCAATGAGAAAAAATTCCTGTGGCTCTCTGGAAACACAGGTGGTAGAGACATTTTATTCCCTAGTTTATAGTCATGTAAAACAAATTCACTGCAACTTGTCAGTGAACAAGGATCTCCTGCTGTTAGGTAAAGGTCAGGGCAGGGGTGAGTTTGTTTCTCTGCTGTAGACAAGGACTGTGTGCAGGAGTGTCTGACTCCACACTGGGCTGCAGGACTGGGGGAGGTGGTTTGGAGCTGCTGGGAGATTTCCCTGGCACTTGGGAAAA
Source organism: Eulacestoma nigropectus (assembly GCA_013397775.1). Taxonomy (NCBI): domain Eukaryota; kingdom Metazoa; phylum Chordata; class Aves; order Passeriformes; genus Eulacestoma; species Eulacestoma nigropectus. The sequence continues at coordinate 5,780,753 of VZTE01004705.1, forward strand.
CAGAGTTTTGTCCTGAAGTTTTGAGGAGGGACAGGGGAGGAAGTGGGGCACCACCAGCAGCCTCTCTGGGGCAGTCTGGGCTCGGGCTGGGGTTTACCCAGGAGCGCGAGTGGCAGAAGCTGACACTGTTCTGTGGTGTGGTGTGAACAGCACAGAGATGCACCAAAGCACATCTGGAGGAGGCACTTCTCCAGCATCCACCTTGGTTTTGCCTTTTAAAATACTCTAAAACCACTTGGGGCACTGGCACAGGCTGCCCAGAGAAGCCGTGGCTGCCTCATCGCTGGAAGTGTCCAAGGCCAGGTTGGAGCAACCTGGACTAGTGGAAGGTGTCCCTGCCCATGGCAGAGGTTTGGAACAAGATGAGCTTTAAGGTCAGTTCCAAGCCAAACCATCCTAGGATCCCATGGTTATGGCTGCTGCACAGTGTATGTCACATGTTGAGGCATTTGGGTGACAACCCCCATGGCTGCCTCTATCCCCAGATTTATTTACTGACAGGGTAAAGAGTAAGTTCCTCACTGAGAGTGCTGTTTAAACCTGCTTGGGGTAATAATCTGTAAAACCCTGTAAGACATTGTTCTCTGTGAAAATTACTGTGATGTTTGACCATTCCCAATTTTGTGATGTAGAAATTTCCATGAAAGCAGCACAACTGATCTCTGGAAATGGCCATTAATGGAAGTGACCACCCTGTGGTGCTTGGGAAGGGGATGGTTTGGAGTGGGAAGGCAGAGCAGAGGGAAGCCCCAGCCCAGCTGCTTTTGGTGACGTCTCCAATGGGGATGCCTGCTCAGCTGGGCTTGCTTAGAGGAGCTCTGCTCAGGAGCCAGAGCTGCCTGAGGAGCACCAGTGCCTGGTCCTGGCAGGATTGGGGTGGGATCCATGTGCTGGCCACACCTCACTCCTCCCTGCAAGAGGTGTGATGCTCTGGGCAATGAAATACAGCCCAAATGCAGCTCAGGCTCTGTGACCTCTCTGTCCTTCATCAATTGGCTGTGAGAGAATTCCCAGCTGGGTTTCCTGCAATGAACACCTGCTTTTTTTGTCCATGCTGTTGGTACTCAGTGCCTTCAAAACTTACATCCCCCTATCTGCACTCACACACTGAATAACCTCCTCCTGGTGGGGTCCTGGCCTCCTTTCCTGGGGATCTACATGATGGCATTTTCAGTGTCTCCTCCATGTTTGATGAGAAGGATTCCAGCAGCAAGCTGATTTCCTTAAAAGCTTCACTCTGCAGGTGAGGAGGTGGCTCCTGACCCTGTCCTTCCTGACACTCATTCCCACAGAGCTGTTCTTCCCCTCCTGCAGTGTGGAAGGAGATGGAGGGGACCTCTTTCCTCTCCACGTCCCTCTCTCCAGGGACTGTGATATCCAGACTCCTCTAAGACCTCAGCTGTGCAGCTCCTCCCAGCAGGACCACAGGGACATTTTGATGTCCCTTTTTGCTTCCTGGCAAAAGCTATGGACAAGGACAGCTTTCAATGGAGAGAACCAACCCCACACTGGCCACTTCTGGGGCAGCCTGGACAGAGATTCCAACCAGAAAATGGTTAGTGGCTTAGAGAATGAGGTGCTGGCCTAGGTATTTGTGTTGAAACCTCTCTGGCAAATGTTTGGTGCTTTGTCAAGAACCAAAACAATGACAGCTTTGCTTTAAAAGCAAAACTTTCAGTTTTCAGTTGTTAGTTTGGGATTATTGATAAAAATCAAGAATGTTTTCACTGACAGTGGCTTTTCAGAGCAGGATTTGGTGGCTAACCACCTGCTCCCTCCACGGTCAACCAGAACTGTTTTGAAGGCAGTTTTGCTTCCCTGAGTGCCTGCTCTGTGTGCTCAGAGAGCTCCTGTCCTATGAATGCTGAAAAGTTAGAAGCAGAGAAATTCTTCAGCGTTTTCTCAGTGTTCTGTGAGAGCATTGCTTTCTCACACAGACTAGACGAAAACAGTGAAGACGGTTTTGTAAACTAATTCTTTATCTTTGCACCTGGAGTTTGTTGTGCAGTGTTGTTATGGTACACTGAGGAAAATATTTTGAAATGGGTGTTGTACAGCCTCCACCAATCATTCCAGGAGGTGGTTGATCGAGGGACCAATAGTACCATGCTACTCTTGAGAACCAAGTTATATAAACTGATTTATAATTAATTAAATATCCACTTTTTTCCTGAACTTTGATCGTGTCGTTTCTCGCCGCTCTCAGTACAACAGTGACACTGTCCCTCTCGACAGGGCTGTGAGACACAACCCCACCACTGTGACAGCATCACTGATGTTCATCCATGTCCAGCACAGGAAGAGATATCACATCTCTCTGCTGCTGCCTGTGTCCATCTGTGGTCAGCCCCCCCCAGGTACTTCTGGGGTCCTGGGAGGGCCACTGCTTTTGCTGTGCCCTTAAGGGATGTGATCCTGCCCCTCTGCCCAGCCTGGGAGGCACCTCTGGGGTCCGTGTCCAGCTCTGGCTCCTCAGCACAGCAGGGCCAGGGAGCTCCTGGAGCGGGGCCGGCAGAGGCTGCGGGGCTGAGGAAGGGCCTGGAGCATCTCCGTGCCCAGGAAAGGCTGAGGGAGCTGGGGCTGCTCAGCCTGGAGAGGAGCCCCAGCCGAGAGGGGCCCCGAGCCCTGGGTGTCCCTGGCTGCAGGGAGGGTCAGGGCAGGGCCCGGGCTCTGCTCCGGGGCCCAGCAGTGGCACCAGAGCCACGGGCAGGGGCTGAGCCCAGCAATTCCCCTGCACGGGAGGCAGAACTTCTGCCCTGGGCAATGCCCAGCCCTGAGCAGAGACCAGAGAGGAGTGGAGTCTCCTCCCTGGAGTTATTCCAGAACTGACTGGACACAATCCCGTGCCCTGTGCTCTGGGATGGCCCTGCTGGAGCAGGGAGGTGGCACCAGATGACCCTACTGGGGTCCCTTCCAGCCTGACCCATTCTGGGATTGTGTTCTGTGATGCTCTGGTCTCCTCTCCTGGGGAACAGCCCGTTCTGCTGCTGGCTGCAGGTACAGGAACGACCACAGTGCTGCAGCTGATGCAGCTGCCAGCATGGGAATAATTTTTAAGGAAATCTGTGTATCTTTATTAATAATTACTGTGAGCGGTCCAGTAGTGTCTGTCTCATGAGAGGACAGTTTTCATGGCAGTTCTGCTCCCGCTGTCTGAATCCTCAAATGTCAGTGGGCTGGAGGGCTCCTTGCTCTCTTATTTGAAGATATTTATTTCTCCTCTGCTAATGTTATTTAGAGCCTTCTAGAGAGCCTTGAAGGCGAGTGCTGGCTCCATTTTCATGCCAGACAAAATGTGTGTATTGAAGCATTCGTCGCCACTCCAGCTGTGGAGCTCCTCCGGGGCAGTGAGGTGACAGGATTCCAAAAGGACAGGCTCCCAGCTGGGAAAAGGACAGGCTGGCAGCGCAAAACTCCCTGCAATGACCTCCCAGCTCTGCTAAAACAGGTTCCTGATGACATCGGCGTGGCAGGAGAGCTCCTGAGCTCTGAAGGTTGATGTCCACTCTGGGAGTGACTGAGCACAGGACAAAGCCAACTTCTGAGCCCAACCCCTTTTTTTTCATGGTGTGCCAAGAAGAAACCAGCAGTGATACAAAGGGACACCCAGCCACCAACTGTGGCACCATTGTCTGCAGCTCGGAGCGGGTAGAGGGTGCCACGGTCAGTGGGGGCACAGGACCTTCTCTTGGACCTTTCCTACAGTGTTTTGAGGATAAAATGCATTCATAATTTATCACTGATCAGCTGTAGCCTCACAAGTCGCCATTTCACCTCTGCTTTTCCACGTCAGACATCTCAGGGCTGTGGCTTGTGCATCTTAACTTTTCAGTTGTGATTTCTCATAGATTGGATGAGCCCCAACAGGCAAATAACAATAACAAGGTACCACCCTACCACAACAATGCCCTGCAGTTTTGGGACCGAGTTCGATAGGATTCTTGCCAACAAGCCCTGAGTTGAATTTTGCTCATTTTGGGACCTGTTTTTTTGGGCTTATTTCCTGTCTTTCCCCCTTTCTTGTTTTTTTGTTTGGTTTTTTGGGGTTTTTTTGTTTTGTTTTTTTTTTTGTGGTGTAACAAAACCCAAAGAAGTTTAACAATAGAAATGGGTTAGAAGTTTACAGGACCGTGCTTGGGTGTTTTAAAGGCATATTGGAGAACATCTTCATGTATCATTCACTCAAAAAATGTAGTGAATCAAGTGGAATGTAGTTAAAATTCAGATGATGCTTATCTGTGTTTTAATCTAACAAGTCTTTGTGGGTAATACCTTGTACCAACACAATTTCTGAATTTTTGCACATGTATACAGCTGAAAGAACTGCTTTCATAGCTGAAAGGGGAAAATATGACCTTTCAGAAATTGTGGAACTTCCCCCGCTCTCTGAAAATAGAAAAAAAATCCAATGAAAAGCACTCTGAGAGATTTCTTTTGCAGATTAGGGAAGAATCTTTTAACCTGCGGTCAAGGAAAGCTCAAATTGTCCTCTGCAAGGGTCCTCACTAGTCCGTGCAGCAGATGATAAATGATCCCTGTGTTAGGTTTGAGGGCCCAGCAGGACACAGTGATCGGGATTTGGGCTGCAAAATTATGAGGTTTTAAAACTTTTGAGCTCTGCCCGTTTTCGTCCTTGTTTCAGAGACTTAAAGGGTCCAAGATCTTTTCAAACTTCCCCTTCCTACACTTGGGTTGGGAACATAACATTTTCCTTAGTGACAGCTGAGATCTTTAACTGAATGGCATCACCTGGGCAGAGATAGAATCACAGAATTATGGAATATCCTGAGCTGGGAGGGACCCACAAGGATCATCCAGTGCAGCCCCTGGCCCTGCCCAGACACCCCAACAACCCCACCCTGGGCATCCCTGGCAGCGCTGTCCAAACGCTCCTGGAGCTCTGGCAGCCTCGGGGCCGTGCCCATTCCCTGGGGAGCCTGGGCAGTGCCCAGCACCCTCTGGGGGAAGAACCTTTCCCTGATATCCAGCCTGAACACACAGCTTCATGCCACTCCCTGGGATCACTGGGTTTATGACACAAAACAAAACAAAACTCCTGGGAGCCACTGGTGCTTGGCCAAAGCAGTGGAAGTTCGTGGTACCTCAGTGCCTTCTCCAGGCACTGCCACATGTCTTGAGATTTGGGGCAAGTTTGGCTGTGGTTGGGGTGGCATCTGAGCATCACGGACATGGGTGCCCGTGCTGGCCTGCACTGCCTGCTGTGGGGCCTGTGGGGTGAATGTGGAGCACCAGCCGAGAGATGCAGCAGCCCATCCTGAGGTTTGCCATGTCCTGGGAGGTCGATCACCTCACAGGGGCTGGAGTTGTGGCTTTTTAGGGTCTGCTGGCATCACCCGAACCTCCCAGTTTGCCCCAGAGGCACCCCGTGGCCTCCAGCCGTGCTGCCAGCAGAGGTGCAGCGGGTGCTGTGAGGTGAATGGCCAGCTCATCTCACAACTACTGTCACTGCCGGGGTGTTGGGAAATGCCGGCGCCGCCACCAAGATCAGAGGAGCCTGTGCTCCAGAGGCGGGTGAGGAGCAGTCACCCCGCTCTGCAGGGCTGGCTGTGGGTACAAACAAGTTCCCGCTCTGGGCTGCGGTGGAAATGTGGCTTTCTGATGTTTCTCATGAGAAGCAAGACTTGTCCTTCCCATCCAGGCTGGCTCTTGCCTTCTCACTCGTGCTGTCTCCTGTTCCAGACCTACTTGGAGCTGATGCTCCTCGTGCGGTGTTTCCCCACATTCCCTGGGAGACTGGCTGCCATCCACCCCTCACTGAAGTGAGAGTCTCCCGGTCTCCACTCTCCACTCCCCGTTTGAATAACTGAGGAGGGTAGATGCTCATTTACTGGCTCCTGCCTGCGTTTTTCCCCACCTGAGGGGCAGGGATGGATGTGCAGCCAGTGTAGGCCATGGGAACACTGTACCCGTGTGTCTCCTGGCTGGGATGCTGGTGCAGGCCCTGTGGAAAGGCCTTTCTCCATAAGAACAACCATGCAGTGTCTCTGCCTGAGTGATTTAGAGGCTGATGACCTACCCAGCCAATGTCCAGGTGGGAAACCCCAACTGCTCACTCAGGAGAAGGGCTTCTCCATAGCTCCATGAGGACTTTTTCCCTTCCAGTCTTTGTCTTGAGTCTTAGAATCACGAGTGGTTTGGGTTGGAAGGGACCTTAAAGCTTAACCAGTTCCACCCCTGCCATGGGCAGGGACACCTTCCACTATCCCAGGGTGCTCCAAGCCCCGTCCAGCCTGGCCTTAGACACTGCCAGGGATCCAGGGGCAGCCACAGCTTCTCTGGGCACCCTGTGCCAGGGCCTGCCCACCCTCCCAGGGAAGGATTTCTTCCTGATATCCCATCCTACCCTGCCCTCTGTCAGTGGAAAGCTGTCACCCCTTGTCCTCTCCAGCACAACAAGACCTTTTCCTTCACTGCCACAGCCTGACACTGGGAAATGCAGTCATGCATCAAAGCCGACAAATAGGAAATGAAAAATGGGTTTTAAAAAAGGCTCCTGAGGAAACAAAGCTTCCAAACCTTGTATAACCCCTTTTGTCCAGGTTGGCAGCACCATGTGGGCTTTGGACTCTTTGACCACCATTTTTAAGGTGTAAAAAAATAGGATGCATTACAAAATCATCATGATGTAGTGGCCCTTTCTTTGGGAAGGCTTAACAAGGTTTTGGAGCCCGGGAATGGATGGCCATTTCGCTGTGGGGATAATGTGCCCCAAATCTGGCTATACCACAAAGCTTTGGAGAAATCTCATCTAGCAAATGCCCTGTATGGAATTCAGGGACTATTTTGCATCTCCCATCTACACCAGCCAAGGCTGGGAAATTGATTCCCCTGCATGTACTTTGGTTCTTTCCCGAGTACTGGGAGAGCTGGGCTGCAGTGAGGAGGAGGGAATAGGAAGGTATAAGACAAAGATCCCAAAACACTTACCATCACTGGAAGTGTCCAAGGCTAAGTTGGACAGGGCTGGGAGCAACCTGATCTAGTGGAAGGTGTCCCTGCCCATGGCAGGGATAGAACAAGATGGCCTGGAAGGTTCCTTCCAACCCAAACCATTCTGTGATTCTTGTGAGGAGCTGGGGCTGGGCAGCTGGGAAATCACCTGGCGAAGGGAGCTGCGGTTGGGGTGGGAGCAGTGCCGGCAGGGTTTGCTGAGAGCCACAGCTTCCTTGGTAGAGCTCTGTGAAGTTTCCATCCCTGCTAATAAATCACATGAGCATGATCATAATGACAAAGGAAATAATTACTTCTTCTTAAGAAACTCGTCTCCTCGCACCCCAGGGCCCGTGCGTGGAGCAGTGAGGAGTTTGCAAGTCCGGAGCGTGGGAGGGAGTTGAGACTGACAGAACTCAGGTCGTGTGTGCCAGGTGTGAGTGCAGGGGAGCTGCAGCAGCCAGGTCTGCAGTGCTGCAGGTTCAACAAGGTCATTCAGAAGTCACCCATGGGCAAAAACCTGTGAGCCAAACCCTGCAAGGTGCTAAGGCAGCTCTTCGTTATGTGGCTGATTCCAAATCACCCTCAGGTCAGCCAGCTGCCTGTGACAACCTGCTGAGCACCCAAAATCAGCAGAGTTTGATGATGAACACCATTGCTAAGCCCTCAGTGGGACAGCAGCTTCAGACAGGTGATCTGTGCCTGGCTGCTTCATGAGCAATGACTTTGCTTCCTATGTGTCTATCTCAGCCCACCATCGGCATTTAAAATCATTCCTTACTGATAGGAAACAAAACACAGCTTTGAAAAAAAAATCTATCCTGGTGATGGGCTTTGTTTTGCATTTCTTTGTGACAAAAGTGATTAAACTGCTAAATCACAGCTGCTTTTCTCACAAAAAAGACAAAGCATCTTTCAATCCCTCCATCGTTTCAAGAGTTGCAGAAAGCTCTTGGTAAATGGGAGTGATTTGATCTATCTTGGCCTTATCACTGCATCTCCTACACCCACAGGCTCCCAAGCAGGGTGCATTTGCTGTCTAATGGCCTAAAAGCTTCCCGTGTTACTCATAACTTAAACACCGAGAGAGAGATAAGGGATTGGGTTTGGTTTGTTTCCTTTCAGAAGAAATGAACATTAATAAATATCTCATTATCAGAAAGTGTCATAGTGAAAGTACAGCGCTTTCTCCCGTTCCACGGTTGGCTCTTTAATTTTCACCATGGTTAAAGAGCAACATGAAAACCCTGAAAAATGATCCCAGTCACACTCAGCTGAGTTTTCAATAACTGCTGGATCAGATAGGGCCGAGCTCCTATCGCGGGAGATGATCAGATATGGGGCAGCAACTGCTGCAGACTTTGCTCGGTGCAAATTATTCCCCCCTAATATCCACTGAAAGGTGAAAATTTGCTGTTGCAGCACCCATGATCTTCAGTATTTCAGAGAACTCCTCAGGCCCTGAGGTTGGTTGCAAGGAGCCTTTTCCCGTTGCATCTCCTCTCACAACCATTGCTCCAGAGAGAGCTGCTGGGGAGGGTCTCCTCCACCAACCTTGTTTCAAGGAGAGGTGGATGTTGATGCCCCAAGAGCACGGGCTGGCCGTGGAGGTGGCCAAAGGATCTGCTGCACTGGAGGCCACTGGTGGAGGCTCAGGCTGATCTCTGGCCATCAGGTTCATGGTTGTCTCCAAGGTGGGAGTGAAGATGCCTCTACTGTGAAGGATGGCTGAAAAGGGCACTGAGGAAGGGTGCCCAGAAATCAGGGAATCAGAATATCCTGAGCTGGAAGGGACCCACAAGGATCGTCAAGTCCAACTCAATGAATGTCCAACTCCAAATGAAGCTCCAAGAGGCAGAAAGAGAGGAGACCATCAAGCTGGGGTGAGAGGGAGCAGTGGGAAAGGAGCAGTGAGTCAGGATTGTCCCCAGGCAGAGGATGGACGAGACCCCCAGCGAGGAAACTGTCTGCTGTCCTTCAGCCATGCTAGGCACACGAGTCTCTCTGCATCCTTTCCCTGGAGTGGAGAACGAAGAATGGAATCATTGTCAAAATCACCCCACAGAGCCTCAAAAGATGGCTTAAGCCAAAGAGACAGAAGCCTGTCCTGGATAACCCCCAGCAAACCCCCTGCTGATTGGGAAAAGCCCATGGCAGAGAGCTGGCACAGAGCATGTGCTTCTGTGCACGGTTCCCCACCAGGGAAATCCCTGCATTCCAAATCCCACCAGCAGCTCTGTGCTGGCACTGGTGGTGGGAGTGAGTTGATGCCTGGGTTGGGATGGCAGATGCTTTTGGGCAAATTGTGTCCTCCAGCGGCATGAGAACAGGAGAAGGGAATACATAACACACAGGCAGGAGTGGGGAGTGGAGAGGAAAGCGTGGAAAATGGGTGAGTGAACAAAAAAAGGTCAGAAAGCAGAGAGAAGTCCGTCTCCTGAAACTGGTAGAAGGGAAAGATCTCATGGCTTTTAGGCCAGTCTTCAGACACGAGTCCAGATTTTAGAATGTGTAGGGTTGGCAATACTGTGGTTTATTTGCTACAAATGATTTACAAGGCCCTTCAGTGGGAAATAAATTTCACAGGACAATGCCTCCAGGGAAAATAATATGTGTTTTGATGGGTGATTCATCATTCTGCATTAAGCCCATAAGCTCAGCTGACATCGAGGTATACCTGATAATCTCTTATCTAAATAATTTCCCCTTGAAATCCTCCATCTGTGCAGCTTTGTGCTGCTGATGTGAGGATAAACTGTTGGGCCAAAACTCCTGTTGGCAAAACTGGCCTTTTAGTGTCATGGTCAAGATGGGGAGATGCTGAGTCCTGCCCAGAAGACCCCACACCATGCTGGGTTATGTGGAAGGCACCAATGGTGCCAGGCAGTGCCAGAGAGGTGGTGGAGGGTAGGGGTGGAGGGCTGCTCTGCTTTTTTTTTTAAATATGGGTCCCTTTAAAGCTTCTGAGAATGTCCCACCTGGTCATGTCTTGGCTCCTGATCAGTACCAGAAGAAGGCTAAAAGCAGAGCCTTCATCTAGCTTGGCCAACCTGGAATTGCCTTCACGCTGAGACGTTTCACCAGAATTCTCCCAGTCTCTTTCTTCTCTGCTCTCAGTTTGGGTCACCTTCATTGGCCACCCTGGGATGAGGTCAGGCCCCAGTGCTGAGCTCCCGAAACATCTCCCACTGGTGTGATGCTGAAAACATCAAACAAACCCCATCCCTCCACAGTCTCCCTCAAACTCCATTTTTTTGGCCTTCCTCTCAGCATGCCGTTTTCTCCTGCTGTTGCAGTCACAGGGGTTTCTCCATCACGGGGCTCCAGGGGCTGTTTTTTGGAGGGGATGCTGATGATGTGTAGATCACTGCATGCTGTGTGTTGGGGCAGGACAGCTCCAGAAGATGGGGGCAGAGCTTGGGGTGGCTGTTGTGAGTCTGGACAGGGGTCCTACAGCACCTTCCCGTCCTTGTCTTCACAGCTGTGCTGCAAACCGGGGACACACGTGGGGGATGGTGGCCAACGTGCCACTGAGGCCTGCTCATGGCCGGCTGGCACCTGGTGTGCCGGGGTGATGTGAGGCTTGTGCTGCTGAATTCACAAAATTAGTCACTAATTATAGCAGCCGCCCACAGTGTCCCCAGCACCCGAGGATCTGCGGAGGTCATGAACCCCATGATTCAGCCGTGAATCTGCGTGTAACTCTGCTGAAATAACAGGAAATACGGGCATGACGGGCCGTCAGCCCATCGCTGATTGTGCCGATACCGCGTGCCGTGCTTCTCCCTTTGCCATGGAAACAGGCTTGGATGGCGCCCAGAAGGGTAAATGCTCTGCAGCTGCCTCTCTCCCGAATCCAGGCAGTGGGTTTGCCTCCTCTCCTGGCTGGCAGGGATAGCTGAGCCCCACAGCAGCTGCCCCACAGCTCCCCCTGCACCTCTGCCGGCCCTGAGAAGTGGAGAGGACTTCTGCAGGAAATGTCCTTCCAGCCCAAATGACACCCCCAGTCCTGGCCAGCCTGAGAGGAGGAGGAGACTGAATTCATGGTGCCCATCCCTCTGCCTCACACACGACGTCCCAGGGCCCCATCCACCCTGGACCAGCTCCAGGATGGAGAGGTGGGAGCAGCTGCCCATGGTGCCAGTGGCTGGGTTCTTTCCACTGGTGCTGACACAGTTTCTGGGCGGCAGCAGGGCAGGGCTGCCAGTAAACAGCATCACTGGAGCCTCTCAGATGTGGGTATTTTGTGTTCCTCCCTTTTCTCCACAGAGGAAAGCTGCGAGCAGAGCTCTCCCCCGGTAGCTTTGGTGTGTCAGGAGGAAGGGGCTCGCAGCCCAGGGGGCACATCCGAGTGTCTGCATGGCCCTGTAGGGAGCAGGGATGGGTCTTCCTCTTCCCCGCAGCAGCTGCAGCACAGCTGGTGGGCACAAAAGCTGTGGCTGGCCCTGTTTTGGGCAGGTTTCTCTGCCCATAACCCACCTCATGAACCTCATCACCCACACCCATGGAGCTGCTCAGCCCCCTGACTCTTTCCATTTCTGTGAGCTGCTCATCCTCTCCCAGCTTCTCCCAGCTCCTCCTGGCACCCCACAAGCTGCTACCTCCCTCATTTTTCCCTCTCTGACTCCTCAAAGCCCATCTCAGTTCCCCCCATGCTCCCTGCCCCTCACTCAGCCTCTGTGGCTGCAGGATTATATCTCCATTAACGTGCAGTTCAGCAAACCCAGAGCATTTTGGAAGGGCTGAAGGGATCTGCGAATTTGCTTTGAATATAGCAACGTGTTTTGGCTAAAGGGAACAGGAGAACATTTTGAAAATGTCAAAATATTTTGTTTAGGCGTTTTCTGAACAAAATGTTTCACTCGGTAGTTGACAAAAAAGAAAAAAGAAAAAAATCAGTTCAAAATCTCCAAAACAAAGTCTTCCCACTTTTGTTTTGAGATGGCACCTGCCTGGGAGAACTCAAACTACAAAGGCACAAAAGCTGTTTTCAATGGTAAATACTGTCCAGGCACCCAAGGGAGTTTCCTCAGTGGAAGTCAAAATGTTTCAAAGGGAGTCAAAACATTTTCTGATTTTATTTTTTGCCCTGTTTCACTTAGATGGAGGAATAAACCCTGTCCTTGCTGGGCCTGGATCAAGGACTCATGTTTGTTTTTATGCTGGCTGCTACGCAGAAATATTTGTGACAACAACTCGATAGGGAGCTCAGGTCTACTTCTTGTGTTAGAGAGGGAATTAATGCTGGGATCAGGTTGTCCATGCTGATCCTTTCTCTCTGCCTGTCTGCTTTGGCTCCTCATCCTGCAGGATGAAGGGTCCAGAGAAAATCTCTTTTCTCCACATCTAAGTTTGCTCCAATGCCTGCCCTACCCTGCCCTGGAGATCCTGGAGCTGTTTCTGAAGTGAGGCTGCAATTCCTTTGTGTTTTTCAGAGCCTATCTTATTTCACAGAATCCCAGACTGGTTTGGGTTGGAAGGGACCATAAAAACTCATCCTGCAGTGGGCAGGAGCACCTTCAACTGGACCAGGTTGCTCTGAACCCCATCCAACCTGACCTTGAATGTTCCCAGGGATGGGTCATCCACAGCTTCTCTGAGCAACCAGGTACATTTCCTGATGGATCTCTCTGTCTGGCCTTGTCCCCCTGTCCTCTCCTCCCCACTGGTGTGATAAAAGCCTGGGGTCATGGCCCATCTCCCCCTGCCCAGCACTGGGGGCATTGGGCTCCTGCTGAAAACAACACACACCCCTTTTTCTGCCTGCTTTTCCGTGTGCTCCAGCCATGCCAGCTGCCTGTTTGTCTTTTTGTCTTTCTAACGTCTGCCTGGGAGTCCCCCACAGCTTTCACAGCTGATGAGTAATTTCAAGTAAACTTGCCCAAAGACTTGAAGGTGGGAAGTTCCTACCAGGACACTCACAACTGGGAGTGGGGAGGACCAAGTGGGAATGGGTGATCTCGTGGTGTTTTGCCTCCTGGTGGCACCTGCATGGCTTGGGTGACTCTTCTGGTCCTTCTCACCATGAGCTGTAATGTGAAATGCCCCATTGAAACAAAACTATTTAAAGACAAGTATTTATGGTTAAACAAACATAGGAGGAGTGACTGAGGGAGCTGGGGGGGCTCAGCCTGGAGAAAAGGAGGCTCAGGGGGGATCTTCTGGCACAACTCCCTGANGGATAGGATGAGAGGAAACAGCCTTAAGTTGACCTAGGAGAGGTTTATATTGGAGATTTGGAGAAATTTCTCCACAGAAGGGGTTATCGAGCACTGGAACAGGCTGCTCTGGGCAGTGGTAGAGTCACCATCCCTGCAGGGATTCAAAAGACCTGTGGATGTGGCCCCTGGGGACGTGGGTTAGAGGCGGGCTTGGCAGTGCTGGGTTAATGGTTGGACTGGATGATCTTAGAGGCCTTTCCAACCTAAATGATTCCATGATTCTCTGACAATCCAGCCCTTCCAGTAAGTCCCCCAGCCCTCCTTGCACGGCGCCCTGGTGGGGTGGTTGGAAGGAGACTTTTGTGTTGAGCTGAGCAACATCTCAGTTTGCAAGAGCATATTCTCACTGTAAGAATTGCAAACATTTTGATCAACATTTATTAGTCGTCAGGTAATAGACACCCACAGATTTTCATCTGCTGTCTCTCGTGGGCTTTTAGGTTTGCAGCACTTTTGCAGATCCCTGTCTGATGTATCACAGCTTGACCTGGGACCAATATTTTTCTTATAGCTGAAGCTCCTGAAACTCCTCTTGTGCCAAAAATTCACGTATACAGTTGGAAAAAGTTCTTCCAGTGAAGCTTGGTGAATGTCTTTGTACAAAACTCTCAGGTGGGGAAATTTTCAGTTCATCTGAAGTGCAGCTGGTTTGTGAACCAGCTAAAGTCTCAGAGCTGACATGCACCACAAAGATTCAGCTTTTATTCTGCATCACCTTTTTGTCCTGGTGTTTGCAGGGAAAAGCACAAAGTGATGTGGATGTAGTTTAAAGGAAGACGACCAGAGGAAACCCAAAGGATCCATAAGTGTGAGAAATGTTAATGTATATATACCTCCAAGCAGCATTCAGAATTCTTGCCTCTCCTCTCCTCTCCTCTCCACTCCTCTCCTNTGGAATGTTTTCCAGTGAAATCAGGGCAATATTAAGACACAAATCAGGCATCCTGCAGCTTCCAACGTTTGATTCCCTCCTGGAAGCTGTGGGGTTCTGCTTTCACTGTCCCTGATCCCATCCCACTCTGGAATCTGACTGGAGCAGGTTCTCCAAATCCAGTCTGGAGCACGGAGCTGCTCCTGGGGATGGAGCTCCTCCTCTCCTCTCCTCTCCTCTCCTCTCCTCCTCTTTTCTCTGTCACCCTGCAGTCAGTAAATCTCCCATTTCCCACTGCCCAGCAGATAAGGTGGTTTGATTAGCTGCTAGAGCTGCTGTGATTCCTTAGTTCACGAGTGGCTCATTTCCTCCCTGTGGGAGCTGCCCTGTGTAAAGCTGCCTGTGGATCTCATGGCATGAATGCATTTATGCCCAGAGCAGCCTGGAGATGTAAGGACCAGCAGGGTTTTGGGGCTGTCTGTGGCCATTTCCTCACTCACTCCAGGGTGATGGATCTGATGGTTTTGCCCTGATGCTCTGCAGAGCCTCCCCAGCAGCTCTGGGTGGGCTCTGCCAGAAGACCCATCCTAGCTGGGCACTTCCCAGTGCAGGTAACTGGGGCTGGTCAGATGGGTGCTGAAGGTGGCAGCTGCCCCATGAGAGGGCACGGGGCGGCAGAAATCGTATTTGAAAGTGTGGCACATTTATTATGCACCAGGATCAGGAAAGGAAGAGGAATGAAGGATCAGATCCCCTTGGGAAGGAGGCAATCCTTTGGGGGTTGAGCAGGAGGGCAGGAGCTGATGAAGGAGCTCAGCAGAGCAGAGGGGAGTGCTGGGGGGCTCTGCCCTTGTCCTGCCCCTCCAGGAGGTCCTGTGTCTTGGCCCTGGGGATTAAATACCTTAAAGGATCATCTCCATTAACAAATACAACCAACAGCAGTGCTGGATCCATGGGCAGAGAGAGGTCTCTGGAGGCTGGACTAGAAGACCTTTAGCAGTCCCTTTCAACCCAAATTATCCTCCCAGCCCCTGGGTTGGGGCTCAGTCAGCTGCTGGGCAATCAGATCCCCCAAGACTGGACCTCAGGAGTTTCTTCCCAGTGAGCCTCACCGGCAGCTTCCTCTGCTCCCCCTCCTGCCTGAGCACAGCGGGAGGCTCCGCAGGCAGGGTGGGACCTGGCTGTGCTCCCCTTCAGATCGGCAGGGAACCAAGCAAAACTACTCATGCACTACTTATTCCAGGAGAAACAAGCCCAGGCCTTTGATTTTCCCTCGGAGTCCTAGTTCAGAAAGTCCTCGCTCCTCAGGCTCAGCAGAGCTCCCACTTTTGGGATCTGCTCAGTCAGACACCTCTGATGGACTAAATGGTCCCACCTGCCCTCTGTGCCCAAACCACCTTTTCTCCCCCCTGAATTTTCATGGAGCAGCTGTTTTTCATCTCAAAATCTCAAGCTGATTTTTTCCCCCCCATTTTTGTCTGTCTTCTTTCCAGATTCCAGCCCATTTGAACCCAGCAGGAGCCATCAGTCAACGTGTAGGGGCCATGGATTCCCCAAAGCACCACCAAGCCCCAGAGTTCTGCTGGAGTTTAATTCCATGGCTCAACTTCACAGGGAGCTGGTTTGGTTCTGCCAGAAAGGGACAACACAGGAACTCGTGGAGTTTGAGATGAGAGAGAAACCAAGTGCAAGGCAGCACTGGGGTTAGGTATGACATTCATAGGATGACAGGTCATATATATGTGTGTCTATATAAACACATGAGCACACAGACATTTATTTGTGTGTATATACAACTGCACGAACGAACAGACATATGTGAGTGTGGGTATATATATATATATTTAAATTTTATTTTATTTTTTACATAACTGATGTCATTTGTGCTGTCCCCCCTTGCTGTGACAGCTCTGGAGTTGCCGTCACACAGGATTTGTCTCTGCCCACTAGAGGCCAGTGTGCACCTTGAATTAAGGTGCCAGTGCACTAATTAATCCCCAGCCACCCGGAGGACCGTGTTTCCTGTGGGATGAAGCCCTGTTGCACAGGAGATGGTGGCCAGGGCAGGGCAGGTGGCTGCCCCCGGAGGGATGGGTCAGCTCTTCTAGCTATGGGCACTGTGCACTCCTGGAAAAGCTTGGAAAACCCTGCTGTGCTGTCATGGCTTGAGGATGGGACCTGCTCAGATCCTCTTCTCCAGCCCTGCAGAGCCAGGCAGGCACATCACTGGGTGCCAGCCCTGTCCTTGGGGACAGCTGGGACGCTGTGGTGGCAGAGCAGGTCCCGCAGATTCCTGTCCCTGTGCCGCTGGCACCTGGACACCAGGCTGGTGCAGCAACAGAGCCCCGGGTTGGAGCTGGGCAAATAAACGCTCTGTGACCGAGCTGCAAGCGGCGAGGTTTGGATGGCTCTGAAAAGTGAAATCTGTTCCTGAGGAAAAATGGAAGCCCGTCACAACACTTGGCTGAACTGAAGATGGAGTGTTTCGTGTTGTTTCACACAAGTTTTCACCTCAATGTGGGCAGCAGCAGCAGCAAATTGAGACGCCTTTCTCCATACGAGATCGTTTCGACGCGATAACAGCAGAACCTTTGGTTAGTGCATGTCAAAATGAAACCTGCAGCTTTTAAACTCTGGCCTGAAGTGGGTGCATTTAGCCTTAATTTGCCAGCCCCAGATCCATCTGGGGTGCCTCTTTAGCAACGGGAGATGAGGGCAGAGAGGAGGATGAGCCAGGGAGGTTGGCACTGGTGTGAGTGGGGCTGAAGGGCGGCGAGGGGGGAGTGTTTTGCTGTGTGAGCTCCTCGAGAGTGCAGCTGTATTTTGGGAACTCTTCACCTACAGTTTGTGTTTTTTAAAACCTTGTTTATTGCTCGGCTGCTTTTATCTTTAGGAGACAGGATAAGAGACCAGCGTTCCTCCTGTGGATAACAGCTTCTGTCTTTGGCCAGCCTGGGGGAAACAGGGATGTCCTGGAGTACATGTCATGTTCTGTTAGAAGCCCAAACCCAAATGCTCAGTCCTAAGTCCTTTTTATCTTTTTTTTTTTTTTTCCCCTTATGGAGTACAAATAAAGACAAGAAACAAAATCAAGGTGATGTTTTCCCCAGAATCCTCCCAAAATACGTTCTTCCTGCCTCTTGGGTACTTGCACTCCCATTCGCAACTCGGATGAGCTGAGATTTACTTCAACATGACTTGACCCAGGTTAAGGTCCCAGGAGTGACCCCAAGGATTGGGATGGAGGGTCCATCTCAGTGGTCAGAGGCAGACACCAAGAAAGCAAGAATGGTACATGTGTACATCATATCTCACGTCGACCTTCCTTCTGTCCTCAGGTCAGGGGAGTTCTTCTGCCTGCTTGAAAATGGGCATTTTCCCTTGCCCCGTGCCCCAGAGCAGCTACTGGCAGAGAAGACCAAAGATTTGGTACTGCTCAGTGCCAGCACCCTCAGGCAGGATGCCACTGAGGAGCTGGGATCAGAGGAACTGCCAAAAACCAGAAAAAACTTACTGCTTTTTACAGATAATCCACGTGAGCAAAATCCTCCAGGGGAGGATTCGGGGTCACTGTGTCAGGGCCAGAGCAAGTGAGGAGCAGCCCTGAGGAGAAACAACATTATTAGACCCACTTTGCTCTCACTCCCCACGTCCCAAAGCACAGCCTGTGGTTTAGAGGGGTCTGATGGAGGGTGGGGATTCCAGGGCTGCTTCCCATTCCCCAGCCCAGGAGTGTCTCAAAGGAGTGCAGGCATCCAGGGGTTAACCAGGATCCTCTCTCCATGCACAGCTTTCCTGCCAGCCTGCTGAAATCCACTAACAGAATTAGCACTGGAAATTTGTGCACCGTGCTATGTAGGGGGAAGGAAAAAAAAAAGAAGGAAAAGCACGAAATATATTTAATCTCTCATTTCAGAATTGCATTTGACATCTAAGTTAAATAAAATGTTCCTGAGGTTATTAAAAATCAGAAATAGTACAAGATTTGGGTTTACCATAGTTTCAGAATGAATCAGGTTTCAGAACTTGTTTTAATCTCTGTATAATTGCTTTTCTGTATACGGTAACCTTTAGAAAATGAGTTTAATAATTAGTCATCTCAAACTAGTTAAGGACAACATCCTGCCCTCAGTTCAGTTTTATTTTCAACAGAAAACCAATGCCAAAGTAAATTCTTCACTATAGTTGGAAATATAGATTCAGGCTACATGCTCAGCAGGTGAAACAGCTTGCATTAAGCCCCCTAAAAGTTTGAAAGTTCAGCATTTCTCATCTTGATGGCTTTTCACTCTCCCTCTCCAAGAAAAATGAGAAGAGAAGAGGAAAATATGAAGCAGCATTGGCCATGGCTGGTCCCTTGGCTCTGCCCCTCCTGGGCACAGAGCCCCAGAACAGAGCAAGGAGAGGTTTTCACTGGGTGGTAAAAGGACCTCATGCCTGGAACCTGCTTTTCCCAGGATGGCAGGCCTGGGCAGAACCCAGGAAGTTTCCAGCTCCTTTGGGCCCATTCCTGGTGCCTGCATTGCCTGTCTGGAGTTCATCATGGCTGGGTCATGCTCAGGGCTCTCATCCTGCTCTCAGCACCATCTCCCCCTTTCCTTCAGCACCTCCCTCGCTTATACCAAAGTCTCATCTCTTTCTCCCTCCCCATCCCACTTCAGACCCCCATGCAGGTGTGGATCTCTCACATGTTTTTTAGTTTCCCAGTGCCCACAGATCATCCTCCCTGGTGGATCCATATCCTGCAGGTCAGTGGCTCAGCACTGTCACTGTCCACGGCTGCTGTGTCGCACACAGCTGCCCTTGCCCTCGGGAGACAGAGCTGTATCCCAACACTGCCATCCGTCCGCTATCCCCGTCCTCTTCCCTCTTGATTTCTGGCAGTCTGGTGCAAATCTGGACCACAGGTTTCCCTCGTTATCCTCCTGCAGACTGCCTTTCTCATCACACTGGAAAAAGCACTGCAAATACATTCCTCTCCATTGTCTTGTGTTTTATTTAGTTTAAATTATTAAAGGGTGGGCCTGCCGCCATTTCTCTGGAGGGAGGGATTATTCCAGAATCTGACAGATTTTACTCTGGGAAATTACTCAAGCTTCCTGCTGCCCACTTTATATTCCCATTTCATCTCATTATGACAAAGCCTCTGGTTGGATTTGTAGGAGCTCCTGGTTTGCTGAGCAGGTCCTTCCTGCTGAAGCCAATGGTTTCCATGGTGCACAGGCTGTGCTCCTGGCTTGGAGTGGCATTCCTGGCCATCCTGTTCCCCTTGGAGGGACAGTGGTGCCATCCCGTTCACCTGGTGTCTGCAGAAGGGGTTAACCCGCCCTGGAAACCCCAGGCTCCTGATCCAGCTCCCAGCCCTGGAGTGCCCACTGAAGCCAGTGCAAAGCTCACATCAGGGGTGGGCTGAAGCTGTAATCTCACAAATGTGCTAATATTTGGATCAGGAGCACTCAGTGCTTAAATGTCTCTCGCGGACGGCTGAGAGTGTGTTTTGCTAAAGCAAACTGCAATTACATTTCGTATCTTCAATTTAGCCTGACATGTTGCCTCTAGAAAGAAGAGATGTGTTGTATTCTGGGCTCTGCAGCTTGGGCAGTGTCTCTGACCCTCTCTTCTCTCCTCTGGAGCCCCCCAGACCCTCTTCTGGGCCTCCTGGCCAGGAGAACAAAGCTGAGGGCAGCAGGGAGGAGCTGCTGATGCACAGCTCTTTCTGTCACAGCACGGAGCATCGTCCAGCACTGACAGGGAGATTAAACTGGGGCCCGTGCGGAGACCAGAGCAAATCCAGGAGCAAAGGCTGGTTGGGAACAGCCACTTGAGTGCAGGAACCAGAGGAAGCAGCTCACCAGAGCACAGTGACAGCTCCAGTCTGGGGCAGTGGGATAAGGGGGTTTTCCCCAAACTGAGACCCCGCCTAGGATTTGGACTTGGATTTGCTTTTCACTGCCTTCATGGAATAAAGGTGTCATTAACACATCCTCTCTATTGTCCACGCAGAGGTGAGGGTCTCCTCCCTCTTCTCAGGGAAGAGCAACAGTCTGGAGACAAGATGATGAATTAGATCCACTTTTGCTGCCTTCAGAAAGTTGTTTTAGGCTCAGAAATGCTAGATGAGCTGATAACTCCTGGTAAAAGTAGCAGTCAGGTTCCCTGCCCAGTCCCACACACTGATACTCATAGTTGCCTTTTTGCCCAGCCTTCCCCTCTCCCTTTCTTGTTGCAGTTCTCAGCCTTCACAGTGCATGAGGCCATGAAATTTCTCATCAGTCCACTGTTATACTGGATTTTGGAAACAGCCACACCAGAAGAAAAGATCCCCTTGGGCTCATGGCAAGGAACAGAGCCCCTCATGGGTCAGTCAATAGTCCCCTAATACACCCTCATCCTGTCAATCCAGGTTACTTGCAGGAATATTTCTGTTGCCAAAGTTTTCTATGATATTTTTTCAAACCACTCATAGCTTAGGCCAGTTTTTTGGCCACACTCCTGCCCCATGGTCCTCATACACAGGACCCACCACACGTGGGGTGCAGGTGTGCAGCAGATCCTGGACCGCCCATTCAAACATTCTCACTGGAAGCCAAAAAGCAAACAGGGGTTTGTGAATAAAGCGCCTTAAGGCAGAAATCCAAGGTGCCTCAGAGGGTGTGGGTCTCCCATAGGTCCCATTGCATCCATGAGGAATTCTCAGCTGCCCCATGTCATTTCTGTGGTAAAACATATCTGTGTTTAGCTATCCAGTCTGTCCCTGGGTTTCTGGAGCTCCAGGGCTCCTCAGGAGCTGCAGTGGTGTGTGTTTGTATAGAGGTCAAAGATAGAGCAGCTCTGGGTTTTTACAGGGAATTTAAGCGATGGGAATGCTGATACCTGGAAAAGCCGATGGCTGGCAGCAGCAGTTTTCTGGGCTGCTTGGTGTGGAACATGTTTTCAAGTCCAGGGCGAATGTTCAATGTGAGGAAGAACAAAGCATTCCATGAAAAAAAGCAATAGCTAGGGCAGCACTGGAGCGTGGCTGGATCTGGATCACACAACCCCTGCTATTCCAGAGAATGTTGTGAAGGGGAGATAACTGCAGTGATCGCTGTCCAACATGGGCTTCCCACAAACCCGGGATGAAAGCGCTCCCTGGTTGGTGCCCGTGGTGCTCTGGTACTTGCTCGTGCCTGTCTAGCTGGTTCCTAAGGCTGCACGTTTTGAACCTGCTCCTCTCCTTAAAGTCTGGGGGCACAGCTATTGCCTGAAAGCCCCACATCTCCCTGGGGCTGTCAGAGATCCTGCTGGCAAAGCACCCTTCCATCTCATTGCCCGTGTTCTACGTCGTTCTGCTCAGCAAGGCTCAAAGGCACCTGGATGTGGAGGGTCCAGGTGTCCCACCTGGCGGCAAAATCACCGTGGGCTTGGATGGCCTGTGCGAGTGGTGGGGAAGGAAGTGTGGGAGGTGGGAGGGCGAGGAAGGAATGCCACTGTCCTTGGCCTGCCGTCACTGTCATGGTCGGTGTCTAAATAAACGCTGACAAGCTCCGAGCGGTGGCTGGGGTACGCCCAGAGGCATTCACCAAAGTCAGCATCTAAATAAGGAAACACGGGACTTGGGAAGCTTGTCCGTGCTGTGTGTGTGGAAGCAACGTCAGCACAAGAAGGTCCCTTCCCCCTCCCTTCCCTGCACGAACATTTGCTTTTGCTTCGCTCCCGAGCAAACGAAGACAACAGCTGTGTTATTTAACAGTGTGCGTTTTACTACCAGCAAAGAATGGGCCTTTAAAACAGGCAAAATGCTCTGTGCCCTTCCAGGGAAATGTGGAATTGCAGGTTTGGCCAGGATGACCCAAACAATAAAAGTGCAGCTGGAGCATTAAAAACAGAGTTGGTGGCAAGGATGGTTGGGTTTGGCTGGACTAACCGGAGTGGTGATCAAAAGGACAATGATGCTGCTTTAGGAGCACAGCCGTTTGCCTCATATGACTGTAATAGCAAACCTTAAGGATTGCTGGGTGTTCACAGAAGTGATCCAATGTTAAAAAAAAAATCAAAATCCCCTTATTGCTACTATTTTTCTAAAGGTCACTGAGATACTGTAACTGCTGCTTCCCAATGAAAACCTTGGATGCCATCCGTGAGCAGAGGTTATCTGGTGCTGAGCGAAGGAGTGGAGAGCAGCTCTGGGGGCCAAATTTGAGCTGACCTGGAAACGGCCACCGTGGGTACCAGAAGATGTGAAACCACACCAGTGCACAACTCTGCCAAAAACAACAAGCCAAAATATTTCCCCTGCTCTCAGCTGTTGCTGGCATTTACCTCTTTGAGCTGCCTTGACCCCAAAGCGTAGTGGAGGCAATCGTTGAGTCTGGGGAAAAAAAGAGTGAGTTGAATATTCATGCTGCGGTTGTGAGGAAAGTTGTGTGGAGAATAACTCTGACATGAATGACACAACACATCCAACATCTTGTCTGAAGCACTCAGCAAGGAAGCTTGAGCGTGCAAGGCATTTTGAAACTGAGATGGGAACATTTTCGTCAGCTCAGGTGGCAGTCAAAGGAGAGCTGATGCATCTTTGGGGTTAGTTTGATGCAAATGGGCACTTGAGAAGAAATGTGATGGTTGGTTAGCCAAAGGCGAACGGTAATGTGTGCTAAAAAGGCCATTGTATTGATTGAAACGCATCTAGAAAACATCAGGCTGATGTAAAACATGAGTAATCAGCACGAGCTAAGGGCTATTTCATGGAGCCCACCAGCGTGTGTCTGTGAGCACCCTTCATTAATAAATCAATGGAATGTCCGCTGCTGGCAGAGGGTTCAAAGCAGCTCTTGGGGAGCTGCTGGAGGAGGTGGCTGTGCCTCCAAAGGGCTGGAGACTGCCAGGGTGCTCAAGGACACCGAGGGAGAGTGACCACTGGTCATGGAGGAGGGTGGTCCTGGGATCTGTCAGGGGCTAGATGCCACGGGGAGGGATCTGCCTGCAGCACCGGGGCTCGCTCAGGACCAGCAGCCAGTTCCTGCTGTGCTGTCAGACCCCAGGCTGGGAGACCCCTGCACCCCGCCAGTGCGAAGGAAGTTTGATTTCACAGAGTACATCCCTCACTCTCGTCCTTTGTCCGTTGCAGAGGAGATCTCCAGCAGCTCTTACAGAGGCCTCCAGTGCACAGATAGTCAGAGAGACACTGTGGGTGATGTGAGCCAGAAATGCAGAAGATTCTGGCAGAATAGTCAGAGAGAGCTGTGATGTGGCCCTTAAAAAGAGCATGTTTTCTGCTAAATGACTGAATTTTCTCTGCCTCCACCCCCGCTCCCTCAACGCTTCTGCTGCTGGTTACCTGAGGGACTCAGACATTGCTGTCTATGGGACCTTCTGCACATCCTGGTCACCAGGTGGGCTCCCTGACTCCTGAAGGACAGGTGCCTTTCCTCTCTCCCATTCTGGGACTACACAAATCCCTTGGGATGCTTCACGACAGAACTGACAAGGTGGATCTGTCCCGAGTCACATGTGGGGTGCAGACCCCCTGTCCTGCTGCACACCCCATGTGAAATATTTTGCATGGGGAGTGCTCCTGCTGCAGCTACTCTGCATTTTTGTGGTCCTGGTGTTTAAATTTTGCTCTCCCCCAGCCTCCAGAACTGACCTGGAGTTCTGACTTCCCTCACGGTCTCTTTATCACTATGTGATCCGTGTAAAATCCAGCATTGCTGTCCAGAGCCGGTTTTGGAAGGAGAGACCACGAGTGAGTGATTGGTCCAACTTCTTCCCCAGGGCGTGGGGTACCAATTCATGGATCTTCTCCTCTCAGAGCTGGAAGCAGGACCAGACAATGTCAGAAATAAAGGTGTTTTCTGGCTGCCCTCCCCTCCCCAGCACCCACCACTTGCAGAGCAAGGAACCTTTCAAGCATTTTTCCAAGCTGCTGAGGAGCTCCTGTCCTGGCAGCATTTTTAGCTACCACATCCTTCCACTCCTGGGTTTCTCAGCCTGTAAATGTGAGTTAAATATGC
This sequence comes from Eulacestoma nigropectus, assembly GCA_013397775.1. Classification (NCBI taxonomy): domain Eukaryota; kingdom Metazoa; phylum Chordata; class Aves; order Passeriformes; genus Eulacestoma; species Eulacestoma nigropectus. The sequence continues at coordinate 5,804,791 of VZTE01004705.1, forward strand.
GCTGGTGTGAACTGCAGATCCAGATTCCTGCTCCCAGCCTGCATCTCCTGGCTGCTCCAAGGCTGGGAGCAGGCTGTGCCCGTGGCTGGGGAGAGATTTTGGTGCAAGAGAGAGCGAAACGTCTTTGGGATCTTGGGGAATATTGCCGGCTCCACGCTGTTGGGTCCTCAAGCTTTCCCCCTCCTGATCGTAATGCGGGCTGATGGCCCTGTCACGGCGAGGGGCTGTGACAGCGGCTGACTCTGAGGCGGCCCTGGGGTGTCACCGTGCCCTGGGTGTGCGCCGGGGCAGGGGTGTCACTGCCGCCTGTGACAGTGATGCTGCGGGACGCGGGGTCACCGTGGCGAGACGGCGATGGGCTCTGACGGCTCCTGTGCAGGGACAGGAGGGCTGGAACGGCTCCTGTGCAGGGACAGGAGGGTTGTGATGGCTCCTGTGCAGGGACAGGCAGCAGGGATGGGAGGGATGCGATGGCTCCTGTGCAGGGACAGGCAGCAGGGACAGGAGGGCTGGGACGGCTCCTGTGCAGGGACAGGCAGCAGGGACGGGAGGGATGCGATGGCTCCTGTGCAGGGACAGGCAGCAGGGACAGGCAGCAGGGACAGGAGGGCTGTGACAGCTCTGACGCTGATGCAGGAGGAGCGCGGTGGTGCTGCGGTGCCAAGCTGTGTCCGTCACCCGTGGTGGGTGAAGGAATGGAGGCACCAGGGGCATGGGGTTGTGAGGAGCAGCCTCCTCCCTCCCAGAATCACAGAATGGTTTGGAAGGGACCTTAAAGCCCATCTCATTCCACCCCCCTACCACGGGACACCTTCCAGCAGACCAGGACGCTCAGAGCTCCGTCCACCCTGGCCTCGGGCTCTTACGGATGTGATCTCCCTGAGTTTGCAATCCAAAGCTCAGCTTTCCTAAGGATCCCAGAAATTAATGTATAAACCCAAATTCACTTCAGTGCTCATGGCTTCACGTCTCTGTGGTGAGCAAACCGCAGGACTCGTGTTTGAGCAGCACATGGAAGCACAGAATGGCCTGGGTTGGAAGGGACCTTAAAGATCATCTCGTTCCAAACTCTGTTTTTCTGACACTTCAGAAATAGAATAGTTTTGTGGGGCATTTTTTGGGAAAAACTTGCACACGCAACGCTCCTTGCAGAAACCATCAAATACAGGATACTAAAAAATGAAGCAACCTATTCTTGGCCCTTTTCCTCCTTCCACCATCAATTTGTGCAGGAAAATTGAGGTTTTACTTCAAGAACTATGCATTTTTAATGGATTTTATTTACATAATTTTTCTGTCTAATAAGATGGGTTTTGAATGCATTAACTGCAGCATAGTTCTCTCAGACCTTTGGAGAAAAGAAACTACAATAAAGATTCTTGTCTCCTAATATTCTGGGTTTCAGGCAAAAAATTATACTGTGAGATAGGAATGCTTAAAAAACCCCATAGTTTCACTGAACAAGAAAATCCAGTTAGAAAAGAAGAAAAAAAAAACTGTATTGGAAAACATCTATTTGCCCACAAAATAATGTAAAAATAATGAGTCCATATTCCTCTTTGATGTGTGTGGCACATGCTCCTTTAAGGAGAAATTCTGTATTTCAGAGATAGTGTGCATATCATGGAATGAAACGGTTGTTATGGCAACAACTCTCAAAAGCAAGTACTTAACTGAGAAATGTGTTCCACATAGCCATAGAAAAATGAAAACATGAAAACAGAGACAGGAAGAATGGACAAACAGAAGCAGTATGGGATGGCAGAGCCATTTCTGATTTTCAGGCGCACAGAGAAGCAGCACTGAACCAGCTTTGGGGATTTTTTATTTTACTTTAAAGCCAAAGTTTAAAGCTGCATCTCCTCCTGGAAGGTTTAATATGTCTTTTATTTGATATTGGTGATCTATTAATTAAGAAGTGCCATATCATATTAGCCCATCCTTATTGCTGCGGACCAAAGGAGGGGATGGTTTTTATTTGCTGCTCTGTTCAAAGACACCCACAGCCCGGGGCACGGGGAGCCAGCACTCCAGGGAATCTGCACCTCCAGGATCCCTGGGATGGCTGGATCCAGTCTCCCGTGGCTCAGAGCCATGCGTCTGGGCCCTGGAGGTCAGAGGAGGGTGCTGTAACCATCTGCTCCCAACCACCTCTGGTACCTGAAGGAGCCTACAAAAAAGATGGAGAAAGTATTTACAAGAGCCTGGAGTCACAGGATGAGGGGGAATGGCTTCACACTGGCAGACAGTACATTTAGATCAGAGGTTAGGAAGAAATCCTTCCCTGTGAGGGTGGGCAGGCCCTGGCACAGGGTGCCCAGAGCAGCTGTGGCTGCCCCTGGATCCCTGGCAGTGTCTAAGGCCAGGCTGCATGGGATGATCTTTAATGTCCTTTCCAACCCAAACCAGTCCATGATTCTCAGGGTCTCTGACCTCCAGCCAGGTTGAGCTCCAGCCCCACAGCCCCAGCCACCTCCCAGATCAGCCCAAAGCCCTGTGGGACAGAGAAGCACTGGCTGCCCTTGGCATTGCTGGTGTCTTCTCCCATCACAGCCACATCACATGGACACCCGACCACTTCCCATCCTACAGAGAAAACCCCTCTGGTCTTTCTCTTCCTGGGAAAATGGCATTCCTGAGCCCCGATCTGCTCATTGTTTAGCCCAGGACAAGCAAGCAAGGCAGAAGTTGTTGTGGCCAGACCCTGTTTTGTTTTGGGATCCTATTCAACACTTCTAGTCTGGCAACCCAGGCTCCTTCAGCTCTGGCAATAACTTCTAACTCCATAATCTCCCTCATTTCATAAGCACACGCCTGATTTTTGCATGAAGACCCCCAGGCTGGTCCCTGAGCAGCTCCTTTCGGCTCTGCTCTCCTGGCTGGTAACTTCATTCTGCACAGCCTTCGCTTCAGCTGGACACACCCCCCCTTTGTAACTCCTGTAACTCCTTCCACAGAGATTCTGGGAAGAATCTCTATTGAAAGACTGATTTCCCACCAGGCTCTGTGTGCAATATTTTGTTTAAACCTAGACAGATTAGCTCCTCTGCTCCTCTCTATTTTCCTATTAAAATGATATTAAATTAGTTTTATGTGATCTACTTTTGATAAAACCTTCCTGATTTTTTTTCATCTCATTTTATATTTACCTCCATGTCCTCAGAGTCTCAGTAAAATTTTCTAAGGTGAATGGAAGGGCCTGAAACCAGAAAGCAAAGCAGCAAAGTAAAAATAAAGGATTTTAAAAAGTCAAATATTTGACGTAAATTGATCTTCCCAATTCCTTTAACTACTCAATTCCATACTGGTTATGGAAGCACCTACAGAGGTGACAGAGCCGTGGGAACTGGCTCAGAGGCAGAGTGAGCGGTGCTGGAGGTTCCACTCTGCAGCCACGGTGGGCTAATGCTCGAGGCATCACCAGGTGAGTGCTGCAGCTCAGCTGCCTTCCCTCCACGTCCATGTCCATCCTTGTTTTTCCAGCATGCCGGCCTCTTCCTGGCAGGAAACAAACATGCTGGGAGCCCGAGTTCCTGAGGGGAGACCTGAGTGTGTGGTGGGGTGGCTGCCCAACCTTGCTCTGGCTTTGCTGGGCCCCAGCTGGGCGTGGGCAGGGTCTGGGATGGGATCCTGCTCAGGCAGTGTTGGCTGTGCCCCGCTCCTGTGCTGTGACTGCCCACCCTGAAGCACTCAGAGCCATCACTGGTGGGTGTCACCCCCTGTTTAGCAGTGCCAGGTGTTCCCGTGGCTGCTCAGACCCCACGAGATCCATCTCCAGGAGGAAAAACAGCAAAAAGCCTGGCATAAGTGGGGATGGCTCCTGGCTCCAGCGCTCCTACCCCTCACTGACCTCCTCCCACCAAACTCCTGAGGATGCTGGTGATCCTCAGGTTCACATTTAGGGCAGGTGCATCACACCCAAGCTCTCTCACTATGAAGCCTTTCCTGTGAGCTGTGTGTCCCTCTGGGGAGGGGAGGCATCTCCAGAGCCCAGGAATCCAAGACTGTGCCAGACCCAGGAGGCTGACAGCCCTCCAGAGCATCCATCCCTCTCCACTGACTTTTCTGGAGCTCCCTGCAAAACCAAAACTTCATTTGGAGACAGATACAGACTGGCTGGATGAGGATTTATCCAGTGTTGTGTGTGACAAGCGAAGGGAAGGATTTCTCAGTCAGGTCTGCCGAATCCTCCTTGGCAAATAAGTCACTTACACATCCCAGAGGCAAAGCAAGAATTTGTAAATGAAAACTTTCTCAAATAAATCTTTTGTAGGATTTACAAACCTGCTGATCGGATTTGTAACTCCAGACTCAGATTTGTATACTTGCTGCGAGATGTGAAGGATTTAAAAATCCATCTCTTGACTTGTGAAACAATCCAACGTTTTAGAAACCAGGTAGCTAAAGCTAAGACTAAAAGCACACAGCACTTGGGCCTGAAGGTTTAGTGACAGGATTTATACATTAGAACAGGGAGATAATGTAACTCAGGTGTATTAAATCCTGATTTATTAACAAACTCAGAAGTAATAGCTTTACAAATAACTCCCAAGACATTTAAAAGCTCTTAACCCTTGGAGTACTTGCATTTGTCAGGCTGCCATCTCTGGGAATGTCAAGAAATATGTCTAAATATATCCGGGAAAATTCAGCTGCACTGCAGACAAGCCCTGCAGCCTCTCTCACCAGTGTTCCTTCTTCCACAGGAGCCAGGAGCGACTCCTGAGGGTCTGGGAAGGGGTTTCTCCAGGTGCTGCAGACACTCCTGGCACTTTTCTGTGCTCAGACAGTTGTCATGTCTGCCTGCTTGGTGGCATGGGGCCCTGTCACAGCCCTCTCCTGACATGTCCCGGTGCCACCACAGTCTCTCTGCCTTTAGGGGGGGAGGGTTAGGCTCAGAAACCTGTGCTAGGGAGGGTGTTTTGGTGGGCTGAGGTGCTTGAGAGAGGACTGGGAGCACTCAGAGATCAGGACAAGCTGTTTCCGTCACTGAGGGCTCTGTGAAAAAAGACTTTCTGGGGATGTTCTCATGCATTGTCTCTGTCCTCTCCAGCAGCCTCAGGCTTTTCCCAGTTGCCTCCTATCCAAGCTACCTGGCTTTGAGCTCCTTGTTGGGTGGAGATGGGAAACCTCTGCTTTGGGATGATGAGGAAGGATTTCATCCAGCTGTTCCAGCTGTGTTCTTGTATCTTTAAATCCCTTGGGTTCAGCAATGACCAGAAGCTGATTTCTTCCTGGTCACAACCAATTCTGCAGCAATTTCACCTTTGACAAACCTGTTGGAAGACAAAACTTTCCCCTGCAGGACCACCAGTTCTCCATTCACACTTGTTCCAAACACACCAGTGCAATAAAGTGGCATTTCCAGAGCAGTTGTAATTTTTAGATAGAAAAACCATAATTACCTGAAGGAGTCTGTCAAGCTGCTAATTCCCCTTTCCTCTCCCCTCTGTGCCCCATTAGCTTTTGTTCAGCATAAATGAGTTCTCAGAGCAGTGGCATGGCCCAGGGAGCAGCGTGGTTCAGGATTGCCCTGGGCACTTGACAGGCTCCAAATCCTCAGGCAGGGAGAGAAGCCCAGGGTATTTTCAGCTGGTGAAAGAGCTCGATGCTGTTTGTGTCCAATCTTGCCTGGAAGCAAAATGACCATTCACAACAGCTTGTTGGTTAATGGTATAAAGGGCACTAGAAAATGATTGTGAAAATAATAGCTACTTCTTGATGGGAGAGCCAAGAGCAGTGGCAAGGGCTGGAGTGCCACGTGCAGGAGGAGCTGGAAGGGAAAAGGCACTTGACACCTCTTGTGGGTTTAGCTTGCACGAGCAATTAGACAGTTGTAAAACTTAACTCTTATTCCCTTTGCTGAGCTTTTCTCTCTTCCTTCTATTTGGCTTTTCCACAAATGGCTGCTTATCATTTTCAGGATGTTTTTCTACCGTGCTTTGATCAGTACTGGTTCCATATGGTGTGGGAGCACCCAGGATCCAGCCACTGAGGATATGTGGGTGAAGCCCTCCTCCTGCTGAGGGACACGGGCCCCTGCCCCAACTCAGTCACTGCAGCAGCTCCAAGGGTCTCTCCCTGACCTCTCCTCTTGTTTTGTTCAGCTGGAGAAGAGGAGACTGAGGTCAGACCTCACCACGGGCTGCATTTCCTCCTGAGGGGCAGCTCCGATCTCTGCTCCCTGGGACAGGGACAGGACCCAGGGATGGCTGGAGCTGTGTCCAAGGGGTTCAGGCTGGATATCAGGAAAAGTTCTTCCCCCAGAGGGTGCTGGGCACTGCCCAGGCTCCCCAGGGAATGGGCCCGGCCCCGAGGCTGCCAGAGCTCCAGGAGCGTTTGGACAGCGCTCCCAGGGATGCCCAGGGTGGGGTTGTTGGGGTGTCTGGGCAGGGCCGGGAGCTGGGCTGGATCATCCTTTCCAACTCAGAACAATCTATGATTCCACATTTTTAAAAATATATTTAAGATTTGAGGTGTTTTAGGGATGAAGTATCTGCTCTGCTTCCCTTTATGTGTTCAGCTTCTGCATTTTTCACTTTAGACGCAGAGGTTTTCAGTTTCTCTCCCAAGCTGGCTCAGGTTTGTGGTGGACCAAAGCCCTGATTCAATAAAACATTCAGTCACCTGCTGAACTTTAATCATGTACTCAAGCTCAACTTTATTCAGTAAAGCTTTTAGGCATGAGATAAAATCCCAAGTGTTTTCAATGATTTGGTAAATTTTGAGTGAGGGGATGGGCTGTGTTGTCTGGTCAAAATGCTCAGCAAAGCTCTCACTGAAGGCAGGGCTGCGATTGGGGTCTCTCTGTGAGCGTATTTTTTGTGGTGCTGGGCCAGAATGAAGTTACCAAGGGCTTCTGATGCCTTGCAGCGAGAGAAGAAAGAGTCTGCCATCCATCCATCCATCCATCCCTCCATCCATCCATCCCTCCATCCATCCATCCATCCCTCCATCCATCCATCATCCATCCATCCATCCATCCATCCCTCCATCCATCCATCCCTCCATCCATCCATCCGTCCATCCCTCCATCCATCCATCCATCCATCCGTCCATCC
>VZTE01004705.1:5822023-5934095 GCA_013397775.1 Eulacestoma nigropectus
GGTGGGGGAGGAAGGAGACAGGAGTGGGGACCCCCACTGCCATCCCTGCCACCAGGCTCCGGTGCCACCACTCTGTCAGCACCGATTTCTTTCCCTGTGACCTGTCTGCTAAACTCTGTGTGGCGCCCTGGGGCCACCAAGCCACCGGCTGCAACTGCTCCCGGGGCATCTGGTGCATCCCAAATGGGAGGTGGGCACTGGGATAGGGCCGGGGGGTCCCTGGGAGGGCAGCTGGGATCCGGGATAGGCAGCAGGCACATCCTGACCCCCTTTGGAGGTGTCCCACCACCGCTGCAGAGGTGCCCAATTCTTTGCGTGGATTGCAGGCTCCAGCGCTGCCTTTCACTTGTGTGGTACAAATGGCTCAGCCAGCAGGAGGAAATGCAGAATCACAGGATCATTAAGCTTGGAAAAAACCCCCAGCATCATCAAGTCCAACCACTGACCCAGCACTGCCCAGCCCACCACTGTCCCACGTCAGTAAGTCCCATATCTACCTGGTTTTTGAACATTTACAGGGACAGCGACTCCACCACTTCCCTGGGCAGCCTGTCCCAGGGAATTCCTGATGATGGCAGATACTTGGGTGTGTTGCATGGAAGTGGACCCAAGTTCAATCCCTGCAGCATCTCCTGGGGGCTGGGGACTCCTTCCCAGCTGGGTGACAAACCTGGTTTTCCTCCTGGAGGTTTGACTTTTTTATATTTCTGCTTATTGTGCTGCCCCAAGCCTGCATCTTTTTAATAGAAACTAAGATTTCTATTTGCAAAGACTTCCTTGGCTCCAGGCAGAAGCCCTGAGGAGCTGCCAGACCCTCCCTGGGGAAGCAGCCGGCACAGGAATGGTGCCAGCACCAAACACCCTCCTGCCTGCCCCTCGCCACCGCAGGCAGCTCCCAGAGGGCCCCCATTCCTTGCAATCCCTGTTCCAGGCATCCCAGCCAGGAAAAACAAGGACAAACCCTGGCTCCAGCTTGGTCAAGACAGGAGCACACTGCTCTCTTCCCTTTTCTGTCTTTTCCCTCCCGTTCATGTGCACCTTGAGGGACAAATAATTCAATCTGCTGGTGGATTGGCAAAGACTTTAATGAAAACACTATTTATTTGTTGTTGTCTGATACATCACCAGAGACAGGGCGAGGGACTGAGTAATAACAGGTCTGGAAGGGCCGAGCAGAGCAGAGTGTGCCACCAGCACAGGGGTATTCCAAAAAGGTATGATTTCAGTTTCTGGGTTAATTAGAATTTATTTTAAGTGGGGTTGCATCACCTAATGAAACAACTGTCATTGATGAACTGCTGCTGGGCAGGCTCGAGTAGATTTTAATCTCTAACCAGCAGCTCAGGCAGCTCGTGTGAGGGGAGACTGAGGAAAGTCTATTAGAGATAGACATCAATTTAAAATTACTCCTCTGAAGGAGTATCAATGCAGGGGGAAAACTATTAGAGAATTGTCATTGGGTAACTGATCCAGACCCAGGGCTCACCTTAAGAATGAAATGCTATTGTAGGCAGCTTGCTGAGTTACCTGCTGGAGGGGGAGTGGTTCTTATCAGAGCATCGTGACCCAAAAGCTCATGATGTGTGTGGGGAAGAGTTTGAGAAGGCGATGGCAAGCAGATGTGCACCCCCAGGCTCCCCACAGCTGCTTTTGCAGGCAATCCAGGGAAGTGGTACCTCAGGGATTATGGAAAATGCCATTCTGTTTGTGGGGAAACTGAGGCAGAGAAAAGCCATGCAGATTCCTCAAGCTTACTCTGTCTATGGGACACCACAGGAATAAACGCGGTTTTCTCAAGGATTGCTCCTGCAGTCCAACACCTGTGTTATCCTTGACCCTTCCAGAGCCTCAGGTCCTCAATCCAGGCTCATTCGAAGCAGCTGGGTACTCCTGTGCTCTGGAAAAAGCCCTGAGGTTTATTTGCCAGACCTGCAGTGAGCAGTGCCCTGCGTGGGGGCTGGCAGGGGCTGGTGCAGGGGCATCCCCCAGGCCAGGAGTGACCCAGGGTGTGAAATCACAAGGGACAAGTGTCCAAATCACAAGGGACAGGTGTCCCGAGCACTGCTGGTCACTCAGATGCTGTTTCCCATCACACGTCACCGAGGCTTGGGATGGGACTGTCCATCAGACCCCTGGAGTCAGCTCTGCCAGGGGCTGAGGGCTCCCTGGGCTGGTCCATGCTCTCATGGGAGGATGCTGATGCCAGACCTGGCTCCTGGAGGCAGCTTGGCAGCGGTGGGTACCAAAGCCGGGGCTGGCCTGCAGGATGGATGTGTGGGAGGGCAGTGCCCAGCTTCCCTGGGATTTGCGTGGGGCAGCAGTGCTGAAGGAAAAGCACAGGAGAGGCCCCAAACACCTCTGAAGCACTTCCCAAAGCAGAACCTTTGAGACAGAGCGAGTCACTGGGATAGACATGGAGAGAAAAAGTGAGGAAATGACTGTAAGGAAAGAAAATTATCTATTTATGGCTATTATAAGGAAATTTTAATTATTACAAGGATGATAAGGCAAACAAGCACTGCTGATCACTCTGGTGCTGTGCCCCATCTCCTTTCACCGCAGGCACCAGGTGATGGAGACGTGAGCTTTGTCCCAGGGAAGGCCTGGGACTGTTACACAGCAGCTCCTGCTGCAGATCCAGACAGAATCAGGGCAGGAAGGGAAATCATCCAAAGGATGTTTGACACAGTAGAATTTGTTTTTACCTCTTTCCTTTAGAAAGCAAAGCACAGCAAAACAAGTTAGGAAATTACATGCATGCTTTTGGAATGAGACAGTAGCTCAGGGTCATCTGTGTTTATTTCCAACATTTTATCTTTTTTCCGTGGGCACTTTCTCAAAACAAGGCTTTGGGGTTTTTCCTTTTCCAGCCTGAGCTCTGAAAGGTATGTTCAGGTCTGACCTGTCACAAACAACCCAAAATCACGCTGCAAGCACATTCCTGCCATTGTCACTCCCCTCCCCTGTCCACTTGCACCACAACTTTTTCTTTCACCATTTGCTCTCTTGGAAAAAAACAAGGATGCAAACACAGCCTGTGGTACTCGGGACCATGCTGATGGCCCCCAAATTTAGATTACACTGTCTCTTCTTGTGATCCAATCAAGCATTGACGTGGCAACAGCAGCCCAGCTGGGCTCCCAAAGCAATGCTGGGGACCACAGCTGACATTCTCCTTCCTTCATCCCAAAACTGCTGAGAACCAGGGCTGGGATCATCCTCCCTGCATCCCAAAACTGTGCTGGGAACCAGGGCTGGCATCCTCCTCCCTGCATCCCCAAACTGCTGGGAACCAGGGCTGGCATCCTCCTCCCTGCATCCCCAAACTGCTGGGAACCAGGGCTGGCATCCTCCTCCCTGGATCCCAAAAGTGTGCTGAGAACCAGGGCTGGCATCCTCCTCCCTGCATCCCAAAGCTGCTGAGAACCAGGGCTGGCATCCTCCTCCCTGCATCCCCAAACTGCTGGGAACCAGGGCTGGCATCCTCCTCCCTGCATCCCAAAACTGCTGAGAACCAGGGCTGGCATCCTCCTCCCTGCATCCCAAAACTGTGCTGGGAACCAGGGCTGGCATCCTCCTCCCTGCATCCCCAAACTGCTGAGAACCAGGGCTGGCATCCTCCTCCCTGCATCCCCAAACTGCTGGGAACCAGGGCTGGCATCCTCCTCCCTGCATCAGCCTCAGAATCTGATGGAGGTGCTTTCCTAAGCCACCACGTTGGGAGTCACCAGCTCAGCCCACTCCTCCTTCAAACCAAGCAGCCCATCCTGGGTGGATTCTGTAGGATCAGAGCTCTGGAAAGGTTCATTTTCCAGCCAAGGCAGTGCCTGGCCTGGGAGCAGCAGGAGGTCTCTCCTGCCTCCCTCCTGGAGAAGGCAGTTTGGAGGGGAAAAGAACTGGGAGCTATTTAATTTTAAATTTTTTTTCAGCAGAAAGAGGGAAAAATTTCTGTTGCATGTGGATGTTTTTTTTCCTCTTCTTTATTATTTTTCTGGACTGAAATGGATTTTTTTGATATATTGAATATATTTAATATTCAAATGCTGTGAATTTGCAGGACGGAGCAGACAGAGACTGCCTCTTGCGATAAGAGACATTATTACTGTTGTGAAGAATTCCTTTAAGATTCCATCTTAATCGTTCTGCTATTGAAATGGAAGAATAAAGTAATAAAATTAGATGTTTTGAAAAAGACTTGATTAAAAAAGTAATTATCCTGCCAGCTCGTGGATTCCCACGTCCTGCCTGGTTCCTCCAGCTCGGGCCCTCTCCTCGCCCAGCCCCTCTGCAGAATCCCACGGGGATGGAACAGCTTCGTGTCTGGGCATCTGCAAGGCACAGCTGCTTCTCCTCTTCTCCCTCTGGACGTGCTTTGGAGCTGTTTTAGGGGCTGGTCCTGTGCCCCACGGGGTGGGATTTGTTGGGGTGCCCTGTGCAGGGTACGGAGTTGGACTCGATGAGCTGAGTCCCTTCCAACGCAGGATATTCCATGGTTCTGCCATTCCTCTCTCCCCAGCCGGGGTCTCCCACCCCAGGCAGAGCCCAAGCAGCCCCACACATCCCATCCTCCCCTGGCAGCTCAGTGCAGGTCTGGATGCCCACGAGTGACCATGCATGGGGCGGGGCAGGGTGCCCTGAGGTGCCCTCCGGACCCTCCTGGAGGCAGGGAAAGGCTGGAGGGAAAGGCACAGCTTCCTCTGGGCAGCCTCAATTCCTGCTTTGTGGCTGCACCAGCCTGTGGGAGCGTGCACAGGAACCCTGTGAGGTCTGGGGCACTCAGGCAGCACCCCCAGCACGTCCTTTGGAAGTGTCTCATGCCGTCATGCACCATTTCTGGGTGACAAACTGGGGCTGGGGTCCCCTGTGCCCCAACCCGGGGTCCCCACAGCCTGCAGACCTCTGACCAGGCCGGACAGGACACAGGATGATGCCCCACGCCTGGAAACCCTCCTGGTGCATGGGGTGAGGGCAGGGTCTGCACAAGCACTGGCCCCAGCTGCAACTGGCCGTGCCGGAGGGACAGGATTTCCCCAGGAGGAGGAGAGGAGGGCTAGCTGCACTCAGAGCCGTGCTGGGCCTCCCAGACCCTCCCAGCTGTAATTGTGCAGCTCGTTCATTCTGCATTTCTAATGGGGAAACACAGATGGTGACAGCTGAGTGCGAAATGCATCTATTAAAATCTGCTGCTGATTGTTCCTCATAATGGGCTTGGGGTTTTTTGAAATATGCTGCAGAGAGTACACATCCTCATCAGGAGTGGAACAGGTTACAGGGGACTCGTGCCCGTGTCTGTCTCTTGCCCATTTCCAGGCTTTTTTTGGCCATTATTTATGATTTTCATAGCAGAATAACTGGAGATCCATTCCTGCTGGAGCTGATTGGGAGTCAGTGATGTCCTGGCTGAGTTCTCCAGCTGGAGATGTGAGGCCTCCCAAGGGTGGTGCCTGTCCCAGGAGAAGGGCTACCTGCACTCCAAGGCTGCCCTTTAAACAGCTGGAGGCTCTGGTGGCAAGGTGGCACCTGAAAAACCTGGGTGAGACCTTCTGCTGGACATCCTGAATGAAAGGACATTTGGTCTGAAGGATAATGGAGAGGAGGGGAGGGGAGGNGAGAAGAGAAGAGAAGAGAAGAGAAGAGAAGAGAAGAGAAGAGAAGAGAAGAGAAGAGAAGAGAAGAGAAGAGAAGAGAAGAGAAGAGAAGAGAAGAGAAGAGAAGAGAAGAGAAGAGAAGAGAAGAGAAGAGAAGAGAAGAGAAGAGAAGAGAAGAGAAGAGAAGAGAAGAGAAGAGAAGAGAAGAGAAGAGAAGAGAAGAGAAGAGAAGAGAAGAGAAGAGAAGAGAAGAGAAGAGAAGAGAAGAGAAGAGAAGAGAAGAGAAGAGAAGAGAAGAGAAGAGAAGAGAAGAGAAGAGAAGAGAAGAGAAGAGAAGAGAAGAGAAGAGAAGAGAAGAGAAGAGAAGAGAAGAGAAGAGAAGAGAAGAGAAGAGAAGAGAAGAGAAGAGAAGAGAAGAGAAGAGAAGAGAAGAGAAGAGAAGAGAAGAGAAGAGAAGAGAAGAGAAGAGAAGAGAAGAGAAGAGAAGAGAAGAGCTCTGCCTGGCTCTGTGCACAAGACTCATTTTCATGTATGAGGCTCCTTCAGCTGCAAGGGGTTGATCTTAATCACTTCAGGACAGAAGTGGAAATGTATTTGGTCACAGAGAGATTTTTGGGAGCCAGGGGAGTCCGTGAGCCCAGCCCCATGCAGCCAGGCTCCTTCTGCTGGGGAGGAAAACACTTTCATGCTAATATTCCCCACTTTCTGCCTGAGGAACTTCCGTGGAGCAGAGAGGAGGGACGCTGGGACTGCAGCTCCTGCTGTAGCCATGGAGGGAATGAGGTGCCATCTCTCCCAAGCCTGAGAAGGCAGCTCCGAGATTTATTATCCACGATGCCCCTTCATCATCCACACCTGCAGGTCAGGGCACCCGTGGGACCGGCACATCCGTGGAGGGGCCAGGAAAAACTCCCAGAGGGACACAAAATTTGATGCCAAGTGCAGACATCCCCACTCGTGCCCAGCACTGGGAGCACGCTGGGCTCCCTGCTGCCGGGCTGGGTGATTCCACATCCACATTCCACAGCCCTGCCCGGCACTGGCAGCCCCGCAGCCCCATCCCAGGGAATTGCCAGCACACCCAGCTCTGCCCGCAGCCCTGCACCACCTCCCTGCTCAGGACCTGCCTGCACCACTCACACTCTGCTCCCTTGACACAAAAACCATCATCTTGCTGGAGCAAATTTCCGAGCTGGTGAGATTTCCCCCAAGCCTGGGTCTGAGCGGAGCTCCCACCGCTCCGGCAGTGACCTTATAATTAAGCGGTGCAGAGGACCCTGCTCCCAGCTGGCTCCCTGAGTGCTTATATTTCAGTTTGGGCTACATCCAGCGCTGGTAAATCCATTAATTACACTTCTTACAGTGACATTTACTGACGAATGAAAGATTTCATTATGCTCGCCTGCTTCCTCGAGCACAGTAAGACCTCGGACAAGCTCCCCTGAGTCCTGGCCCCGATTATTTAAGGACCAGTGCTGGACCTCCTTGTTGCACTCCCGCCCCACCTGTGGGGAGGATTTAGCCAAAGATCTTTTCTCTGATCTCCGCTGTGCTGCCTGGATCCAGGGGCTGCAAAAGGCAAGGCTGGGCTCATCCTCCCCAGCCTGGCTTTTGCACCGTGCAGGGACACAGGAGGCATCTCACTGCCAGGGAGAGAGAGGAGGTGCATTAAACTTTCATGGAAACAAGGCAGCGACAAAGGCAGAACACGAGCTCTCCCCTTGGCAGCAGCTCGGGAGGAGCCTCCAGGCCCAGCCCTGCAGCACAGGGACCAGGAAGGGCAGACTCTCACAGCAGCTCTGATCTGTGCTCCAAGGGATGTCCTTGCGGCCATGGCACCTCCAGCTGTGCTCTCTGAAACCTTCCTTTGTCCCACCAGTGGCTGGTTTTGACCCCCAGCATGTGCTGAGAGAGCCAGAGATGAGGAAGCTTGGAAGGAGGGAGTCTGAGCTCTGGGGCAGGTTTGGGTATAGCTCCTGCGCTCTGTAGAGGTTCACTGGAGGATGGGACCTCCACAGTTAGGGATGCAGCCAGAGGGAGTTTGAGTCCATGCAGAGGCCCTTTTCCAGGATGGGATCCTCCTGTAAAGCCTGTCATTCTCTCCTCTGCCTCACCCCAGAGGCTGGGCTGCCCCCAACTCTATTCAGCCAATCCTAGACACCGTGGTGGGAGAGCAGAGGGGTGGGATGGAGAGAACAAGTTCCTGTGAGCGCTATGTTGGAGCAGCCCGTGTTTGGAGCAGCTTCCACAGCAGCTTTGAACAGCCAGCTACCTTCAGATCAGAGCAGGTTTCCACCTTTAGGAATTGTCCATCAGGAATTCTGCCTCTGCTCAGGTCCCATCCCAGCGATCCTACCACGCTCACCTCAACCCTGAACCCTGGCAACCCCTCCAAGAAGAACTCCTCCCACATCTTTCTGGGTTCACCTCCAGACCGTCCCAGGAGGGCTGTGGACCAGCTCCCTGACAAAGCGTGAGGCCGTGCTGCTCACCTGCATCCCATAAATGTCCATCAGCAGGAGCTGCCACACGCCCTCCTTGGGACATCCAGGGACTGCTCCCTGCAAGCAAAAGCCCCAAGCCTCGGCCCTCGAAAGCTGCTGTAGCCAGCGTTATTTCTGGCAGATCGCTGGTGCTTAAATGACAGCTACATTAGCTGAGTCAATGCTGAGGATGTAAATGTGCAGCTGGCAGAGCTGGTGTCTAAGCAATAAGACACACCAGTGGTTGGGGTTTGAAGTGATTAGTGCCTGGGTTGGGCGTGCAGAGAGGCAGGAGGCTGAAGGTCAAGTGGCTGGAAAGGCTGGCAGAGCACAGGGATCCCCGTGGTGGGCACTGCAGAGCCCTGGGCTGGCAGGACAGAGCTGGGCACTCTCTGAGCACCCTCACCCCGAGGGGACCTTGCCCGTGGCCAGCAGACACTGATGCTGTGGGTGTGAACGGAGCTGGTGCGGTGTCATTGGCTCTGTGAGGGCTTGGTTGGGCTGTACAGATGTCTGTGGCACTGCTGTGCCCTCGCTGTCCCCCTGCAGGTGTCCGTGGGTCCCGTGTGCTGTGCCCCCTCCATCCCAGCTGCTCCAGCAGGACAACTGGAGGCAGGTACAAATGTGCCCCTGTGCTGGGAAGCACAGAACGATGGAATCAGAGGGAACCCTGAGCTGGGAGGGACCCACAGGATCACCCAGTCCAGCTCCTGGCCCTGCACAGACACCCCAACAACCCCACCCTGGGCATCCCTGGCAGCGCTGTCCAAACGCTCCTGGAGCTCTGGCAGCCTCGGGGCCGTGCCCATTCCCTGGGGAGCCTGGGCAGTGCCCAGCACCCTCTGGGGGAAGAACCTTTTCCTAATACCAGTATTCCTAATACATCCTGACTGTTCCTCTTCTTGTCTCGTGGTTAGAAATCCTGGCTTGAATTCTGGCTCTTTAGGCTGAACATCCCTGACACGGCCTTGGCACTGGGATGGCAGCGAGCTTCCTCATCAGCTGACCTGCTCCAGGAGGGAGCTGTGAGCTCAGGATCAGGGAGCATCCTGCTCCTGCTGCAGAATTTGGCAGACAGGACATCTCACCCCTGCCTGTAGCCCCTGCAATGCCATGCTGCTGTGTCACCTTCCTTCTCTTTTCTTTCTCCACTCAGCACAGGAGAGTTTTCCCACCCACTTGACTTTCTTGTTGTCCTGTTTCTGTGAGTCTGAAGGTGGCCCTGGGTATGGGCTGAGGGCCAGAGTTTGCCTGGAGCCAGGGCAGGACAAAGGCAGCAGTGAAACAGCCACGTCACAGCAGACCTTGAGCTCCAGGGGCTGCAGAGCAGGGGGCTTCAGGCTGCTCTTCTGCTGCTGGATATTTCTCACCGAGCTGGTTTAATGAGGGCAGAGTTGCATAAGAGTGATTTTAACCCTTCCTTTCAAGAGACTTGAAGTTAATCTAAGCCCAAGAGGCAGGTAGGTGTTCCCCAGGAGCAGGGATTACTCAATTTATTGCACAGAGCGCAACGTTCCTGGTGACTTCCCTCTCTCCTGCACTTGTTTCCTCCTGCCACGACAGAGGCTTAATGGGAGGGCTCAGGGGAGCAGCAGCTCCTGCCTGACATCTGCAAGGATGTCACACAGCAGGCCTGGCTCCGATGGGGAAAGATGTAAGACCTGGAGAAGAAGGAAATCAGTGGCAGGAGAGGATTTCAGGTTGCTCAGTTCCCCTCCAGGGTCTTCTTACCTCAAAAACGCTCCCACAGCAGAGAATCCTGTAAGACAGTGAGACCTGAGTGGTGGTATTGGGAAATGCGATTATTCATGGAATCATGGAACGGTTTGGGTTGGAAGGGACCTTAAAGCTTATCTTGTCCCACTCCCCTGCCATGGGGATCCTTCCACTAGATCAGGTTGCTCAGAGCCCCATCCAGCTCGGCCTGGGACACTTCCAGGGATGGGGCATTGTTAGAACACACAGAGCTGGTTGTGGTACAGACTCGGAGCTTTTATCTGCTGGGTACGAAGGGGACAGGAAAAATCCAGATAATTACTGGCAGCTGTTGTGGTCCATGTTGGTACCAGTGGTGTAGGCAGGAGTGCAAAGGCTGGTCTGGGAGGCTCAACACAGGCTGCTCGGCAGGGGCTGAATCCCAGGACTGCTGCAGCAGCACCCTCAGGGATATCGAGGGTGATCCCGAAGCTGCTGGACGGGCAGGAATCAGGAGGGTTGGTGTGATGGTGAGATGATGGTGCACAGAGGAGAGATGGGGCAGAGGCAGGTGAGGATCCAGGACAGGAGGGATGGTCTGCACTTTAACCATGGCAGAGCCAGGTGATGGTTTACATGGCCCAAGGGGTTCTAGGGGCATATTTAGCCTGGGGACAGCTGGAGGAAGAGTGCCTTGTTCAGGTGACCTCTTTGGCTTGGTGGACGTAGTTCAATGCACCTCCAAAAGGACCGGCTGGACACAACAATTACCACGAAAGAAGGGGGTGAATGAGGCCACCTGCTTGGCATCACCACTGATCCCAGCTCTGTGGGCATCCCGGAGCCCTGCTGAGGGAGGGTAATCCATGAAGCTGGTGCTTTACTGGCACGATGGGAACGACACAGCAGGATGGTGGGAGGGTGACAGGACGTGTGACAATAGAAGGAAGAGCATCATTAAAACACCAGGTGGAAAGGGGAGCCTGAGGGAATCCCTGTGGGTGGAAAACCCGAGGTCTAATAACAAAAATATGCTGCAGGATGGCTCTACCCTGACAGCACTGGTGGGGAAAGATTAAGTGGGATGAGCAAAGCTGCAAATTTAGGCCAGGTAGGGAAGGTGGGAAATGTCAGCTACCCACGCACGGGCCAGGTCAGTGGTTGCACTACAGAGATTTTACTTTTGGGCATGACAAAATCTGTGTCCCAGAGGGATCAGCCTTACAGCCTGTGAGGGGCAATGCTGGTCTGGTTTAGTCTTGATGCAGAAGGTGCTGGTGGGGCATCCCCTGTACTTGGTCAGGCTTGGCAGTGAGGGCAGCAGGAGAACCTCCCTGTGGCGTGTCTGCTTGCCTTCAAAAAGGGAACTGCTTAAAAATGAGGGAAAAGGACACTAGAGCTGTGCAGAGAGCAGGGAGCTGCAGAGCAGCTCCAGGGCAATTCAATAAAGCTGGGGGGGGATTGGTTAAAAACCGAGTCAGAGCACTTTTCCCAGCAGACTGTTGGAGCTGGCTGTCCCGAGGAGGTGGTGCCAGCAGGGTCAGGAGGGGCTGGCACAAATGCATGGACAGCAAGTCACTGAGTGGATGGACAGGACAGGGTGATATCTCCTGGAGGTGTTCAGATCCAGGCTGGATGGAGCTTGGAGCAGCCTGACCTAGTGGAAGGTGTCCCTGCCCATGGCAGAGGGTAGTACTAGGTGATCTTTAATTTCCTTTCCAACCCAAATCATTCTATGATTCCATAATTTCATGATTTTATGTTCCCTAATCCAGCAGCTGAGGGCCACCCACCAGGGCAAGCCTGGATGTTGCTCCGAAGGCAGAACAGGCAATTTTGGTGGGCCTTCAACCTCTTTACTTCCCTTTTCCCTCTTTTCTTTGCAGGCAGTGTTTGGGATCTTAACCAAACGTGGCTTTTTAAAACATGCGCTCAGAAACAATATTTTATTGTTGCTGATTTTCTCCCTGCAAATAAAAATACCTTCAGCAGAAGCAAATAAGCCTGAGAAGGTTTGTCAGACCCTTCATATGAAAAAAAAAGTAAGTTACCTACGAGGTTTGTAGTGATCAGAGCCAAACAATGGGCAAACGTTGTCCCAGTGAGGATGGGGATGGAGCCAGGGAGTTGCACAAAGGGCAGAAGTCACAGCCCGATCTCTGCTCTCAAAACCCAAATCAGCAAAGGAAAAGCAAAGGTCTCCCCTCCCCTGGACACCCTCCAGCATCAGGAGAGCCTCATTAAGCCTCCCAGGATTCCAAGGTGCTCCCTAAACCTGCACTTCTCCCTCTGGAAGCACAGGTCCCTCTGCCAGTGGCCGTGGCTGGGGTGACCCTGGGCTCCCTGTGCTGATGGATCTGGTTGTGGATAGAAACCAGGAATAATCCCCTCACCCATTTATCTAATGAGGAAAATTAATTTCCTTTGTGCTCCAGCCCTGCCTTGGCAGATTTGGCCTGGCACT
The DNA here is from genome assembly GCA_013397775.1 of Eulacestoma nigropectus. NCBI lineage: Eukaryota > Metazoa > Chordata > Aves > Passeriformes > Eulacestoma > Eulacestoma nigropectus. The sequence goes on from VZTE01004705.1 coordinate 5,834,254, forward strand.
TTGTCCCTCCCTGCCGCTGTCCCTCCTCTTGCTCCTCGTGCAACGGTGACAACACAGCTCCATCCCTCAGTCCCAGCCTTTATCTGTGAGCTTCCCTGGCTCTGACAGTAAAAAATGGTCTTTTATGTGCTGCAGAAGTTCATAACGTTCCAGCATTGATAGGGATAGAGTGCAAAAGAAATAAAATCAATAAAATATTCAAAGCTTTCACATTATAAGCTCCAGCAAAACTTTTTACCAAATGTTTACTGTATAATAAATTCTATTAAAAAGCCCGAGCTTGTATGCTGAAGAGGGGTGGAACGTTGTCACTTTAATTGCAATGGCATAAATATTTGATATTCAGTAAATTAGATCTGTAGCTCTGAAAACATTCTTGCAAATGGATTTTTACCTGTAGCACAGTGCCATTAGCAGGAGAAAGTCAACACAGCCCCGGGGCCTGTAATTAACTCAACCCAAGCAGAACTAAACATTTTTGACAGTTTTCCTGGTCTGGAATTAACTGTCATAGCAGAGAATGAAAGGAAGTGCATTGTCACATTATGTTTACGTAAAGTATGTAAAATGCTGTGTTTTGTATTTTTGTTTTGTTAAGTCTGAGCTTCATGCCCCATTATTTTTTTCATCATTAGAGACAAGCCTAAAAACAACTAATGATGGATTTTATATCCTCAGAGTAGTCTGAAAAAAAAAAAAAAAAAGGGGGAAGACATTAGTTGGATAATTCAATTTTTCTTTATTTTTTTCTCTGTAATGAAGCATGGTACACTGTGTTCTGGTATAAATCATAATGCTGTGACATTTGAAGACATTAGAAACTCTGGTTTTCCTATCTGATTCAAGGTTCTCAGATAATAAGCAGTTGTCTAGCCCGTGTCTGTCTGTTTTCTTGGAGCTGGGGGAAGGCGTATGTCTGTTTTTTCCTTCTTTTCTTTCCTCCTTATTTTTTTTATTTTGTATTTACAAAAATAACTGTCACTCCACTGAAATGCAAACCCTTGAGGGCAAATCTACTTAATGCTTCCCTGAAAGCTACTTATTGTCCAGCAGCTCAGAGAAAATCTGTACAGCAGTAATTGAAGGGATGTGTTGAGCTCCCTGACATTTCGTCCCAGAAATTATCTTACCTGAAAAAGAAAGGGATATTTAGCAGGAGAGCTCCTGTGCAATTTGGGGATGGAAGGATGCTCATAAACAAGCTGATTAAAATAGATGGGGTTTGCTACATTTATAGTAATAACTTGGGCTAATAGCTTGCATTAAAAGGGGAAAACCTGTTTGGATGGCAAATATGTGTCTGCTGCAAGCAGGGATTGTGTTATAATCTTGTCTCTTTCCTGACGTATTGGGAAGACAAGCAAATGAGGAAAAAAAAAAGTCAAGATTTTTTTTTTTATTCCCAAAGATTGCCAGATAGGGAAAAAAAAAATCAAGGCAAAATTAACAGCGCTCTCAGCTCCTGCCTGTGCTGCTCTGCCAGGCTGCTCACCTCAGTGAAAAGCTTTTATTTTGAATTTCTGAATATCTCAGGGAAAGAAGAGAAACCCCTCTTTTCCCAAGATACATCATGCAAGAAATGACCTCAGCTCGATGCAATTTTTATTTTGCATTCCATTTCAGCGTAGAAGTCCCTCCCGTTCCTGCACCGGGGCCGGGCGCAGGAGGGGTTTTAATGGTTCCTCATCAACCTGCAGTTGCCTCTTCACTTCAGTCTCCTATTATGGCATTTCCCACATCTTCATCCGTATCCAGAACCACTTCAGCGACGAGCACACAACATCTTCATTAAGAGAGAGAGAGGAAAAAGCCGGAAAGGCAGGAAAGCAGCCTCTGGAAGAGGGGAAATTGTGAAAAACTCCTTAACCAGGAGCTTTCTCATCGCAGCAGGAAGGGGACCCTAACACTGGAAGAATAAACAAGCGAGAGCAGAGGAGGTTTAACCGCTCCTGGAATCAGAGGCTCGGTTTGGAGTCACTCCATTCCGGTTGGGAATTGCAGCCATGAGGAACGTATATGGGATTTTGAGCTGCAGCTCCTCAGGGGTTGGAAGCTGCTGGTGCTGAGCCTGCGGCCGGCACGGGTGTGACTGGTGGGGGCTGCGAGGGCTCCCCAGCTGCCCCAGGGTGCCCCTGACAGGAGCAGGAGAGGATCCTGGGGAGCAGGACCGGCTGCTGCTGCTGCCTCTCTTCCCACTGAATTAGGCAAATTACAGAGCGCTGTATCTTCGCTAAATTAATTAGCTCAATTAGGCTGGGGGGGATGCAGAGGTGTGTGTGTGCTTCTTCTCGCTTTCCTTCTTTGATCCCTCACCTCTTCCTGCAGGCCCTGAGGTTTATGGGCATCCCCCACGGGATGACTGGAGCCACTGCCATCCCCAGTGGCACCTGGGGCTTCCCCCAGCCCGAGTGTTTCTGGGAGCACTGGGAATGCTCCAGCCTGAGCTTTGAGATTCCTGCCCACTGAGCACTTTCCTTCTCCCAGCTTGGCTTTGGGCTGAGGCTGAGATTTTTGACATGAGGCACCTTTACCGCCTGCCCATGGGATCCCGTCCCTGGATGCTGCCACCAGCACCCTGCACCAAGCACAGCAGGCGGGGGAGGCTCCATGCCACCAGGGGTGGAGGGAGCGTGTCCCTGTCCCCTGGGATGGGGCACATCCTGCCCTCCTCTCCCCTCACGCTTCCCTGCCTCTGCCTTCCCTTTGGCTGTGGGTTTGTTATGGGAAACTGGGATCTCAGAGCAAGGCGACTCTCAAATGTGAAATACATCACGGCCGCTTTTCTGTCACCTCCTGCTCACAGCGTTTTGGGTCAGGCAGCTGTAATTCCAGCCTTGGCAGGTGCTGGGATCTCTCTTTTGGGATCAGGCCATGCCTCTGCCAAGCCCTTTGCCTCCCACCACCATCAGAAAAGCTTGACATTCCACGAGAAAACAAGGAGCCTTGGGAATGCTGTGGATGCCCAGGCCCCGCTGCCACCATGGGTGGTCACATCTTGCTCCCAACACCAGGAAGGTGTTCAGGACCCCCTCCTCAAGCCAAGTGTTGGAGCAGCACCAGCATCTTCACTCCTCCACCTGACACCCCTGGGAAGCTGCCACATGCAAAGCTCTTTTCTCATATTTGCCTGTGAAGAAAGATTCAGCACATGGAGAAGAAACCAAGTTCTGATCTATTGGTAGCAACTGAACACTAAGAGACAGCACAGGGTCTATCAATACTGCTTAGCAGTGGAGCCTGGTGTAATCTCCTGCGTGGCAAAATAATCAGGAATGTCACTTTTCATAGGATTCATCAGAAACAATGAGACATTTCACAAACAATCCTCGCCCTGCATTAACGATCAGATATAAAGAGACCTGAGTGCAATTACTAAAGAAAACAATTATGTGTCAGCAAATATATTCATCTTCATTTGATTTAAGCACCCACCTTCCATGGCTGTAAAAGGGATTGGAATGTTAACTCAATTTGTGGGGCAGCAAATTGAGGCAGCACAGATGTGATTTCAGCGAGGTGGTGCAGAGGGAGGTGAGAGTTAGAGCAGAAACACAGATGGGATGAAGCTCCAGGATGGACGTTCCCATCCCAGCTCTGCATGGGGACCCTTCCAAAGACCTGGTAGCTTCTCTCATGCTTGGAGCACACCAGGAATTGACTGAGTTAAGGTTTCGTTCTTCTACATCCCCTAAATCACCACTTTCCTCTGAACGAAAACAGGTTTTGCAAAAACTAATATAAGTGGAAAACTGGGTTTAGATCAAAAGTAACCTCCATTAAAATTTTTCTCTTCATGCAAAGGACAGTAATTTTTTTTTTTTCTTTAAGCAAAAATAAAAGTGTTTATTTGTGCTTGAAGAAAGCATCCATTTCTGCAGCTCTTTATCCTGGCCACAGCCTAGTGGCTGGGATACATGGAATAACCAGGGGCTTTCAGGTCTCCTCTGGGAGAGGACTCTTTCAGGGCTCTGATCTTCCAGTACATGAAGCCAGACTGAGTTTGGGCTGTTCAGCCTGGAGGAGAGCAGGCTCCAGGGAGAGCTTAGAACCCCTTCCAATGCCTAAAGGGGCTCCAAGAAAGATGGAGAGGGACTTTGGACAAGGACTGGTGGTGGTAGGCCCAGGAAAAATGGCTCTAAGCTGAAGGAGGGTAGATTTAGGGTCAGATTTATGGAAAAAATTGTTCCCTGGGAGGGTGGAGAGGCCCTGGCACAGGGTGCCCAGAGAAGCTGTGGCTGCCCCTGGATCTCTGGCAGTGTCCAGGGCCAGGTTGGACGGGGCTTGGAGCAGCCTGGGATAGTGGGAAGGTGTCCCTGCCCATGGCAGGGGTGGGAATGGATGGGCTTCAAGGTCCCTTCCAACCCAAACCATTCTGTGATTCTATGTGAGCTTTGGAATATTCTCCAAACCTTGGGTTTCTGCTGCCTGGCTGTTATTTCTCATCCCAGCTGATCCCACCAGCCCTGTCTCACACCCCAGCCCGGTGTCTCTGCCCCTCCCTGACCTGCTGGGCAAAACTCCTTCTCCTGACCCACTTACCTGGGTGGGCAGAGGGCACTTCCCACCAGGCTCTTCCACTTGGGAAGAGAAGAGAAATAGTGGTAATTTGTCTGCCTGTCTTGATGATGAGCTCATTTGTGATCAGGTCGAAGGGAAAAGGAAAGTAATACCAGAAGAGGTAAAAAAAAAGGCCTTTTTTTTTCTTTTTTTTTGGTGGGACTGTCACATTGAGTCAGTTTGGGGTTATTTTGCCAGTTCTGAATACTTACCCTTTCCTAACGATGAGCTCTACCCTACCCTGGCACAATGCTTGGGATTTTTTTCCAAAACCCTGCAATCAACTGCTCGTTCATCCATTTTCCTGCTGCCTCTGCCTGTTCTCTGCTCCATCCCCCCAACGTGTACCAGCACAATATTACCTTTCTGAATGCAGAGGGAAACGAAGAGAGACTCAGAGAACATGTGAATCACAAGGAAGTGGTTTCCCTAGTGACAGTAACCACATGAAAGCTCTCACCGTTTACTCTCACGGGACCTCTTAGCACTTTGGATTGTGGGGAGAGCAAGAAATGGTAAAAAATGCTGTGGTTGGGAAAGGAGCAGGCAAACACTGAAATGCTAAATGGTGTTGGCAACCCATGAGAAGCCACCAGCAGCTCCTGGGGGGGTTTCCTGAGGTTTGCCCGTGCCCTGTGGAATCACACAGTGGCTCTCAGGCCCCTTCTCCAAGGCAAAGTGCCGGAGACCTGGGGAACCCACGGCCCAGCTCGCTCTGAGCCTGCCAGCACCCCAACAATCCCTTCATTCCGTGCCACCTCCCCATGCTGGCCTGTCCCCTCAGCAGCAGCCTGGAGGTGATGGGGAGGAGGACACTGGTGGCACCCCAGCGCTGGGGACACCGCCTGGATCTCCGTGTGCCGGAGGCGAGAACAAACCCCGGGATGGGAGTTTCGGTGTGCTTGGAAAGAGTACAACAGCAGGCAGAGAGGCAGATGGAAAGGGCAGGCAGACAATTATCAGTGTCTTTGGCTCGCACTCAAGAGTTTTTTCTCCTCTCTCTCAAATGTCTTTGATTTTTTGAAGCATCTCTGACAGCAAATGAGAGCAACGCCATCCCGAGAGCCCAGAGAAGTGGTGTCCACATGGGAAACCAAGAAGAAAAGCATCCTTTGCTGGAGCAGGACTGTCTTCCTCTTCTTCGTTGTCACCCTGGGCACATTAGCTTAATAACGAGCTTTTTAGCAGATTTCAGTGAACAAGAAGCAATTTATTTGTCGTCATGGAGACAAAGAAGACCTTCTGGAAAAGAGCATTGAATGAAGAGAAGAAGGTTTATTGTGCAGAGCAATGAGGCATTCACTTGGAACATTAGCATCACACAAAGCAGGCCATACAAGTGGTCTTGCTAACTTCTGGATGCATGGCTGGATGCATTTTGGGTCCTGGCTTTCCCTGGAAAGGCCAAGAGGGGACTGGAGCTTGGTGTTTTACACATGATATTTGATGTCCAGCCCTGTTCCTAGATGACTCTGGGGGGAAAGACAAAGGTTCCTTGTTGGTGGATGGCTGAACCTCACTGGTTGCATTTCTGCATTTCCAGGGACTGAATTCTGAAATCCAGCTGCCAACTGAACAAACCCCAAATAAGCCAAGAGCATGCATCTCAAAGTGTACTTTGTTCATTTATTTTGACAACTCTAGTGTTTCTTTAATTATTTATAACACTTCTTACTGTACTGGAGTAGATTTTTGTAAAAATAATGAAGCCTTAGTAGTATAGCATCTATGATCACATCTGCAGGGGAAGGGGGAGGCAGGCAGCCACTCTCTGACGTGAGGGGAAAGGAAAATGTAGGTTGGAAGCAAAGTCTTCCTCCCTAAGAAAAGTTTTCAAGCACCAAAGGAGAGGGCAGACCCGCAAGACCCAGCACTGCAAGGATTAAAAGGAGATTTTTGGGGCAAAGGTGAATTCCAGAAGAGCAGCTTCCTTCAGGAAGTGTGGATTCGATGGCTTGTGGATTTTGGCCTGTTGTGTGTTTGTCTCTGGAATGCTGTCAGTGGGGATCTGAGGTTTGGGACGCCATCAGTGGGGAACTGAGGTGCAGAAGGAAGCTCCAGCAGGAGCAAGGGCTCTCCCACCTCGGCAAGGCGCACACACCACTGCAGGTACACGAGAATGTTTAACTTGGAGCATCATCCTCCGTAAATTCCAGGACATGGGTAAGAAACACCTTGAAACACTTGGCTTTGCAAAACAGGCTGATTTCCCTCCTAAGTCGGGGAGCAACGTGACATTCCAGTCTCAGGATCTCCAGCAGGAAGGAAGCGCTTTTCCCGATCCCTTCCAGGGGACAGGCGGAGGCTGTGCCTGGCAGAAGGTGCACAGGTGAGCACCCTGAGGTTTGCTACCTCTACACCTTGCTGACATTGGCAAGGCAGCCTTTGCCAATGGGAAACTTGTCCTTTTGGCCCAAATTCTTGGGTGTGGTCTCCCCAAGGAGTCAGGAGCACCATGGCTTTGTCCTCCTTAGAGCACACCCCACCACAGGCATCTGGACCCACTGCGGGTGCCCCAGAGAGGCAGGGAAAGAGGGAAGATCCCAAAGGACGTGGAGCATCTCCCAGAGGTCAGAGAAGACTCCTGGTAGAAATCTGGCCCCAAAGCCAGGCAGGAAAATATGGGCAGTGCCTGGCTTCAGGTGAGGGGCCACTGAGGATCCAAACCTCCTTGCCAAGAGGACTCTCTCATTCCCACATGCAAAGCGTGTCCTTATTGAAGAGAAAAGCTCATTCTACCAGGCAAACGCTGGAAGAATGCAAAACCACAAAGAGTTTATATATTTAACCCACACAAGGAATATAATTATTCTTTTTAATCAAGTCTATTCAAACCATTTATTACTTTATTCTTCCATTTCAATAGCAGAACGATTAAGATGGAATCTTAAAGGAATTCTTCACAACAATAATAATGTCTCTTATCACAAGAGGCAGTCTCTGCTCTGTCCTGCAAATTCTCAGCATTAAAATATTAAATATATTCAATATATCAAAAAAATCCATTTCACTCCTGTAAAACAATTCAAAGGATATGAGGAAGAACCCGAAAGGGGCCCATTTACAGTCTGCAAACAAATTCAAAAATAGGGAAAAGGGAAAAACTCCAGCATACACAATGAGCTGCAAATGGAACTCCGGCTCCAGAAATCCAACTTCACGGCAGAGCAGGCCTGGGGGAGAAGGACATTATCATTTTGAAGACTCATTTATATCAGCACGCTCTGTACATTATATAAGAGCCAGGCTTCTTCCAGCTCTCAATTTGTTGTCATCTTGTTTTCCAACGCGTCGTATATTGGCAAGGGCAAAACTTCATCTGCACCCCGCACAGGACACACTTTTCAGAGGGTATAACAGAATAATAAAAAGGTAGAAAGCAGTGGGCTATGAATAAAATCTGTGTCTTCCCCAGCACGAGGGATACCTCGGCAGGAAAGGCACAGACGTTGCAGTGAAGTGCAAGGCACAGCTGAGAGGTGACAAGGGCAGGTCTGGCTGAGCCTGTCGGGGCATTTGGGTATCCCAACCCCTTTGGGATGGCTCTCATGCTCTTAATATATTTGTTTTATAATTTGTTGTATTTATTAGTAGTATTGGTTTAATTTATTTGTTTGTTATCATGCTCTCATTATATTTTTAGGTTCTTATTATGCCTGGCTTGCAAGATACAGGTCTCCTGGCTGAGGGGGAGGCATGCTGGTTGTATTTTCTAGGTTAATTTTTCCTCCTGCTTTTGACTAGTCCGTGGAAAGATTTTGGACAGCCTGAAATGGACCTTACATAATTCTAGGAGAGGTGTTTTAGAGCCTTCAGCTTCCAACACTTTATACCAGATTGCTTGGTTGACAAAGGCCTGAGCACTGTGAGTAAACAATAAGTAATACAGGAGTGAGCGGGGATTTCTAAGGCTCCAAATTTTATTTATTAATAGCTCCTGGGACCAGCCTCTATCCACAACTCAGTGGCCTGGCAAAGAAGTTTCAAAGCTGCAGCAGGTTCCAGGAGGCTGCAAATGTTTCTCTTCATCAGTGTTGTGATGTTTGGTGTCCCAAACAGGCAGTGAACATCGGAGGTCATCCCTGGAGTGGGTGAGACCAGCCAGGATCCCACCCTGCTGCCTTGGAGCACCACTGGCCCCACAAGCACAGAGCTCTTTTCAGTTTACAGGGCAATCCAGCACTCTGGGGATCTCCTCCAGAGCCCTGAGAAGTCTTCACATTAATCTTGCTGGCCTTCTGGATCTGGCCTCCAGAACGGGATAATGTCTAATATTTCCCATGCTTTTTTTTTCTTTCCTAAAAAATTTCTCAAAGCATTTTTAAGCTTTTAATGTGCACTGCACCAAAGATCACCAAAATCACCCCTGCAGGGTGGTCCAAAGCTTGCAGGAGTTCAGGCTGGCTGGATGTCTGATGGCTTTCACAAGGAAGGGCGTGGAGGAGGCTGGGTGTGGTTTCTGGAGCTGTGCTGAGCCAGGACACGAGGTCCCTCTTGGCAGAATCTGCCATCAGCACATAGAGCCCCAAGTTTAGTTTGGCACCTCCATTCCTGCCCAGGCTGATACCTGAGAGGGAAAAGCTACAGGTTAAACCTTCACCGTGCTGTGGATGGGTCTGAGCAGCTCCTGAGCAGGTGCTGATCCAGCTCATTTCCTCTTAATACATGGGCATAGAGAGACCCTCAGGCCTCGGTCACCACAGCGTCTGCTGGATGTCCTGACCAATGACCCAGAGAAGGAAATGTTACAGTTTGAGCACTGAAACCTTCATGTTCAGCCTGCATTTATTTATTTTTACTGGCAGGCAAGTTGAAAAGCTTGGACTGCCCATGCAGAGAAAGGAAAAAAGTCTGAGGAGCAGGAGGGAGAGCTCTGGGTGGGCTGGGGGCTGCGATGGCCTCTGGGCAGGGTGGCAGAGACCTCCCAGGTGGGATGTGCATCTCAGCTTTGGGCAAAAGCTCTGTGTGCAAGATTGAAATGTTCTCATTTGAATCTCCCCTGGGCAACTCCAGCCACCCACATTTCCTTGGGATGGGTGATGCATTCGGAGTGGGGGGATGATTGCTGAGAGCGCAGGGGACCCCTGAAACCAGAACGACTTCCTGTGGTTCAGATCATTTGAACAGCATCAAACCAAATCTGACCCAGCTGCCCCAATCCACCAAGTGCTCAGCCTGAATTTGGGGACAGTGCACTGCCCACGCCCTGGGATGCAGGAGCAGCACCTCTAGAGACCCTCAGCCCCTCAAAGCATCCATGGATAAATCAGTCAGGGTCAGGTGAACAGGCAAACACTGAGACCGTGTGTTCCACCTGGGTGAGCAGGACTTGGAGCGAAAGCAGAAGTGAAACATTTCCTCAGCAATCTCTGCCAGGCTCCTTCCCTTTCTGTTATCATTACCAGGACTGATTTTGTCCGTAGCACTCAAGGTTAAACAAACTGTGCCCACTTGCTGGGTTGGGTGGGAAGGAGGCAGGCCTGGGGCACACCATGAGGTGAGGGAAGTACAGAGGTGTTCAACGAGCTCCCTTTGCTCCGAGGTCAGCTCCCTCCAGCCCTCCTTGTCCCTGCTCTCTTGGCAGCATCTTGACCCTGAAGGTCAGAGCCCATCCTCCCTCTGCAGCTTTTGACTCAAAATCCTGCCCTCCACTCCAGCTGTGCCTTTGGAGAGGTTTGATTGTGTGCCAGGAATGCTCTGACTGAGGCTCTTGATGTCTTTCATCTTTATTCCTTCCCTCCTGCCATGCAGAGCTGGGACCTGCTCTCCAACCAGCGAGGCTCCAAGGCAGGGATGTGTCCTCACCATAGGGAACCCCACCAAGGAAAGCACCCAAAATGTCCCAAAGCACCACAAGGTGCTGAAATCTGCAGCTCCCCTGAAATCAGTCCTTCCTCCCAAAAGTGTCTTCTGCCCCTTTTGTCAGAAAACCTTCCTGAACCACCAACCCCTTGCTTATTTTTCCCATATCCTTGCAGTTATCCCCACAGCAAGGCAAGGACCTCACCCTCCAGCCAGGGCCGTCTGTCCATCCCTGGAATAAAGGATACAGTGGTTTAATTTGATTTTCAGGTTATTTCAGGTTAATGTGATTTTCAGGTATTAAAAAGAGATGTGATAGATGGGAAAAAATGGGGGGAAAACTAAAAGTACCAACAAGAAGGGAAATGCACAAGGACAAGGACAGCAGCAATTCTGCAAGGAAAGAAGCTGGATGGACCAGGATTGTGAAGGAAGAAGAATCAAACTCTTCTCCTCACTGCAGGAAAAATCTGGACCACAGCCACCGGTGATGTTTGGGAGTAGCATCAGCCCCTTTGTCTGGGGATATTTTTCCAACAAGTTTTGTCCCAGAATGGCAGAAATTAAATGCACATTTTCATTCTTCCTCTCAGGAAACAGCAGGGATATGTCTGTGTAGGAGGGAGCTTTGAGAGGTGCGTGAGAAGGAGCAGGGTCTCACAGGCTTGGTGTGCCCACACTTGGAATGAGGCTGCTTCTCTCCGGTGGGAGAGGCAGAGCATTTAATGAAGAATCAAATCTGGCTGCAAAAAGGGGTGAAACCCTTCTTCCTCCTGCTGGCACCAACAGGAGCTCTAGGTGTTGGACACTGAGGAAAGGCAAGAGAAATATTCGCAAAGTGCCTCCTGGGAGCCTAATTCCAGCCTGGAGGTTCCTCTGGTGAAAAGCCCGGCTTCAGCTCCACAGCCAGTGTCCTTCAGCATTGCTTCCCCACTGGAAGGAGCCTTTTGGGGCTGTGATGTGGTCAGCTGGGAGCTGAAGGGCATCAGCTTCTTCCAGCGAGTTGTCCACGGGGTTGATGGAAATTGCGGAAACGAGCCACAGGGCTGGGATGGGGCAGATTCCTTTCACCTTCATCCACCCCAGGAGCTCAAAATGAGCTTTAGGGCAGGGGAAACCTGCACACCCCCACATTTCCCCAGCTGCCTGCACCCACTCCACAGCCCCTTCCAACTAATCCACAGACACCAAAAATGCTCAGGAACCTGGATACATCCCGAGTGCCTGAGTCTCAATTATCATTAATGATCACAATGATAATTCACCCTGTTCTACTCTTACTGCTCCTCTGAAAAAAACCCCCCAGAATTCCCAAACCTGGATATAGTTGTGAAATTTTCTTTCGGCCTCCATAAACCATTTCCAAGTAATTATACAGCGAGTGGAGTTGAAAAGGAGCCGCGCACAATTGTCATAAAATGTAATTAATTTGGACTAATTCACAATGGAGAAAAAGTGCTGCAGAGAGTAAATTGGACAGGAGACTTGTGTGCTGGGGAGATGTGGTTTTGAAAGGCTGCTGACTAATACAGCACTGACCTGAAAGCAAATCCTTACATTCATGCTGGACCGGCTGTTTCCATGACAACAGTTGTTATTAGTAACTGAAAATGTATTGCTCTTACGAGCGGCAGCATATTTTTTTCAGTTGAATTCAAGAGCAGCTGGGTACTTTACTCATGAAGATAAAGTGCTCGGATCGCTACGGCACTGATGTTGTGTGCTGCACCTCTCACAACACCAACCTTACACTCACACATGATACAAAGAAACGTGCGAGTTGCTCGAGGGAAAAAAAAAAACACTCCGAAGGCGCGGCGTAAATGGCAACTTGTATCAAAGAAATCAAAAGAAAATAAGCACGGTCATCACCGTGCTTTAGATTAACTCTTCAGTGGCATTCCCCGGGGATTCAGGCTGACTGGAGCGTTCAAGGAACAGGTAAATCCTGTCAGGAGTTAAGCGAGCCAGCCTCACATCCCAAAATGAGATGCCAGCCCCTCAAGGGGCGCTGAGGACATCTCATCCTTCAGATCAAGCTACTCCTCATGCACTACCCTGCCTTGTTCCTGTCCTGAGAGCAGAAATTTTTAGGATATTTAAATGAACAAACTTGGGAAAGAAAAACTCTCACCTGGTTCAGACCTGTGCAATGGCTCTGGTTATAAAAGCATCCCTCTGATTTTTCCTGAGGGGGGCTTTTTTTAAACTGAAAAGGAGGAGGTTTAGATCAGACTTTAGAAATAGTTTCTTCCCTGTGAGTTGTGGGCAGGCCCTGGCACAGGTGCCCAGAGAAGCTCTGGCTGCCTCTGGATCCCTGGAAGTGTCCAAGGCCGGGTTGGACGGGGCTTGGAGCAGCCTGGGGTAGTGGAAGATGTCCCTGTCCGAGGCAGGGGGGTGGTAATGGATGATCTTTAATACCCCTTCCAACCTAAACCGCTGAGCAGCACCACACATCAAAAAGCTTGGACTGTGCCACCCCCTCAAAATAACCAAAATGCTGTGGGTAGACTCCAATTGCAGCTAAACCAATTTAGGCTCTCTCAAGTTTGTCTGCGGCTGCTGTGCTGCTGTGTGTTTCAGGTGTCCCCTTCTTGGACCTGTGAAGGGAGTGGAAATCTCTTTGCACCAGAGTAAGAGGGGAGTAGGGCCCAGGAAAACATCAGTTGTCAAAGTCGCTCGAGTAGGCAAAAAGCTGCACATGATATTGTGTGAATGAGCCTGTGAACAGCAATAACATATTCAGGAAGCAAATAAGTTACAATCCATAATCAAAAAATTTTGCAAATTACATCCTTAATAGATTACATTTATAATCTACTTGAAAGAGATCTTTAGGCACTTAATTGACACATTCCAAGATAGCTATAACATATTGGCTAGTTAGATACCAATTGACATACTTATTAAATATCAATTAGCGCATTCCATAATTTGGTACCTAATTAGCTTGCTATAGCTATTCTATCAAATGCCAATTAAATGCTTGAAATTTCTTACAAGTTGGCTGTACGAAGATAATAATTAAGAATGCATTGCTTAAGTCATTTTTAGTTAATTACATGGCAAACTAATTTTGGCTACACACATTAGACCTTTCAATAAATCCCTCTTTATCAATCAATTGGTATCTAATGAACTCATTATTCTTTTGCTACATCTGAATAAAACCCTGCTTTGCCATTCTCCTGGATGGATCTCAGCCTGGGTGCGGGGCTCTGTGGGTCTCCCAGCCCAAGGTCTCCCATAGGGAGCTGACATGCCACGTTCCCAGCCTGGTGAGCAGTTCCTGTGCTCCCACCCACGGTGTTTTGGGAGGGGTGGGTGTGCAGGAGTGACGGTGGTGCCCCCTCTGCTCCAACCTCCTGCAGCGTGGAGGGCTCAGCACTGACCCAGCAGCTGCACCCAGGGTGAGTCCGAGGAAGAATGGAGAGGCACGAGCTTGTGCTGGGAGGAATGGGACAGCCGGCTGAGGCTGCTCTGAGGTGTGGGAAGTGAGAGGACAGAGAGGGCTGAAGGTGTTGGAGCTCAGGAGAGATGGAAGAACAGCGTAACATGAACTTGTGCTGATGCAATACAGGAACGAGCCTCGCAGAGTTCTTTGTGCCCCCTACGGCAACAGAGCACCACTCAAAATATAAAAATAGCCTCTTGTATTGATGTCTTCTCTCTCTTTTCCCCTGCAGCCATGAGTCAGCTGCCTGATTAGCCTGCTGCTGTGCGTGGAGCACCTTTTCTGTCGGAGGAATCTGTTGCATTAAGGCAGAGAAGTTCCTGTGGATGTGATGCCCCTCTGGATTCACCAGTCTTTGTTGGGGGAACTGCAAGTTGCCTGCCCCATTCTTGTGACTGACAGTGCTTCGCTGGGCACCTTTAGCTCCTGTAACAGCCAAACTGGGAGACCTCTGGAGGGGCTGCTGGCTTGGAATGTCAGGGTGGGAGTGCGGCTACGGATTGCAGTGAATATGGAGACTGATGTGGCAAACTGCAGCACGCATCACACCAGGAGTGGGCAAGTGGAAGGTGTCCCTGTCCACAGCAGGGGGTTGGGACGAGATGATCTTCAAGGTCCCTTCCAACCCAAACCATTCTGTGATTCTGTGATTCTAAGCTCGTGCCCATGGGTGGCTCCATCTCGTCTGAGAACACACTCAGGAGATAGAGCCCATGGCTCTGCTCTGAACACTGTCTTTCATTTCTACTGTAAATCAATGAACTTCTAGTACCCAGCATTTTCCCCCTAGGTTCCAGTCTTTTATTTAATTACCTTTAATAAATATAATGAAGATATGCCTAGAAAGTCCATATTGCCCCTTTCCCTGGTTTTGCTCTCATGTGTGTTTGATGTGTAAGTGCTTGAATTAGTGAAGCAATTTCAGTGAAGCGAAAAGGGATTTTTCAGAACGGTCTGGGATGTCTGAATTTCTTTTGGGCTCTCAGGGTGTTGCATCCTGCTGCAGAACATGTCCTAGGATGCTGGTGGAGGTGACCTGAGGCACGGGGAAGGGACACAAACAAGTCTAGGAGAACTGGAATGCTGCTTCCTCTTCCTCGTGGACCACCCACTGTTTGTTCTCCACACCAGAGCCCCATCCAAGGAGTGTCTGTGGAGTGACAGGACTCGTGTCCCTCCATCCCTGTGCAGGATGTGTTCGTGCTGACAGGGTGGGGAAGAGCAATTCACTGTGTGGGCCTTGACAACTACATTTTTTACGTCAAGCAAAGCCAGAAGCTTGAACAAATGCCTTTGTGGTGACAGAGTGAAAGGGCTGCACAATTTTTTCTCTTCATTCTGACATAATGAAAAAAGGCTTTTGACAAAATCCATTCTGCCCTTTGAATGAAGTTATTTGTTTGACTAAATGCACTGACTCCATCCAAATTATTTATTAGACTTGCTTGACATTGCAGGCAACCTGGATTCCTGCAGGGCTGGGGGTGAGAGGTGGGCTCTGAATTAATCTCATCAACTGATAACAAGGCAAATCAAGCAAAGAGATGCTTTTTACTTAAACAAAAGAAGGATGGTGGGAATCCAACCATTGCACACCTCACGGTCTCAATCTGGTACTCTCTAGTGGGACTGTGTCCTCCCCACACATCCATGACACCATCAATAAAGTTCATCCCTGGAATCCTGCATTAAAATTGTTGTCAGCACTGGTTTTTCAGAGGTTTCAAGGGAAAAAAAACCCCAAACATATGTGCTGGAAGAAGGATTCCAGCTCCTCTCCCTGTGGGATTAAAAGTAAAGAGGGGAAAAGAAATCTCAGCTGAAGACAAAGGAAAAGGAGAAACAGGAAATAAATAATTTGATGATTCTGTCGTTCTAAGTGGTGGTGATGCAGGAACAAGGTGCTCCTCCAGTGCCACTGAGGGCTCCACCAGCAGAGCCCAGCTCTGCAGGATCCATCGGGTGTTTAAGCCCTTCCAGTCACTGCAACAGCCAAACCCAAGTCAGTTGTCTGCGTTTTCTTGGGCAAGCCCTGTACTGGCATTCTACGTGAGAGGAGCAGGCTGGGTGGTGTGAACATTCATCTGGGTCAATTTTCTGTTTAATGGGACTTTTCCATCAACTGAGCACGATTTTTTACCCCTATTAATATGCGTCCCTCATTGACTTGGCCTGAGCTCAGCCACTCTCAATGGAAACTACTGACATCTGAGATGCTGACTCTGAGGTTACTGAAACTAAACTCACCCAAGCTTCATGGAGGCAAACAGCCCTCTGCCCTCCTCACTCTTCCTCCTTGCCTGGTGCTTTTGTGGTGCTTCTCAGTTGGGGTTTCACACCTTAGGGTTAACAGCTCCTGTCTGGTGCTGGTGGGTGGCCAGAGTAGGCTGGGATGGGTTCCTTCAACTCGACCTTGGAGTTACTTTTTCTTGAAATCAAGGATCGTGCGTCACAGGGAGCGGGACCTTCCACTGACGCAGGGGGAAAAATTAAATCAGTTGTTCTGCGGCTCTGCAGTGCTGGGAATGGGGCAGTGAAAAACCCAGCCATGCCGACGTCCGGGGTCACACTGACTAAACCCGAGAGCAAAAAAAGGCAGAAAATCTGTGGAAATTACCAGGCAGAGTGAAACCAGCGGAGGAAAAGTGTGCAACTTTCCACGCTTGACTTTGGTGCGAGGATCCTGCGTTACGGGAAATGTTTGCCGTGGGGCTATTAATAAAACCTGCTGAACAAATACCGAGCCACTAAACAGCTCTCCTGCACATTAATAATCAGATCCAGGGTAATATTTAATCTAACCATTTAGTCTGTGACGGACTAGCTGTTCCTTTGCTTTTAATTACCACTTTCGTTTTAAGCTAACTGTACAAATTGGCGAGATTTATGAAGCATCACTGAACACCATACCTCAGCCTGCCTCGTGGCTCTACAATTAAAATGCTCATTTTTGAACACTAGATTTGTTTAACCCTCTAAAGAACCCTTGAAATCATTTGGGCAAATAGTTTAGCCTCTGTTCCTTTCTGAATGAAAGTGGGTGCAAGGGAGATTGAAATCAGTTCAAAGTTGGTGCACAGCAGCGACCGTGGCACTTTGTCTGACTTTTAACAGGCAGCACAGAGACCCTTGGGAAGTTTTTGGGATGAGAAGGGCATTTCAACTTGTTTTCCATTCATGCTTTCTACTTTTGTCCTCTTGCTTCACATGAGCAAGTCCATTGCTTCTGTGAGCAAGTTATCCCAAATTTACTCCAATGGTTTGTGGGTGGGAGCAAGAGCTCCTGTTCAGGCTGTCTGAAGTCTCCAGGTTTGTCTGGGTTGGTGCCCTGCTCACTTAGGTTTGTGTTTTAAATGCTCTGTTGTTGGAGCACTGCACAAACATGGAATACAGACATTTCCTTTGCATTACAAAAGAAGTTGCTCTCCTTAATGAGAAACATCTCTGGTTCTTCCTCAGGAGATTAAGTGATAAAGGTTTAGCTCTTTGCCACCCCACCAGGAGACAGCTCCATCCAGATCCTCACAACAGGCAGGGAGTTACCCAGCCAAACCTGGCTGTCTTCTCCTTCCATCCCTAGGTAGAAGTTGGAAGTCTCTGTTTTCTTTTCCTGCACATTCCCAGTAATCCAATCATGGAAATCAGGCAGATTAGGGGAGGGCAGTCTGGGCTGGCTGAATCCCTGCCTGGCCCAGCTCTGCTTCATGTAGAGTCTCCAGGTTCAGCTCCAACCGTGTGAGGAAGACAACCTTTGATGCACGGTGGTTGCTTATGGAAAAGGAGCCTTGCAATGTAACTTTTATCAAGGCTGTTCCTTGCCTTGGAGCAAAGCGGAGCAAGAAGCTGCATCTCCTGGTGTGGAATGGGAGATGACACGTCCGCTCTGCTGGAGCACAGGCAAACAGGCACTTGCCCAGGGCAGCAGCCCGAGGCACAGACAGGAGCACACATGGGATGCTCCAGGGCTTGTGAAAGCTGCTCCACACCCATAACAGCTCCAAAGTGAGAACAGGCTCATGCCCTCCAGCACTGCTTTCTGCAAAGCCAGCAGGAAGGAAGCTTTTTCCCTTCTCTCATCACCTCCCTGCCTTCCTGGACCCCTCCTCTGCACTTGCAAATATCTTACATTTACCCTCTCCTTCCGAGCAGAGTGGGAGCTCAGCCAGCCCCACGCGTTGCCCGGGGCTGTGTCTGCTTTGTGCACACCCAGTCCAGCAGCCATCCTGTCCCTGTATCCTATGACCCGTCGTTGTGGTGCCTTCCATCGCAGAAAGCGCTGGCACGTCTCTCTAAGTTTCATTTCTGAGCAGGGCAGCCTGTGTCTACGAGGAAATGAAAACTCGACAGAGCGATTTGCAGTCCCAGCAACCCCCTCCCTCACAGGGCTCCTTTCTCACCCAGCCCACCCCATCCTCCCCCCGGGGCGTGGGAGGCTGATTCAGCCCCTGCCGCCCGCAGGGTCCCTCCCGCCTGGCCCTGGGACTCGCACGGGAAACCTCCCGGGGCGAGTGATGGGGAAATCGCTCCTGTGACTACCCGAGCCCAGGCAGCTCTGCAGAAGCCACTCGTGCTCGTGCTGGCACCTCACACCAAGTGATGCCACCGCCACCAGTAGCCAGCACCGGTGCCATGCTGCTGCCATGCTGCCCTGGCGCTGCGCTGGCTGCTCTCCTGCTCCCTGCCTTGCTCCTCTCCCTTTCAGTCCTTGCTTTTCTCCACCACTCCTGCACCTGGTTCTTAAACCCTTCTATTTCTTTATCTTGTTCTTGCCCCTCTCCATTTTCCTCTGAGGAAGGGAGGAAAGTGCTGGTCCATAAACGCCCCATTCCCCTCTGACAAAGCACTGCACGTCCTGGGGGTGAGGGTCTGGATGGAGGATCCCACCATTTTTTGCACCCACTAGGCTGTCATGGGCAGCCTGGAAGGTGTAAATCACGAGAAGAGCAGCCCCCACACCATCCTCCCAAGCTGGAAGCCTTCCCAAGTCATGCTGCTGCAGTGGTTATCTCCATGACAGCAGGCTGAGCTATTCCAGCTCAGCTTACTCTGCCTGATCCCTGTGGAATCCTGTGGGTCCTGCGTGTCTGCTACAAAGGATCCCAGGGCCCACCTAAATATACCACAAGTAGAAGGTTCACCTCTTCCTTTATGAATTTGTCCCAGTGCTGTTAACTGTCATCTGTCCTGAAAATGTGTTCCTGAGTGTTCCTGGGTGGAAATGTTCCCATTCAGCTTCCAGCCTCTTCTTGCTCTGCCTTTCCTTGGCAGAAAAGTAAGCTCTTTAGTATCAGATATTTCTATCCCAGCTTAATTTTTATTCTTCTCTTTGACTTCTATAAATGTCTCATTTCAAGATATTTTTCTTGCTCTGTTATGATTTATTTGGCTGTTCCCTGAACGTTCCAACATCTGACTTAATGTAGGGACGCCAGAGCTCTGCAGTTTGGTTACACGAGTTTCAGGGAGTGCTGGGAGCAAAGGCAAGACATCATCCTCTCTCTATCTGTCTCCTCTACTCCCTGTCAGAGACACCCCATGTGCTGCAGCAGAAGTCCATGTTCAAGTGCTCGACCATCCCTCAAAGAGCTTTGGCTGTGGGTAGATCCTTCTTGGAGCTCCCCTTTCCCAGGCCCTTTTTTTTTCCTAATGCAACTTTGCATTAGGCTGGATTAAAATGATTTCCTTTCCTCTCCTTTTGATTAGATCCTGCTTTCCAGGTGACACCAGTGTCTCCAGTGGCAGTGTGGGACTGGGTCTGTGCTACTCACCAGTTCGCCAGGCTGTGTGTGACCTGCAGGTCTGAGCAGCAAGACTTCTCCAGGTATTTGATGGAAGGATTGGAACTGGACAGCCCTTTGCCAGCTGCCCCTGCCACCAAACACTCTTCCCTCTCCCCCTGCCCACAGTGACTCTTCTCTGGCAGCTTTTTCTCCCTTGCAAATCCAGAGTCACAGCACAGTTTCAGCCCTGCCTGCACAGGTGGGAGAGGCATAGAATGGGTTGGGTTGGAAGGGGCCTTAAAGATCATCTGGTTCCAACACTTTGGGCACAGGATGGAGGTTATTCTCCAGTTATTGTTAGAAATCATCCTGGAGTCAGTCAATAACTGCAGACTTATATGTGGGATGAGACTCAGAGCCTCCAGCAGCTGAAGGCAGCGGCTTAACAGCTCATATCAGACAGCTCTGCCTGAGACAGACAGTGTGAAATTACCTATTGAGTGTAAAACACAGAAAGAAAGTTTTTTATGCAGGTCATGACCTGGAGCAGAAAGTCTGGGTTGTTTGGGGTTTTTTTCCAGTTATTTCCATGGATTTTTTTATGCTCATAAAAACCATCCTTCTCCTCTGTCCTGGAATAAGGACACTGGCAGTGTCTGGCAAACAGCCCGAGCTCCTGTCTGCTCTGGGATCACCCAGCTTTTCCCTGGTCTGGAAAACTTTCATAAAAAATAAGTCTCTGAAAGAACAGGATTGGAACCACTAAAAGGAGGTAGTAGACTGGGGGGAGAAGTCAGATTCAATTAAATTTCAGAAAAAAATGAGCATCCCATCCTACTGTGTGCAATTATTATAACACCAGGAACAGCCTTGGAAGGTGTTGGTTTCCCTCTCTTCACTGCCACAAAAGTGCTGAGTGACTTACAAGAGAATTAAGTCTTGGTGCTCTCTTTTGCCTTTTTCTGACTTTTTAATTTGGAAGGATCAGTTTTTTCCTCTTGGCTCCACTCACAGGGAAAATATTACTAAAAAAAAATATTTTTAAATGGCAAAAAATTATCTTTGTGGAGTCTAAGGTTCTGTTTTGGTGTATCTTGTGCATGAAAACTTCATTGGAGAAAATATAGCCCTCACATAAAAGTTTTGGTTTCAAATTTTAGAAGTCCTGTAATCATCACGGTTTTTATTAAGAAGACTAAAATAGGGTTGCAAAATACTTCCAAAGCTGTAACTAATCCAAAGTGAACTTCACATACACAATATCTGAGATTTTGACTTTTAAGCCAGTTCTGTGATCTGCATGCCAAGGAGTCCTGGCTCAGCTGGGAGCGCTGATGTTGTGTAGGAATCTGAGGCTCAAGGGTGAGAGATGGGACCTGACCTAGAGCCACCCATCCCAACTTTTCCCCAAAGACTGTGAAAAGGAAAATCTATGGAGCGTTGGACTGAAGTAGATAAGGAGGTCAGGGAAGAGAAGAAAAAGGAACAAGTGAGAACTTGAGTGTTTTGAAGGCCCCCAATAGAATTCAAAACTCTGTCAAACCAGGAGGTCCAGCACTCCCGGAAATCCATTTCACTCCAGCACTGAAAGGGGTGATAAGAGTCTCCCTTCGGATTGTGCTGTGCCTGTTTGACTGTGCAATGGAACAAATCACCTCCACAAGGGGCTCTGGAGAGAGAGGGACTTGTCTTGGATTAACTCCCATCACCACAACTTGCCTCTATGAAATCTTCCTAAGCCAAAGACATTTCGCCCCAAACTAGTGAGAAAGCATGAGAAAAATCCCCGAAAAGGCACCTTTGAAGACAATAGGGGTTTTAATATTTTTTTCTTTTGCAAGCCTCTGAGACATTTGTGTGGGATTCTGTTCTCAAGTACATAAAAGGAACTAAAGACTTAAAAATGTGCATGAGAAAAGACAGTGGAAAATAGTAACGCAAGCCAATAGCCCACACAGACTTAAGAAAGTATCACTGGTGTTGGCTGCAAATGAAAAAGTCACTAATAAGCCATGCACAGATCCCACCATGCAGCTTAAAAATCTGTGTTTTCATCAAACTCTGCCACTGCTTCTTCCAGAAAGACAAGGTTTCCCCATGTCTGTGCTCCTCAAGACTCCTCACATGGCCACCCTTGTTCCTTCAGGACCATGCCCAGCAGATCCAGCTCATCCACGGGCACGGCAGCCTTGTCAGGAAGACGTGCCACAGGTCATGGAGATGAGCTGCTCGTGCCTCAGCTCCTGGGTGGAAAATGTACATCAGAGACAGCCCAGAAAATCAGTGTCCTCTTCCCATTTCCTCCCTACTTAAGCTCATTATCCCTGCGTGTCTCTGCCTGGAAATCAGGAACGAGTGAGTTGCAAGGTGAAAAGCACCGCCCAGCCCGTGAGGATGGACGTGCTCCAGGCAGCCCTGCTGTTACCAGGGGCCTGCACAGGACTCGGGGGCATTGAGGTTTGATCTCCAAGGCAGCTGATCCCAAGGTGTTTGCATCAGGCATCAGTGCCCTGGGACCTTGTGAAGTGCCTGTGCAGGTTTCCAGACGCTCAGGGCACCAAAGTTTCTCTAGGTGAACGTTAAGGCATGAACATTTATGATGGCAGAGTTAGGAGAGCTTGGAAATCACAGAATCACAGAATGGTTTGTGTTGGAAGGAACTTTAAAGATCATCTGATTCCAACCCTCAAATACAACTTTAAAGGAGAGAGAGTGAGCTCAAGGCTTTAGAAGAGGGTCCAGAGGAGGTGTTGGAGCTGGATGCACACCTTGAGTTCCCTCCCCTACATGAGCTGCCAGGTGTGGTAGGAAACCTCCTTCCCTGTGCAGCACCTGAGCTGAGCCTCTAAACTCTCAGAGGCGACAAGTCCATTTTAAGACCATTTCATCCACACTTCAATCCAGAAAGCAGATTTGGTTTTATTTTGAAATCCCTCCACCATCACCATTTTCTTCACAGAAGCTTTGAAAGAAGGTATTCCATCATTGGATAAACAAGCCTAAAAGGGAGAAAATAGTTTTTAATATTAGGAAATATGTATTTAATGAGTGATTAAGTCAACTACTTCAAAAGAAAGCAGATTAAAAATGTTTCTGAGTTGTGGTGGGGGAGAGTGGTGGCTGTAGGTGTGGGAGAAAGCCAACAATAACAGGAATTAAGACAGGCTGGAACAGTTGTGGCTGTTCAGGAGACCTCACAGCACCTTCCAGTATCTGAAGGGGACCTCAAAGGAGGTCAAAGAAAGACTCTTCATCAGGAACTGTAGTGATAGGACAAGGAGTTCAAACGGAGAGAGGGGAAATTTAGGTTAGATATGCATGAGAAATTTTTCCCTGTGAGGGTGGTGAGGCCCTGGCACAGGCTGCCCATCCCTGGAAGTGTTCCAGGCCAGGTTGGACCACCCCAGTCCATGCAGAACAGACCATAATCCCCCTCCCCTGCCATTGGTTTTAGAAGCAGCATTCAGCAGTGCTTGAGACATTGAGCTGAGCACAGAGTAAAAGGTCATTTCGTAATACAATGCTCACTTCCCACACACCCATTTTCACTTGACTAGAAACTGCTAATAACTAAACACCAGCCCCAAACAGTGCACACGGGCCTCAGATATTAATAGGGGGTTTCAGTACTGGTTTGAGGTGAAAGCATTAATCAAAAATAGGTGTGGGTGCATTAAGAGCATGAAATAGGCACCTTCACAGAGCAGACTTGTAGCCACAGAAATCCTGACTCAATGGGAAGCCACAAGAGTCTGCAATCAGCAGTTTCCAGAGCAGATGCACTTGTCAGTCCTCTCTGGAAAACAAGGGATTCCTCAGGCTTGAGCCCAGCCTGGAGTTTCCTCCTGCACAGGTTAGGGAAACAGGCCTAAGGTGGCTGGGAAAGGACACATCCTGATGCTCCCACTGGAGGTTCATCTGATGGGGTACCCTGTGCCTGGTATCCATGTCAGCTCACTTGGGATTGGGAGCAGCCTCAGCAGCATCCGAGGGACTCATGATACATCATCAAACATCACTCAAACCGAGATAATTGTCCTGTGAATTCCAGGCTGCAGAAAATACATGGACAGGAGATCTCCTGCTCAATTTCCCTTTCCAAGCTGAGGGATGCACCAGGGAGAAATGTGAGAGCCGAGCAGAAGGCAGTGCTCTTGGTTCTCAGGGCAGGGTGAGTCCTTCTCATTCCCAGAGTGCTGCTCAGGTGTTACCAGCTCATGCTTTCTTTTTGTAGTTCCACCCACCAAGAGGATTCTGAAAACATCATCCTTGGACAACCTGACACCAAGAGAGAAATGCCATTTTTATTTACTATTTTTAAATCCTGTGATATTTTAAACCCACTCATCTGGAGCATGAGCCATGATCACTTGATGCTGACAGAACCAGAAATGATCACAGTGGCTGTGCTTTGGGAATTGTCCCTCCAGCTGAGCTATGGGGAAGAGAGCTCCAAGGGAAAAGAGGAAGGGAAGAAGGAAAGCAGACAGCAGGGCCATGTCAGTATCCCTGGGGGAACAGAGGGTGCCTGTGAGCCCTTAAAGAAAAGGAAATTATAGGACATTCAAGGAGGAGGCAGAGTTTTCATTACACACACGTGAAGACACAAGAATCCTGTTCCAGGTGCCCAGTCCTGTTTCAAGAGAATCGCGATGGAGGAAGCACTGGGACAGGGAAAGCAAAGAGGTGGAGGGGATTCTTCCTCCAGCGGCAGTTCCCATTCTGGGCAGGGCTGTCCTACATGGCACAGACTCCTTCCTGCAGTGCCAGGAGTCAGAGGGAGTTTGAGGTGGCCAGCAGAGCGCAGGCACAGCAGAGGCAGTGCAGGGACTGGGACAGGGTGGGAGAGGTGACAGCACTGTCAGGGTGTGCTGAAAGGTCTCAGACAGTGGCAGTAGTGTCCCATCTGCAGGAGGAGCTCTGTCAGGGTGTGAGGTCATCCTGCCTGAGGTGCACAATAAGCTCTGCCCACCCAAGAGGAGTGACTGCACAGCTCAGCAGCCTCTCACCGCTCAGGGCCTGTCCCAGAACCCACTTACACTGGTGGGTGGTGCCAGCCTTGCCTTGGCTTTCAGATGCTGCTGTGTCACTGAGTTAACCTTTCCTCGGTCACTGGGGGTTTTGGTTTTGTGCTAGTGAGTCAGGAGAAGACGCTGATCACCATCATCACTGCAAAATGAGTTCTCAGTTGTAAGTCAGCCAAGTGTGGTGTTGGCTGGCTGAGGACATCTTGCAGAAATGGAAGCACACCCTCGAATGGATGAAAAAATGCCTGGTAGAAGGGTTTGGGCTGGAAGGCCAGATTTGGTTCACAGATGATATTTTACCCTCACCAAATCCTACCAGCAGGATTTCCAGTCACAGTTGTGATGTTGTCCTGCTGCTCATCATAATCTTCCCTCTTTGAAACCCAAACCAAAAATAAGGAAAAAATTAATTCAGGATGACCTCAGATATTGGAGTTCTGGCTCCAGAGCATCTTCAGAAATGACTTGGGATCATGTAGTGTGCGGTTTTGATCCAAACTTGACATAATTATATTTTTAATGTTCTCATTACCTTTGTAGTTTGCTAAGAGCAGTCTCCTGACACTCCTGTCTTCCCATCCTCTCTGTGCACCTTCAATCCCCTTTGGGTCTAAACACTCAGCTTCACATCCCCCCTGTTTTTTAGCTTAAGATCATGCCCACTTTGCTTCTTTGGGTATCTTTCATAGGTACATCTGGGAATCTCAGTTAAAAATTAAAGCCACAGGAGTTCCAGTCAAAAGGGTATAAATATCTCCTAAATGAAAATTTTCCAAGTCATTCCAAGGTGATTATACTGCACCTCTTAAAATCCTACCTATGAGTAACAAAATATCATACTTTTTTGGTAAATGTGGCAAACCAAATATTCTTATGTTTCTTCTGTACCTCCACTGTGTGACTAAGAGCTAAAGGCAGAGCTGATGGGACCAAAACATTTCCAATCTTGGAAAAAAAACCCCAAAAAACCGACCAGAACATTCAATTTCAACAAGTATCTCAGTGACAGATGGGACTTCCCATTCCAGGCCACTTCCTCTGTGAGAGGGAATCCACAAGAATCGGAAGCACAACGCACGGCCTGTGCAGCCTCTTGTGCTCATCTGGTCCCCAGGATATGTCGAATGTGAAATTCCATCTGGCAGCCATGTGCACTCCAAACACATTTGTGGGGAGAGGGATTGCAGAGCTGTGGGAGGCACTGCAGAAGCTCTGCCCGTGATGCCACCGGAGGAACGGGCACAGAAGATAAAACAATACCAGCTAATGCTTTGCAAATGGGGGTTTTACGGGGCTGCGAATGGTGGAGGTGGTGAAGGAATAAGGTTTTGGTTGCGCTGCTCCGCCATTGAGCGTGGTTGTGTCCTGCCCTGTTTGCAGCAAAGGGCAGCTGTCTGCAGGCTCCTGCCTCTGGGAGCAGAGGTTGTGGCAGAGGGCTGGAAAACCGGGAGGGGCTGCCCTGGTACATGACTCTGAGCTCGCTCCTCTTTGATCTGGTGTACTAAATACGATCCTTTTGGTTGAGCTCCGTGCTTTGATTACAGGCTAAGAGCTGCGTGTGTACTTAAACGCCTGAGCAAATAGAGTGAACTGTTCTTGGAAAGCGAGCGCTCACAGTTTAATTTATCTCACTTATCCCTCCAGTCTGGCAGCTTATAAGTAACTGCTATGATCAGAGACAAGTTGTTTCCCTTTCTATCTGGAAGCAAATAATAGTTTCACAGAAAGGGATCTGACACTCTCTGTACCTAAGTGTTTCTCACACACAGAACATTTGAAAATCACGATTCAAGTGCCGGGTGTCAGGCGAGGAGTCAGCCTTGGCTTTTTGTGGGGAAGGCTCTCCCTGGACCAGAGCCAGCCCGATGTGCCATGGATCAGGTACATACGGAAGGTAATGAGGCAGCAGCAACAACTACCACTGTGTTCTTCATAATAGGGACTAATGGGGCGTTGCTGGAGAGTGACTGATGCCACGGATGCAATTGTGAGACGGATGTGTGAATTTAATAGGGCACAGATTAGAGGGTAATCAATAAGTCTGGGCCAGAGCCTTAATGGAGCTGATATGGTGAGGAAATGCTGCGGAGCAGAACTATCTTTGCAAAACAGCTAAAACTCCTAAATGGTGTTTCAATGCTGCCTTCAAGAGCGATGGAGAAGGATGCTGTACCCCTGAGGATGCAACCCCCAGAGGAGGGATTTATGGATGTTCCTGAAATGCTGGCTCTTCCCTCAGGTAAGATACACACCTTTTACTCAGGGACCAACCTCTTTGGTGACACTGCTCAAAGCTGAGCCCCTTTCTTCACACCAACTATTTTGGTGCTTGCTGGGCTCCTCACAGACCCACCTGCTCCTTTGGGACTTCCCTCAAGAGCTGACACCAGAGCAAGAAACATTGCATAGGATGAAAGCCCAAGCTCTGTTTTTTACAGATGGATCCATTGGCTACAAAAAATATGTGGGTTTTGAGTGAAAGCTCAACCCAAAAGGCTTTAAAAAACATGACTCATTGATGCCCCTGGGCTGGAGGAGGGTTGCATCATGGGAGGGTATCTCCATCTTCTGAGGACACCAAGCTAGAGTGGATCTGTCCCACTATGCATGAAGGGTTCTTTGTAAAACAAAGTAGAAAGAGGCACGTTACATCCTTTTATCTGAATGACACCAGCTTAGGTAATAGTATTTTGCTCCCTGTGGTGCTAAGCAAGGCATAAATCCTCTGAGAATTGAAGTAATAGACATAAACCCTCCCCTCTCTTCTTCCCCCTGTGACTCCACTCTTCTCCACTCCTGTATTAATGGATATTTTATATCTGGAAGGAATTCAAGAGTCTGTAGTAGGTAGTTAAACATCCAGATGTATCAGTAATAATTATGCTCAGCTTGGGGAGGCAAGGCACTTGAATAACAGGCATGGTTTCCATGGATGGCTACAAGATTATAAACATAAAATTTATAAGTGGAATGGGAACATTTGGTTTATTTTCTCTTCTCTTTACAATCACTGCAGTTTAAATTGAAAACAGTGAAGGGTAACAGAGTCAGGCAACAACCTGAAGACTGTAAACAAAATAATTCATGTCTTACTGATGGGATATGGTCATATAATCAGTAAATTAATTTAGCCTACTCTAGTTTCACCATTAACTTTCTATTTTCTCATTTCAATGGCATTTCCCTGCCCAGTTTATGTCTCTCTTCAATACATATTGTGCTATAAACCAGAAGCAAATATCTTGAAGGGTAAATAAAGAGGTAACGAGTCTACAAAAAAGATGTTATTGAAGTACATTAACTTCTACTTACTATCTTTTAAAATTTTCTTCATCCAAGATTCATTTTTACTATTTGATCAGTTTCCAATATAAAAGTAAAATGCCAAGATATTTGATTTTTACACTGTGTCCTTAGTACCTAACAGCACCAAATGTTTCCCTGAGACAAGACAAGTATTTATGACCTGGAAAGGAAGGAAAGGCTTGCAAGCCTGAGGGTATGAAATCAGGATGACTCAGAACAGGAGCTGGAAAATCACTTCAAAAGGTCTTCCTAGCCCTGACTTGGACAGTGGTTGATCTAAGCCATGGTCTGGAAAGAGAGGAACCAATAATTCATATTGATTTAAAGCCATCTTTGCTACAAAACAAAGCAGACACCTGATATCCATGTGCAAAACCTGTCTGTGCAGTAGCGCATCTGTGAACGTGTGCAATTAGTGCAATTAGATGGCAATTTATATGTAAATGCCCATCCAGTCAAATGTGCCTTCACTTAATTTATGAATGCCCTGGAATATAATTTCAGAGGGGTTTTCTGCATTTTCAAAACCCACCCCTTGATAACTGAGTGCAAGAACCCCGCGGTGCAAGCCGCGGGTGTGGGGCTCTGATGGGGCGAGGTGCCAGGACAGAGGTCTGTCCTGGGCAGTGCCATTCCCCTGGCTCATGCCAGGGAAGCAGGAGCCAGCTCACAAGAGTGGGTTGCACCCTGCATGAGCTGCTCTTCTCCCTGCATGAGACAGAGCTGCTGTCTCATCTTGTGGAGGAGCTCTCTCTGACTCCCAGCACTGAGGGACTGGAGCACCTCCAACTGCTGCCTCAGTGCTGCCATGTGTGAGCTCAGGGATGTGTCAGGAACCCCAGGATGTGGGTATAACCCACCTGATGGAAGTGTGATCTCCCGTGAGCCAAAACCAGGGGCCAATTTGGGCTCTGGTCTTGTACAAGGACAACAGCTGGGTGTTAAATCTGCGAGCTTTGCACAGGGATGTGGCTCATTGGCCATGACCATCCTGAGAAAGATTAGGCTGTCACTCAAACCTTGGCTCTCACCCACTGTCCTCAGGAGACCATCAATTCCTCTTTGGCAAAAAATCCCATGGTAACAGTCCTTTGTGTCCTTGACCTGAGGACAGGAGGACTCCAACCTCTACAGCTGCCGGAAAACCACAACCTCTTCCCTCATCTCTGCCTTGAGCAGCTGCAGAATTTGGATGGGTAGGACCCGTAGGTCCACGAGAATTGACAGCTGTCTCAGGTTCCAGTGTAAGATGTGACCAAAAGTGTGTATTCTGTCACCAGCTGTTAAAACCAGCTGGGGCAGGGTTCTTTGTCTCTTCCATGACACATCCCTGGTAACTCCCTCCGGGAATATCTGCTGTTCATGGGCCACCAAGCCTCACTGCACGGCTCATAAAGTTACATCAGCCCATTGTGAGATGCTCCCCCAGGGGGAGGAACCAAGCGTTCCCACCTGGATAGAATCTGGGGTTTGGAGCACCACAGGCAGCCCTGACCCACTGGATTCCCAGAGGAGAAGAGCTGCATAACCACCACTGGATCTTCTGAGGAGCACCAGACCCTTCCACAGGATCACTGCTCCAACAGAACCACGTCCATCACTCCAACAGGGCTGCAGCCACCATTTAATGGCACTGCCACCACCGCCCTGCCCGACAGGGTGTCAGGTTGGATCCTGGCTCTGGCAGGGTTTCTGTACTGCTGCATTTATTTTAATTTTCCTGTTCAATTGTAGTTCTGACTTGGAGTCTCTTGCTGGTTTGCTTTCATATGAGTACAACAGTGCATATCAAAAGTCTGTTGCATGAGGTAAATAAAACACAACCTCTCCCCCTGACACAGGTTAGAGGAGGCTGCTGAAGTCTGTGCTCACGGAGGGGACGAGCAGCAGTTGTGTGAGCACAATATGCAACGTGCACATTCAGGTTTACCAAGAAGAGGATAAATTTTAATAGCAGGAATATTTTAACTGTTCAACATGTAAACAGGGTTCTGTGCTGATCTGATCAATGCTGCTTTGCAGACCACATTTGCCACGGTGCTATATATAGTGTTCCTGGAGTTTTATTTAATAGGATGGTACATTTGATCCTAATGTGCCATCTCAGAAATAATGAAGCAGAAAAGATTTTTATCTTCTGTGAAAGTTGCAGTTATTGGCAGCCATTCAGAAAAAAAATAAAAGTAATTGCACAATCTTTGGAGATATTGTATTGCTAACTGATTTCAGTGTGAAGCTTGGGTGGTTTTCATTCTGAGTTAATCAGGCAATGGACCATATATGTTGCAAATACATCACTTTCAGACGCTCTCCACATATTGACAAATACAATTGCTGGGGCTGCTGCCTGAACCAAAGCTTTCTGTATCTTTGGATCCTTCTTTTAGAGCAAAATAAATAAACAAGTGAGCAGAAGAAGGAGGACTCTTCCCAACATGCTAAAAGCACTCCTCTTGCTGGAGCACAGCATTGTTTGCCATTCAGTTGCATTATTTTGGAGCAACTGATGCAGATGGCTCAGGAACTGGCGTGTTTGGGATTGCTCAACGTGCTAAATATAAATCTGGGAGTGGAGACAGGGCCCTAAATTCAGCAGGACTCAGTGATGCAGTGATTACATTTTAGTGCTGCTGCCTCTGGCACAGGACCTGGACACCTTGTGAGGAGCCTTCAGCAGCCCCAAGGGGCACACAGAGCAAGCAAAGAGCAAACCAGGAGCTGCTGAAGTGGCAGGAGGTACTGGGGAGATGTCTGCAGGGTTAGCACACCCCCTGAAGATGTGTCTCCACGACTCCAGGATCATGAAAGCTTCTCCACTGAGTGTTCAGGTCCATCCTCCAAGGACAGCACCTAAGCCATGGGGCTGTCTCTATACTGAGAGGAGGAGGCAGCACCAAGGCCTCCAGCTGGGCAATGAGTTTCCACTGCACCCTCAGTCTCAAGCTCAGTGAGCATGAGAGGGAAAATGCAAGGAGTTTAAGGATTTTGAGAAGCTATACTTTGAATTTGTACCCCAAAGTGCTATTGAATCTGCTCGAAACTTTCTTGTGAATCTAGTTCCATAAAACCTTTGAACATCAGGCTTTCCTGAGGGCTGGATGAGCTCACCCTTCTCTCTCTGAGGACTTTAATTTTCTGAACAGCAGGAGCCCAGGATTCTGTACCCACATACACGTGAAATTTGGTACTGTGCACAGTTGTGTGACAGATGTGGGCATGGAAAAGCAGGAGCACAACACCCCCAAGTGATTCCTAGCCCTGGAGTCCCAGAGGCAGCTATGGGGACAGCTGCATTTGTGTCCCAGAATCAGCTGGGAAATAATCAGAGGTGCCAGTGGATGGATGGTTTCCTCACTGCTGGCAGAAGCTGCACAGCCTCTTTCTCTTCTGCTTTCTGGTAGGGCTGGTTTTGCCACCATTCCTTCAGTTTGTGCTGCAACCTAGGAACATTACCAGCAATTCCTTGGAAAGACAGTGAACAGTGATTGCACAGTAGGATTTGTCACAAGAAGATTTTCTCACAGGGTCATGGGTAGAAAGTCCATCAGTTTCCAACAATATTCCCTAAAAGTTATTTGGAACCAACCTGGATCCCTTTGCCTACCTATAACTCCTTTGTGGGTCACCTCGAGTAGGTGTTACAAAATAATCTAGTTTGGAAAGGCTTTCTGAAAGTTTTCTGTGTCACTCACAACTCAGAGCAGGACCCACCTGAAAGTTGGGTGAAGTTGCTCATGGTTATATCCAGTGAAGTTTTGAAAAGTTTCTAAGCATGGAGATCCTTGGGGTGTGTTCTCCATCGCACACACAACACACGTAATATGAAATCCTTGTTTATTTACACTTCCTGATTTACGCAGCACAGCATTCCACCAAGAATTTGGTCATTTGGGTTGGTTAGAGGCTTTGCTGATGCTGCAAAACCTGTGGGAATAACCCTTCTCACAGAAATTCCCCAAAATAGCATTGCAAAGGCCACACCTCCCCAGCATGCAGGAAGCCAAGCAAACATTGTGCAGTAACATCCTCGAAACAGAGGGACAACCAGCACTGGCACCGTGGGCAAGGGCCCAGCTCAGAACATGAGGCCATGGCCTTCAGGGCAGGACTGTGCAGAGCCTTGTCCCTCCCCAGGCTCTATCACAACCTGGAAATATGAGGATGGTGCCTCTGCTTCGCTGTCTTTATAAAGGGTTCACTGTTTCCTGTGAGTAGCCATGAGCTGCAATGGAGATAGAAAATAATTTGTTTTACAACGGAAACTTTATGTAACGAGAATGATGCGGACTGGACTATTTCTCAGCAACCTCCAGGGGATGTGTTTACCTCCCTGACTCTGCCTTGAAGGTATGTCCCTCCAGGGGTGTGAAAAACATCCTAAAAGGAAAAATGATCTTTCACATGCTAAATCTCCTTGTATGATCACACCTCATCAACTGCTTGGTGTTCACAGTCCTGGACACCGGGTACCTGCACTCAGCATCCTCCAAGAAGGGGAGTTCAGGATGAGCATGGAACTCATCCTCCACAGAGCTGGGAGGGGATGTAGCTCTCTATAGCCTGCTCAAGCTCTTCTGCCTTCATGAGAGTGTTTCCTCGGAGTTTTGAGGCTCTGCTGGTTTGAATCCTGCTACAGTGAAGATTTCCACAGGCTCAGTGATGTGTTCAGCAGCTTCCCCCCTTTGCTTGGTCATGTAAATGTCAATGTGAATCATCAGGGCAGAAGCAAGAGTATCAAAACGGCTGCATTTCCTGTCCCAGCAGTGACATTTAGAGCATTATTCAAGCCAGTGATTGCAATAGGGAGGACTTGCAGGAGCTTATCAGAGGATCCAAATCACTCGTGAGGAGCCTCATCAGAAGACGTGTGGTAAAGGGCACTGAATAAACAAAACCATTCCAAAATCTGAGGTGTTTCAGCCTCATTCACAGCACACACATCTTCCCTGGGCTGTTCCCAGAGATCTTTCACCATTTCCCTGCCTTGGGCTGCCTCAGTACTTTGGGACAGCTTGGCTGCACCTCCGGACACTTTGGGCTGCTCATGGATGCTCCACCCCTGGAAGTGTTCAAGGCCAGGTTGGATGGGGCTTGGAGCAAGCTGGGATAGTGGAAAGTGGAAGGTTGGACTGGATGGTCTTTAAAGTCCCTTGCCACCCAAACCATTCTGGGATTCTCTGATTCTGTGGAGAACTCCATGAATGCTTGTCTTTTCATTTTAGTCTCCCCCCCAAGGCTCCAGACACCACCCCTAGCATGGCCCAGCCTCGGTCCATGCTCCCCAGTGCCGAGGTGGGCAGGGATTCCTCTTGAATCCTTTATTTTTCATTGGGAGAACATCTGACCCAGTTAATCCACATATTTAGCAGGAAGGATGATGCTGAACTGGTAGAGTTGTTTCCCGTTTTCTTTGAGTGAATTATGTACAGGAGCCTCTGTGCTTCTACTCCCTGATTCCAGCACTCAAGCTTTGATTGCCATCTCAGTGGTCCCAGTGAAACCTGTTTTTCAGAGATTTATTATAAAAAACAGTGAAATTCCCTTTGGGACAGTAGCATGGCAAACACTTAATCAACACAAAGATGGGAGCTAAGCTCTAAATGATCCATTTTCAATCAGCTTCTCCCTCAGATACACTCTTGCTTCCAAGATTTAAATGAAGAAAGACTTTTTAGGGAAACTAAATTAAAAATAAAAAATCCTCCCTCCAGCCCCCATGCTGGCAATTATTTCTTCCATCCTAAAAAAACTGGTACAGACGCTCACTGGAGCGAACTGATCTGAGCAACACAGTCTAAAATCAGTAAAAGCCCCCTTAGGCAATATCTTTTAGGTTCGCTATTTTCTGCTCTGAAACTTCTCGCTGTGATTTGTGGCGAAGGAATCTTTCTCTATTTTTAATCACCTTCATCATCATCCCTGCTCTCTCCTCCTCCTCCTGGCTCCTTCTTGGGAGATGCCTGGCTGTCTGTCTGTCGGTCACGTTTGGAAGAGTGACAGATTGCCAGTTGGAAGGGTGGCACAGTCTGGGAGTGCAGTCTTTAGCTGATAATAACTATTTCATCAGCATCAGTTCTCCTGTTTTACAAAGTGCAATTCATAAAAAGAAAACCCTCTCGGAGGTTCTCACTATACATAAAAGCATATAAATAAAATATAAATGAAGAAAACAAGACACATTAATTACATACAGCAGAACAGGCTCATCTAAAAAGCTTGCTTGTCAGTTTTGATCTGGAGTTTGCTGGTGATATACTGCTTTTTATGGCTGGTGGAAGAGAGCTGGAGAATAATCCTACCCAGAGATGAAAGGCCAGTGTGGCTGGAGCCTGGACAACAGGGCCACACACAGACCCTGGGATTGGGTGGACAAGAGATCCAAGGGGAACAGAACTTAACACACTGAACTGCAGAGGAAGAAAAATGATGGGTCCATTTCAAGGTGGGATGGAGACTTTTGAAATTTGATGGGGTCTGAGCACAAAGGAGGCACGAAGCAGGGGAGGTGGGCACATCCCCAGACCACCCAAAGCCGATCAGCCGCCTTTGTGCGCACGAAGAAGAATGTCAGCAAGGGACCAGGAGTTTAATTAAGCCTGGGGACATTCGTGTGTGTATGAATCAATGTCTCTATGAGACGGGGGGAAGTGCTGATGAGAGCCACAGGGGCCAGCAATAATTCATAAGCGGTACAAAGTGAAGCTGGTCGTGCAATGGATACACAGGCACAGCACGTGTTTGCTCCGGGAGAACACGATGCCAGGGGTGGGGAAAGCAGGGCTGCGAACTGCAACCCTAAACACTCCTGGAAGCTCTTCCCTAGCTCCAGCCCTGCTGGCAGGGTGCTGGGATGGGCTGTGCCCGCAAAAGATTATGGGAAGTGGATGGTTAAAGATAGAGTTAAAGCAGTAAGAGGGACCAAAGTTTAACAGAGTGGAGTCACAGGGCAGGGAACTCACTGCAGCCAGTGCCACCACTCTTGGGGTTATAGGAGAAGAACCCACAAAGTCACTGCTGTCTTGTTTTCGTGCCATGGGACTGAAGGAACACCGTGATGGGGCTGCTTTGGAATGAGAGCCCTCAGCCAGGAAGGCTTGAAGACTGTCTGGGTAAAAAATGTTTGGCCAAGCAGGGACAAATGTTGTGGGGCAGATCTGGACTAGGGAGTCACAAAGTGCAGACTTGACATGATTTCTTTCACAGCAAGACAAAAACCTGTTCTATAAGCTCCATGTCTTCGGTGCCAGCAACATTTGGAAAGTTCCTACACCAGGCAGAGAGGCCTTTGAAAAACGTTGTGCCATCGTTTCTAAACCTTGCGTGCAGGCCCAGAAATTCAGCTGCTCGTGCTTTGTGAGGGCAGGCCCAGAGGCTATCGCTGTGCCTATCAGTATGTGAGGGACATGTGGATAAACATATGATCAAATGAGTGTCACAGCTCCCTGGTGCCGTGCCAGGCAGCATCTGTGTCAGCTGCTGGCAGGGACTTCTGCAAACTTGCGTCTCTCTGCATCCCGGAGTTTATCAAAGATCACACAGCAGCCAGCAGCCTCTCGCAGCTGAGAGACCAAATAAATCTGGGCCTTGTCTCCCAAGGCCTTTCCTCGGGTGCTCTTATCTGTGCCAAGAGGAGCAGGGACGTGGGAGGGCGGTGGGTTCACACACTGTCTGCACCCCCTGGGCCGCCCGTCTCGAGGGCGTGGAGATGGTGGAGATGCCTGGCAAGGGCTGGGGAGGCAGCACGAGGCTCTGCTTCTCCATAACAGCCACGGGAGCCTCGGGGAGGGAGTTTTTCATGTACAAGTGGGATGGAGTATTGCTGGAGTGGAGGGACTGTGGACAAGCACTGCCCTACGACCTTTGCTGCCTTGAGGACCTGCTAAGTGCAGGCTCAGGGCTGGTTTGGCTTTGTTCTTCTGGCTGTTCAGGATGTGACCACCCTGTTCATGGAGCTTGCAGGTGGATTTAGTGCATTTTCTCTCAACATTAACCCTACTGTGTTGGCAGCCCCTCTGGGGAGCAGTTTTAGAGAAAGCCTAATTTGGGTGAAAAAATTGCAGGCATCTAAAAACACAGAATGCACTCAGGCTCATTATGGTTATGTAACCATCTTCAAACTTTGAAAAATATGAAACTCATCCCTTTCATGATTTGAAGTCAATGTAGTTTTATTGAAAACATTATTTTAAGAAAATGAAGAAAATTTTGAAATTAACAGATCTATTTTGGGCGAATAAAAGCATTCCGTTTTCCCCATGAAGACTTTTTTCCTGATATTTACTGGTTGCAGTACCCCTGGGTGGTTTAGATCATGGATCCCTGTGCCACGGAGGTCTGCTGGCACAGGGACTTTCTGGCTGTTCAGGATGTCAGTGGGGATGGAGCTGCAAGGCTGCTGCAGCTGTGGAAGGACATGGTCGATGTACTGATGGCTGTGGGTGTCTGTGCTGGGCCACCAGGACCCAAAGTTGGGCTGCGCCTGTTCACTGGGGTCCCCAACAGAGGAAAGACATGAACCTGTTGGGGTGAGTCCAGAAGGGGCCACAAACATGATCCAAGGGCTGGAGAACCTCTGCTATGGAGACAAGATGGGAGAGCTGGGTGTTCAGCCTGGAGAGGAGAAGGCTCTGGGGAAACCTTAGAGCCCTTTCTGGTGCCTAAAGGGACTCCAGGAGAGCTGGAGAGGGACTTTGGACAAGGGATGGAGTGACAGTCAAGCAGTCATGGCTTTACACTGACAGAGGGCGGGGTTAGGTTGGATATTAAGAAGAACTTCTTCCCTGTGAGGGTGGGGAGGCCCTGGCACAGGGTGCCCAGAGAAGCTCTGGCTGCCCCTGGATCCCTGGCAGTGTCCAAGGCCAGGCTGAGCAGGGCTTGGAGCAGCCTGGGACAGTGGAAGGTGTCCCTGCCCACGGCAGGGGGTGGAACTGGATGATCTTTAAGATCCTTTCCCACACAAACCACTCTGCGATCCAGCGATTCTGTGATCAGCTGCTTTTATTCTCCCAATGTCCCAAAATCTCTGCTCTGAAGGACAAGCCCAAGATGGGAAGCTCAGCTGAGCTGGGGATGGCACAAGCGTGCCTGGGCCAGCAGCAGTCCCCAGCTGGGCTGCATGTGGCAAAAGCTTGTTTAAATGCTGTTAAACTACTGCTGGTTTGAGAAACCCCTCTGGGTCTCGGGTTGTGAAGTGCAAAGACTCCCTCAGCACTAACTGCTGTCAAATATTAATGCAGTTCTCCTTCCAGCTCTTATTCACAACAAATTTTCACTGCAGCAGGAAATGTTGCTACCCACAGCTAGTCTGAATAGCAAAAATGTGGGATTAATTGACAGCTGTAAGACTAAACAAGGAGGCTCCTAACTAAGATATCATTCCCTGCCGGGGAAGATGCTGTCAGTCCTGGCACGAACAGCAGTGAGGGACAGGGAAGATGCCTCCAAGGAGAGAGCCTTCAGTGGGATGGAAAGGAGGGTTCTGTTAAAAAATCCCACGGCCTCTTGACAAAACTTAACCTCTCCTGTCCGGGTCAGAGGTGACAAGACACGTGCCCAGTGCTGGATGACACGGTGATCCCCACACTGCTGCTGCCGAGCCCATGGCACTCACTGCAGCACCTTCTCCCTCCCACCCGTCCCTTCTGCTCCTCCTGCCTCCCACAGAGGTTGCCCTGAAAAGTGCAGGGCTGCGGGGAGCATGAAGAGCTGATCAAGACAAATCCCAGGGTTACTCTTGTTCCTGGACACCCCAGACCTTGTCCTGGTCTGTTGTCCCTCTGCCTTGGCAGTCCAGTCTTGTTCTCCAGCCCAGGCACTGAGCCAGGCAAGGTGGCTGGGGAAGCAAACCCTCACCAGGAGCCAAATCCAGGCATGGTGGCAGCTCCTTGGATCAGGACCTGGTCTCCCCTGAGTGCATATCTGAGGCCTGTCTTGCCGCTCTGCTCTGGAGTGGAGGAGCAACAGGCGTTTGTCACCAGCACCTCTCTGACCTGAGGATCCACCCCCTCCTACCTGTCCCTGTCCTCTGTGTGTGCTGGCTCTGCCTGGCACGGCCATAACCCCTTCTGCCATCCCTGTGGAGGGATGGGGATGTTAAAAAGGTGTTAGTTTGCCAAAGGGAGAGCAAATCGTGCTGAAGTCCTGCCTCCACCAAAGGCCTCTCCCCCTGAAGAGCGGCAGCAGTTTCTGAGCTGAAATCGTGCCACAGGACATGGGCCAAGGTTGTGCAGATGGAGATGCTGCAGAGACAGACCTTTTCTGCAACCAAGCAAGCCCGAAATAAC
The DNA here is from genome assembly GCA_013397775.1 of Eulacestoma nigropectus. NCBI lineage: Eukaryota > Metazoa > Chordata > Aves > Passeriformes > Eulacestoma > Eulacestoma nigropectus. Next base: position 5,872,403 of record VZTE01004705.1, read on the forward strand.
AGAGTGCATGAGTCCATCCTCCCTCTTTACAGCAGCCTTCATTTCCTTCTGACTCATTCAGTCTGGGTAATGAATTTTCCTTATTAGTCAGAAATCAATTCCTCCTGCTCCTGACCAGCATTCGATGCACTGTGCCATTTCATGTTATCTGTACTTGTGTCTGGCCTGCCACAGAATGTGGCAGGGACTGGAAATCTCAAGCTGAGGGAGTTTGGGAGGCAGTGAGAGCAGGATGGCCTGTGCTCCACAAACACCAGAATTCCCCCATTTCAGATTCTGACTGTAAATTTCAGATTTAATCCCACCTGTTTTCTCAAGGTGAAGCATCATTAGTGGGGAGGATGGGGTGGAGACATAGAATCATAGAATGGTTTGGGTTGGAGGGACCTTAAAGCTCATCTCATTCCACCCCCTGACATGGGCAGGGACACCTTCCACTATCCCAGGCTGCTCCAAGCCCCCTCCAACCTGGCCTTGGACACTGCCAGGGATCCAGGGGCAGCCACAGCTTCTCTGGGCACCCTGTGCCAGGGCCTCAGCACCCTCACAGGGAAGAATTTCTTCTTAATATCCAACCTAACCCTGCCCTCTGGCAGTGGGAAGCCGTTCTCTCTTGTCCGGTCGCTCCATGCCCTTGTCCAAAGTCCCTCTCCAAAGCATTTTTTTAACATCTCCTGGAAAACGCACAGAAAACCTTTACATTTTCAGTGGTTGTAATGGCATATAACCAGTAAATATCTTTGCCAAATATGACTTCACTCCTTTTGCAACAGTAAAAAAAAATTCTGATGTTACAATTCTCCATCTAATGTGCATTTGCACTTTTCCCTTGAGTGTGTGTGGGTCTGAATGCCACAGATATTCCCAGTTTTCCTGCAGGGATGCTATACAATCCCAGGGATTATCACAGGGGTTTGTTGAATGCACATAACTGCAGTGTCCTGGGGAGGATCTAACCGAGCCCTGGAGAACATCTGACACCACAATTGCCAGCCCAGCCCTGGGAGTGATTCCTGCAGCTCTTCCCTGCTTTCCTTCTTTTTCCCCACGAACTGCTCCTGGCTCCTACTGCTGGGTGTCAGGAAGGTTAATAGAGAGGGCAAAACTGGGCAAATACTGGAAAAGTTGAGTCTGCAAGGTAAATGTGGCTCTGCAAGGCCAACAAGTCTCTGCTTTTTAGAAAAAACCAAACTAGTTCAAGGTTTTCTTTTGACCACAGTGAAAACAAGGCTCAGGAAAACAAATAATAAAGTCAGAGAGAGAAATGATAAACTCAGCTGGTCCTACTCACTGCTTTGCATTTCTTCTCAGTAAGAGCTATGAACTTGCAAGGTTTTCATGTTCAAGATACCCAAAATTCTTGTAGAAAACAGGAAATGAAAGGGACGGTCCTAAATACATATTGAGTACTCATTAGCAGGTTACAGTTTGAGACCTAAATACTGCAGTAGCTCTGCTGGGAAACTCCAGTGACCTGGACCACTGCAGTCTGCTTTGGAAAGCCAGTCCAAGCAGAAGCAGCAGCAAGAATAAGCTCAGCCCCTCTTTCCTGGGAAGGTGTCGTTAGGAATGCAAAAGGTGGTTATTTGTACTAAATTTTTGCTGGTTTCGAAGGAACACACCTGAAAAGCCTCATGAAGGATGAATATGGACAGCCCAGCAGAATGGAGAAAAGCAAAGCTCTTTTCTGCAAAAGAAGCAATTTTGGAAAGGAGGAAAAAAAAAGAAACAAAATAGAAGTTCTAAAGAGTTGGACCTGACTGAGGGAGTGATTTTTTTTTTTTTTTGCAGGCAGTAGTGAGGGGTCTGTAAGTCTGCACTTTGCAGTAAGGAAGAAAGAAATCACACTGTTCTACAAACAGCAGCAAGGGTTTCCCAGAAAGCCCAGAAGACTCCTAATCCTGGATGGCACGTCGATCCAGCACTGTCCTGCTGCGGTGGGATAACCAGGTGCCATTAAGGCATTAAGAGAGCTGCAGATTATAAGGTCGGGGGGAACACTCTGATCAGAACGAGATACTCGAGAAAACATTCGCTGTTCAAGGTGAATCACTCTCAAAAAGAGAATTAATGCTAAGGAAGCACTGAAGACCTCTGGCAGAAATAATCTCCAACAGCCGGGCGTATGAGGCTGTGAGGAAGCTGTTTATTTATAGAGCTCAGCAGAGCAGCTTTGCCTGGTGATTGATAATATTGTCTCCATGGATCATCCCATGTGTGAATCCGGGTGCAGAATCTCCTCCCGTTTCTGGGTTGAACAGGGGAAATGCAGAGCCTTGCTGGGAGCACTGAGATCCAGGGAACAGGAGCTGTTTGTCCCACAGACCATCCTGCTGCTCGTGCTGGTGCATCTCCCACGTCCCAGCTTCCTGTATGTCCTGCTCACTGCTCCTTGTCCCTGTCCCAGCTCCCTGGAGTTGTAGGAATGATGGAGACCATCACACCCCGTGCATCTTCCCACTTGAAGAGTGTCATGCCCCATGACTTCCACATCATCCTGGAGGTGACAGTTCAGCTGAATGTCAAGTCTCAAGCCTGGAAGAAGAGCCTCCAGCTCATCCCAGACTGCGTGGAATGTGGTCCCAAGAGCCTGGCAATGAGTAATGGGCCAGCTAAGCACAACAAAGCCATTCAGCAGGAGAAAGAGCGTTGCCTGGATATTTGGAAGCTGGCAGCCTGAACTCTGCTATAGATGCTCACCTGCCAGGTGGTCCCACACGTAGGCAAGGCATTAAAACATGACCCCTAAGCGGTGTCTCATGGGTTGGAGAGATGAACGTGAGTCCATCTGCAGGGGAGTCTGTACAGGTGCCTTCATACAGGGAGCAGGAGTTTGTAAGCCACACTGGTGAAGATTTTCAGTGCTCGCTTCCATCTCTGTGGCACTATTTCATTCCACCTAATCTGAGCTGCTGCCACAAATTTCCCAGTCTCTGATACAAGTCTGAGAGATACACACAGACAGCTGACAGTGAATTCAGTTTTGAGTCTTTAAAGATTTATTTCTTTCTTCCTCTAAGCTGGTTTTCTTGTGTTCAGTGACAGTCCAGGAAAGGTGAGACATGGACACACAATGGAGTTTTCAGCAAAGGCAGGATGTATCAGCATTTGGGTCACAAGCTACCTTTAAAACCAAAGAATAATAACATTTTCTGTAAGAAACATCTGTAGGAATGGTCTAAAAACATTTTAAAATAATTTAATTTTATTGACACCTTGATGACAGGATAGAAGCTGAGTTTCCAGATCGGATGAAATTTAAGGTGAGATGGTGAGGTCTCAGCCATTCTCTCTTCTGGCTTTCTGAGGTTCTCGATTCAATGGACATCTCTTGGACAATTAATTTGGGGATGTTTTTCAGATGCCATCAGAGATGGAAGCAGCGCTGGCCCCTGAATGGCACCACTCAGAACAGCTGTAGTTTCTACCCGACCTCCATTGCAGGGATGCCAGCACCTCAGGGACAGCTGAACCCTGGGATCAGGGTGGTTTTGGTGGTAAACAGGCCTTGAGAAATTTGTGGCAATGTTAGAAATCTCTAACAAACCAAGTGGCTTTCCATTTACGTATTTACATCTCTGACCTGATCAAGGCTTGCTCCCAAGTCCCCATTCTCTGACAGAAAACTGAATCTGTTTTTTTTTTTGCTTTGACTAGAGCTGGGTGAGCAGAGCCAGCATCCCAGAGAGGGCAGCTCCAGGCAGGGGCCTGCTCATGAAGATATTTTGTTTTTCTTTCACAAACACAGTTCCTGGTGCAGGTATTTAGGGAACAAACAGTCCTTTTGTAGACAAAATAAAAGTGGTTTGTCATTATCTTGAGAACAAATTGTTTGTCTCTCCAGTTGTAAACACACTGAGGACAGCTACTTAGTCCTGCCACTACAATTAATAGTATTTAGGTCACTTTTGCAGCATACACTGGCTGCAGATGTAGTCTCCTGGAGTTTCTTGCTGTCCTGGTAGCTAAAGGATAGAAGGAAAAGAATGATGTACCATTTCTTCTCTAGAACCCACAAGTCACACACCAAAACACAGAGAAAATGCTGCGAACAAGCCGCTCCTTTGTGTCCATGCGTGTGTGACAGAGGCAGAAAACACATCCGTGCTTTCCTGACAGAACATTTCTTGTCAGGCACCAAAGAGGCCAAGAGCTTATTTGAGACATGAACATGAGAGGAATTTGCAAATCACGTGGGTTTGCCACCACTCCCAGCAGCCTCAGAAATGAAAACTCTTTTTTCTCCCAAACCCTTCCCTCTCTGAGATCAGACACTGTCATGCATAATGTCTTCTGCTAATTTTTCTCCTCTCCAATTATTTTCCAGCAGGAGCCATATATTTATGGGAGAGAGAAACTCCTCTTCTCAGCAGCAGTGATCTTACAGTTTCTCGCTGTGTTTCTGGGTCATCAAAGATCTGATGTGCTCTAAGGAAGAAGACAAGTCAAACTCTCCAGTTTGGGGCTGGAATTGAACTCCTTGGCTTTCTTGGCTGGCCCATTACAGAATCATGGAATATCCTCAGGGGAAAGGGAACCGCAGAGATCATCCAGTCCAGCTCCTGACCCTGGACAGACACCCCAGCAATCCCACTCTGTGTCAGAGAACGTTGTCCAAATGCTCCTGGAACTCTGTCAGCCTTGAGGCTGTGATTGCTTCATATCCACCCCCGAATTTCCTGACCTGTGTGGAAAGGCTCCTTCCACGTGAGTGTGTTTGCACCAGAAAAGGAAAAATCCCAGGATCTCAATACCATAAGGCTGCAACATTGCCCCTGGCCCTCGTTGTTCCTGATAGCACAGGCTCAGCACTTCCGTTTATCCATCTGTCAAAGTTTTGGGGCTGTTTCTTCTCCAATCAATCAGCTCCGAAAGACTGGGGAGAAAAAGGGTGACACTCTGACATTTTAGGTTGGAGAAGAGGCAAAATATCTTTTTTTGTGGACTTCAAAAAGCAAAGTTTGGCTTTTCCAGTGCCCATTAGCCCCACATTTTATACCAAATGGGAGGTAACAGGAAAGAACTAAAGAAGCAGTGGGTTTCGAGGTGCTGGTGCAAACAAACAAATGTAGAAGGGATGTACAACAGAAGCATACCTGGGAAAAGTAAGAGGAGTTCCCCAGTGCTGGTGGATCCCCAGATGTCCTTTGGTGTCCAGAAAAGTCCAGGAGAGAAGGGCCCTAAAAGAGAGCTCAGACTGGGGCCCTGGAATGGACAGATTAAAAAAAAAACTCTGGGAAAAGTGTGAAGCCAGAGATTATTCGCTCTGCGCCTGTATCCCCTCGCCTGTTGCTAGCAAAGGATCGCCCAAGCCTTCTGAGAGGAATCCAAGGGCTGTTGCTTGTACTCAGACTAATATTTGACAGTTGGAGAATAATAAATGCTCAGCTTTCAGACAAGCAAAATGTTATTGTTTTACAAAATCGTAACTTGAGTGTGGTAATTAAAAGCATTTTCATTAGGCATTGCCAATTCCGCCTACATGTCAGCGCTCACAACAACTTGTCATCCACGTGGGAATGGATCCCAAACAAGGAAAGGGCTTTTACAAGTGGCTTTTCCCTATTATTTTTAGACCATTTTCTACAGTTTTCTGGGCTACTGGGAAGCCATGAACCTGCAGCTGATTAAACCTGTCCAAGAGGGGGAAAAATAGGGGAAATTTCCTCAAGTAAAGAGTTGTGAGGAGGAACATAACCAACTCTTCTCTGTGTCTGTGGTGGAGAGAGGAGAATTCAAAGGGTTTCTCTCATGCTGGGAAGGGTCAGGAATGCAGACAAGAATTAAGGAAAAATGGCTTCTGGCTCCAAGGATAGTGAAACACTGGGGTCGATCAGCCAGCAGGGCTGGGGAGAGAGGGAGAGGATGTGAATGGGAGTGTCTGTTACTGAATTTTGAAAGAAATAGGTTTGATAGGTTCCCGTCAGAAAGAACAAATATGAAGGTAATATTGTTTGGGATTAACTTTGTGAGATCCCTTCTAGCCCTCCTCTTTGAGGTTTTTGTTAAAAGGCAAACTTGTGTAGCCATGGGTCATGTGCCTGATTCAGGGCCAGCTCACAGAGCTCCCCTTACACCTTCAAGTCACTCCTTTGGCATCCAACAGGCAAGCTCTGGAGTCTGGGATAATAAAACCTGCTGAATCTTTTGGCTTTGCCATGTGCAAGACACTCCAAAACCTGGATTGGAGTCTGGTCCCTTGCCTTTAAAATGGAAGGAAGCTGCATCTGGCAGGGCTGGCGTGTCCTGTGCAGGTCTGTGAGGGCAGGCAGGGCAGGCAGGGCGGGCAGGGAGCAGCAGGCAGCTGAGCTGCTGCGTATGGAAGGCAGAGATCCCCGAGGGCTGGCTCAGTGTGTCACGCAGTGCTCAGAGAAACACTCGCCATTTGAGTCTAATTTATGATTATCCCACTCACTTCAGAAAATCCTGTTTATTTTTCCAAGACATTAATTTTTCTGACCGCAGAATAATTTTTAACCCAGTTTGTAGTCAGACGCCTGGAATGCTGCTGCTGCCTACGGAGCACGCTGCCCCTGGTGAGCACTTGGCACTCGTGGGACACGGGAGGAGAAGGACACAAAGACAAGCTCCCACCAAGCCACCTGCTCCCCTCTGCTCTGCCTGATCTGTTCCCTGTCTCAGGGTCTCCATCCCAAGCACCTCCTGTGCTTTCAGTGGAAAAATTTCCCGTAATATAAGAACTTTGTGTTGAAGTGGTGCCTAATAGAAGAGAGAGAAGAGGGGCAGATCACTTTGCTGGCCACTGTCCATTGTCACAGAAGCTCTGGTGGCACCACCCTGGGTTATCTGACCACCCTGTCTCTCAGTTTAAGCCACTGAAGGCTTTGCCTTCCAGAGCAGGGGAAGTGCAGTACATCCATAATGATATTCCAGCAGGCACTGTCTCGTTCCCAAATTCCTGTGTTCATCCTGTACCAAGAGCAAGGCCACCTGGAGCAAGCCTGGATTCACCACAGGCCTTTTCAAGCCAACCTGAGGAAGGTTTTAAATGTACTGGTGCAATACATTTTGCTAGGAATACTTTTTTTGTATGAAGACTTTAATAGTTGGCCCAGGCTGTTCCCCTCTCTGTGGGGAGATCATCATCACAACCTTTGTGTAATTCATGTTTTCATACCAGGAGGAGATGAGCGAAAGATGTCACATGTGGGTAACATTCCCACCACCACTGCCACTTTCACACTGCAGCCTCAGCACTGGAAAACAATTGCAGCCACCCTGGCTATTCCCTGATAATCAATTTAACCTCCTTTCATTAAAGCAGAAGATGGAACATCAAGCACCCACAACCTGCTATGAAAGCATGTTTAAAAGATCCTTCTAGTCACTTTTTTTGGCAGTAGATGAGCTGATAAACTCAAAACTTGTAGGCTGGGAAGATCATATTCCACAGTTCCATGCCACTCATGGGGTCAGGCTGGGATTTTAACAAGAGCTGGCTGCAATGCTCTCTGTGTGCCATGACTGCCGTGCCAGTTTGCATTGCTGGCAGAGCTGAAGGCAATGGCATTGCTTTCAAGAAACATTTTCTGCAGCTAAATATTTTATTTTGAAAAGTAAATGATTGCTGTTAATACCACTTTTTAGCTGCAGGCAGCAGGCTTCTTTTCCCATCTCAAGGGAGACGAAGAAACAGGAAATGCTGATGTTTGTTCTCACCCCTTACAGGCTCTTGCAGGTGTGTGACCTCTGCAGCAGATCATCCCAATATCCAGTTTTCAGAACATTTCATTAGGCTGGAAAACACCCAGCGCTGGATCCTGCAGGGAGCTGCGTGGATGCCAGAGTTACTCCACACTGGGCTAAGGAGCTCAGGACATCCTAGGACACTGGCTTAATCCGTGGATTGTAATCCAATCCTCCTGGGCTGGTTTGAGGACAGGACTCCTCCTCCCCTGGGGTGGGGGAAAGAGATACCACTGGCCTCCCCTCCTGGGGCTGCAGGTCTGGATGTTGGGCACGGCCCAGCCCTTCTTTTCCTGCCAGAAAAGAGAAAAATCTCCTAATTCCAGGGAGAGATAATTATCCCTGACCAAGTCCTCGCTCTCTAATCTGCAAGCAGCTGCCAGTACATAATCACCCTGCTCATTAAAAGTGACAGTGCTCCGGCTCCTTGCTTCACCCACGCCCTCTCCTCCTGCACTCTCCTGACATTCCGTCTCATCTCCTCCTGCTCCTGACTAAGCGAGCTGATCCCTCTCCAGCAGCACCACGGACAAGGAGAAGTGATGATGGCTCTTCCTTCTCGTGCCCTTTCTGGGAAATGAAGGCAGAGCTGAGCCCATGAACCTCAGATCATCTCTGGCTGCCTTTTGCTGCTGCTTGGACCTGATCCTAATTCCAGCCCAACTGCATCCACTTGCTCCCCCATATACAAACGCTCCTCACTCGATCCCAGCGCTAGAGCTGTTATCAAGGCCATTGTGGCAAAAAGGACTGAATGTTTCTGTGGATAATGGGAAAAGTGAAGTTCCCCTGGTGTTGGGACTGGAGCAGAGTGCTCAGAGCAGAAGCTTCTTCTCAGGGCCAGGAAGCCACTGGTGCCCCTGTGGCATTGGGACTGTCTCAGCTCTTCTTCCTTCCAACCTGCTCCTGCCAGACGCTGCTCAGACATAGGATATGTGGGCACCTCTCCTCTTCTACTTTTACTCAGCAACACCTAAAAAAGTTGCTCATCTAGGGTGTCTCCCAGCCTCTTCTCTCAGCATGGTTCCTGTCTAGCATGAGCTGAAACAGCAGCTAGCACTGATGCCTCCCAATAAGCATTTGCCTGTCTAAACTGCCCTCTTTATTTTGCAGATGTTCCCATGTTATTCTGAATTAAATGAGACACCAATTTTCTATTTGGAGCAGGTTGATGTCTCAAGCTGCCTGCTCCTTTTGGAGGAGAAATTAGAAAAAACCCCACCTGCTGAGCGGCAAAAAGCCTCCTTCTGTCTGTGTCTCAGGCAGAACTCTGTGTGCACACGTGTGTGTGTGTAAAGCTATGTGAACTCCACTTGTCAAGGTGGAAATGATGACAGAAAGCCAGAGAAAGGTCTCATTGGCTCTAAAACTTAAGGCACCTGCAGGACTCTTGCGTGTATTCCCATGGGAAGAGGGTTTTGAAGTTTCTGGGGTCAGTTTTAAAGTCTGATTTTGAAGCAGCTCCAGCCTGTGTGGGAAAGGCTGCTGGGAAGCTCCTGTTGGAGCTGTCTCTGGCTGCTCTCCCTCGTCCCTTCTGGGGCCATCAGTGTTGGGCCTGACATCCTAATAGCTGCAAGATCCAGCTAATCCCATCACACCAGCGAAATGGCCCTAAATCATCCTTGTCTGATTCTTGACTCCAAAGAGACATTTCATGGGTGATTGTGAGTGATACAGTGTGTGGTAATGGATGTATTTAAATGGGATTTATGGGTGACACCTGTCACAAAGACCCTTCCATCAGTGACAGGCTGGAGAGATTTACACAGTGACACTGAGATGTGAGCTGCTGTAAGAGCTCCCTCGGTCACTGGCAGAGTGTTGGAGCCTTACAGAGTTTGTCAGGAGCACAAACCGGGCTCCTTTGGCCACTGGCTGATACAGCACCACACAAAATCAGTGGCAAAGACTTGAGTGCATCTTGGCATCTGTCCATAGAGGATTTCCTTAGCCCCAGAGCTCTGTTTGCCTTCTCCTCAAACATTGTGGGAGGTGTTTTGATCAGTCCTTGGTCACAAGAGCTTCACGGGAGCAAGCAGTATCCCATAAGAAGCTCCACCACTATTTCTCCTCCCTCCCATGTGCTTCCTATAAGTTCAGAGTGTCCTAGAATGGTTTGGGTTGGAAGGGACCTTAAAACCCATCCAGTCCCACCCCCTGCCATGGGCAGGGACACCTTCCACTGTCCCAGGTTGCTCCAAGCCCCATCCAACCTGGCCCTGGACACTGCCAGGGATCCAGGGGCAGCCAGAGCTTCTCTGGGCACCCTGTGCCAGGGCCTCCCCACCTTCACAGGAAAGAATTTCTTCCAAATGTCCAAAGTGAATCTATCCTCTTTCATCTTAAAACCATCTTCCCTTGTCCTATCACTGCTTGCCCTTGCCAAAAGTCCCTCTCCAGCCTTCCTGTAGGCTCTCTTTAGGTACTGGAAGGCTGTTCCTGTTGGCTGGTGACTCTGGCTATGGTGGACACTCCCCCAGCTGTGCCACCAGGCTGCCTCCTCCATTCCTGCACAGACCACTCAACCCAGCTTCCTGCTCCCCCTTTCTCCAGGATCCACTCTTCTCCCTGGATCTCCAAGCTGAGGTTCCGAACGCTCTCCTCCATCCCCTGCTTTCGTCCATCTCCAGCAGACACCTCTGCCAGCCCCATCCAGAGGATCCTTCCTGCCGTTCCTGCTGGAGGATTAGCGGGGATATCTGCAATGAGATTATTTCTAGGAGACCACTGACACTGGCCTGGTGTTAACTCACCGCGCCAGCTCCGCTCAGGCACAGCCGGGCTGCCGAAGGTTCCAGGCAGGATTTCTATTCTTTAACATTTTATTTTGGGGGGGAAGGCTGGTAGATTGATCTGGTTTTTCCTCACTGCTTTTTCCCCAAGTTCTGTCTTGGCTGTTTGCATGAGGCAGTTCATATCACAGCACTCCCAGAAACACACACAGGCACAGATTAAACAGCCGAAGTCACCAATCAGTCTAAACATGCCCAATATTCACAATATTTTGCTCCCTGAGCTATCAAAGGTAGCTGGATACTACCTTGAATTGACCTGTGGGAGTTGACTGTGAGAGAATATTTTCTCAGCAGCAACATGATACATTTCTTGCTTCTTGGGCTTTTGGGTTTTTTAAATATATATCTTTATAATTCTGCCGTAAGGCAGCCTTGGATTTGTAAAATTAGCCTGTCATAACAAATTCATGTCCTCATCAAAGGCTGCTGTTGTGCTTCCTCCCAGACTGGAGCATTCACAGACTAAGGCTGCATTATCACAGTAATTTCAAAGTTCAATAGTGTATTTTCGAAAGCAATTGCTTTTAAATGCAGTTTGTTACGTAACAGCAAATTTAGACTTACACTTTCCTCAAAATGAGAAGTAAATTCTTTAAATAGTAAGTCAACTCCTGTTCACTCTTGTCTTTGCCTTTCTTATTCTAAAATGATCCAGCTACACTCGGTGCCCCTGAAAGTGCAAGGTTAGAAGGACTATATGAAGTCTTTTTAACACAAAAAATTTGGGATTTTTAAGCCCAGAGAAAAGTGGATTCCACATTTTAAATCTCTCAAAATTCTCAAAAGTCTTTCACATGACTCTCTGGCCTGAATGAGAATCTGTGCAGAGAGGTCCAGGGCTGACTGGGATTGAGAGTTATGGATGGCTGTGCTGGAGTTTGGGGTTGATGAGAAGGGGATATTGATGGAAACCTTTCTGATTAGGAAAAAAATCACTCAGCAACCCAAAACCTCTCCTCCTTCTGATGCAGGACACTGCCTTTATTCTTCTGGATGAATCACAGCCCTCTCTTGTCGGGGTGGAACAAATTCATCTCCTTAAACTCTTGTCTCCTTGCGTTTCCTTGTTGGGATTTTTCTCCCGGCTCCACAACTTCTCTTTCATTTCATTGGTCAGGACGCTGCCTCCTCCCCCAGGGTACCCGCGGGGATGCCCACTTTGGCCATTTCTTGCCCACAAAGAGCAGCACAGCCTTTTCTTCTACACCCACTCAGCACGTCCCTCTCTCTGCCTTGGATGGTCTTGCCTGAGATCCATCTCATTTCTTTGGGAAGTGCAGGGTTTGGACACATCCAACTCAGTGAGCCACCGAGAGCATCCTTAGCTGGCCAGAGAAAGGAAGACCTTGAGAACCACAATTAACTTGACCTCTCTGTTTTATGTAGTTGTCTTCAGAAATATCCTCAAAACCACCTCGATATCATTCTGCAAATCCATCCTGAAGACTTTCCTTTCCCCTGGCAGGAACCCACAGGTCCTGGCTGCATTAAAACCACCATCTATCACATTGACCAATAGAATCAGGCTGTTTGGTTGTATTCCCTCCTCTTTCTGTACCCTCTATTTTATTTCCCTTTGGTTTATGGTTAAACGGTAAGTTTTGGAGGTGCTGTCTTTTAATCAAATTAATAATAATAATAATAATTTGACTATACACATTTCTAATTAGTTGGTACAGATTTTGATTGGTGAATCTGCACGGGAGGATGCTGGCTAATAAATGTTTAGTTTACATCCCACTGGAATCACTAGGAGGTTTTCCTTTGTTTTTCACAGGTGCTGGCTTCTCTCATAATATAATTTGGGGCCACAAGCGCTGAGCTTGGTTACTGCTGAATCAACACTGCCATGTCCATTGTTTTTTCTGAGAGCTGTGGCCTAAATTGTCAGCTTTGGGAGCCTAAAGGCTCTTTAACTCAAGATGCTGATCATCCCAAACCACCATCCATGTGCAAAGACATATAATAATTTATATGAATGTGAGCTGAAAAGCTGCAGGAATTTGAGCCTGTAAGTCCAGTGCTTACTCTGCCATTAATTAAGGTTATCTCTTCATTAGTCATTTCCCTTGAGAGGGCTCAGACAGCACCAATCTTAGTGAATAGAAGATGCTCTTAACCTTGCTTTTCTTGGCAGTTTGGGAAATTATAGTTTATTGATTGCAAATAAATTCCTACCAACTGGTGCTCTGAGTCACACGGGCAAAGAAATGAACTGCAGCAGATCTGGGGCTCTCAGGTCTGTCTGTGTGCTGGGGACAGATTTTATCCAGCCCCTTCCCATAAAATATGCTCAATAATCAGCAGAGGTAATGTGAGAGGAAGTAGCACATGGGCTTTCCCAAGGTGCAGGCAAAGAGCACGATCGATGTGGGTTTTGGGAAGGGTGGGTGTGCAGCATCAAGGCACTGAATAGAAACAGGAGCTCACTTTTGAACAGTGATTTCTGAGGTTGAATGCTTGGAAGTGTCAAGGTGCTCCTGGTTCAACCCAGCTGTGGGAAGTGGGAAAAGTGTAAAGAAATGGAGAAAAAAGGGTAAAATTGGTTCCCGAGGTCACCAACACCCAACACCGCTTGACTCTTGTGTAATGGTGACTCTCACCCGAAAATGTGCTTGCAAGTACAAAGAAACTGCCCAAGGGGCTTCCATGTCCGAGGAGGGCCTGGCTGCTGTGGTTTGCAAACAGGGAAGGCTGAGAGCACCCATGGATTTGCCACCGGAGTCATGAAGTTGGCTTCTCGTGACAAACAGACAACTTGGCCATTCAAAGAAAGTTCAAGGGCCTCTCAAGTTTTATACCTTTGCTAAAGGCTGATTCGATCACAGAAGAAATAAAACCTTGACTCCTGGCTGCCTGTCATTCCTTGCTTAATCATCTCAGCATCCAGATACGTTGGAGCATCTGTGCTCCAGCACAGAGGTGAACCAAGACTAAGTGAGTAATAAGGAGCAAAGAGTGAAAGCGAAAGGCTGAGTATCTCAGGATAAAGTTCACAGGATGAATTAATGAATGATTTTCATAGAGAAATAAGAACTATATTCTCCAAGGAGATTACTCACAATGAACAATTCGATCAGCTCCAGCCTGAAGAAAGGAAAAAGGGAAGAATAAATAGTCCTTCTCCAAAAGGAAAGGCTATTAATACTGCAGTGTCTTAATGGCTCACACGAGGACCATTGTTATCAAGTGTATTTATTAATAGCCTGGATGCCTGAGCATTCATCTCAGTGCATGAGCAGTGAAAAGAGAATTTGTGGATAAATATGAAGCTACGTGAAATGATCAAGTCTCAAAAGCTCGATTAGGAAATTCCACAAGTTCCACAATGGGGCAGTGCAGTGGCTGAACGAATTTGGTGCATAAAAGGCAAAGTAACGGGAATTGGAAGGGACAATTTGGATTATTTATGTCTATTAATGGGTTCTAAATTGACTGTAACTGCCCAATAAAAGCTCATCATCGATGTGAAATGTGATGGGAATATCTGCCTGGTGTGGTGTGCAGAAGCTGTCAAAGAGCAAGCAAAATTTGTGAGCTAGGAAAGGGAACAAGGAAGACATGAAATCAAGCAAGGTCCTGAAGGGTCACGTTGCCAGAGACCTCTGTGCTTGGATGCTCATTCCCAGGTCCCACTGCGGATGCTGAAGGCTCGGTTGCTGAGAGATTTTCCAGCTTTCTGCCAGCGTCCGTGTGAAAGTCCTTGCTTTCACATGCATGCTGGCCAAAAACAGTGAGAGGTTTTTGTAAACCAATCCCTTTATCTTGCAGGTGCAAGATTGTTGTGCAGCATTGTTGTTACTGGCTGAAGAAATATTTTGAAATGGGTGTTGTAGGGTTTAACCAATCATCCTGAGAGGTGGATGGTCAAGGACCAATAACCTCATGCCATTTAAGCGAACTAAGATATATAAAGGAGTCTGTAAATTAATAAATAATGCCATTTCTTCCTGGACCAAGCCTATGTCATTTCTTGCCATCCCCGGTACAACAGCGACATCCTACAGCACTGTAAACCCTCTGTTGTCACCTCCCCAGCTCAGAACAGCAGGAGCTTGGGGGAGACAGCCCTAAGTGAAAACTTTCCAGACCTCCAGCCTTGACACAAGCATGTTATTTCTGCCGTAAGGTCAGATCTCCTCCTACATGGGGGATTATTCATAGAAACATTTAAGTTGGAAAAGACCCCCAAAATCATTGAGTTCAACCATTAACCAGCACTGCCAAGCACACCACTATCCCGTGCCCCCAGGTGCCACATCTACTCCCAGCGTTTCCCACCCTGACCTTACATAAATGAGCTCAGGACAGCAGCCATCAGCCCTGTGCACTGATGGTACCAAAACAGCAGCCGACATAGAGGGAACTGCCCCAAAACCTCTTCCAGAGCTGGAGGTTCCTCAGGACCCAGCAATGTCCTTCAGCAATCCAGGTTCCTTGTCTTCCTTTAACAGCACTAATTACCTGCTCACGCACCGTGCTGAACCATTTTAATGTTTTAATCTCACTTCCCCAGGCTCCTTCCTTTGGAAAATGATTGTGGGGAGGGAATTTTGTGATTTTCTGTTGTGGAGAGGAAATTTTGTGATTCTTGCATGGAAATCCCTCCCTGTGCAGCAGCAAATCCCAGGCAGCAGCATGGATCTTGTCTCTCACCCCTTTCTACATGGATTCCTCCATCACCTTTTCTGCTTCTGTCACTGCCTTCGGTGGTTTTCACAAGTCTTTTCTTCCCCTCACCTCAGCCAACAATAAACTTCACAGTTTCTGCAGGAGAAGAGGCTCTTCCCTTACCCGCCCTGACCCTGATTGCCCTGGGGTTGCCTTCACGCCCACGAGATGTGTTTGATTTGGGTGTTTGCAGGTGTTCAGAGGATCATAAAACTTTACATACAATTTATACATGCGACCCTGAACTTCAGTGCTGGCTTTCTGTGCAGGCGGTTTGAGCACCTGTCAGCAGACAGTGAAACTTCTCCAAGTTTCCTGCTTCAAAATCCTCCCTTATCCTAAGCCTAGCACGGTGGACACGGATGTTTGGCAGAACATTTTCCTTGGAGTACAGCTTGTCTTCAAACACCTTCCATGTAGTGCAGCACTTAATGCACGTCATGTAGCTCTCCTCCTTTTCAGCTGCTCCATGCACTGAGTTAAAATCCAATCTCATGCCAATTCCATAAACAAGCTTCCAGCCAGCATTCTCTCCCTAATGTCCTCTACTCCCTGCCTGGGTACTTAAAATCTTCCATTACTCTGCTCTTTCTACATATTTTATTGTTTGTTCAGATCACCTCCCAGCCCAGTCTTTTTGTCCCGTATAGAAAAGGAGAGACGGTTTTCCCATCTCCCCATTTATGGCATTTTTATCTCATAAAGTATATGGCTAAGCAAATACTCATGGCCAAATCCTTCAGGTAAAACTGATGTATATAAAATGTTGTACAAGCAGCAGTGATAGCTCCAGCAAGGAGGGCCCCAAATCTGCATAATTCCACTGGCTTCACTGGAGAAGGTCTTCATACGAACCAGGGTAGATGGAAAGTGTTTCCAGCACTGGCCACGTTAGAAATTGCTATTTTCAGGTCCTATTAATAAGCTTGCAAATTGTTGTCCTTTGGGCTGAAATTGCCTATAATCAGCACCTATCCCACAGTGATTTCTCCTCTGTTTTGAAAGTTTGTGCAGAATTAGGAGATCTGCTTTTGAATACAGTAAAGAGGAAAATATCTTCTTTTTTTTTTTTAAGTCTTTCTGACCTTTTTTTCTTGGCAGCTCTACAGCTGAATTGGCTGTGGTTTGAAAGATGCAATTTGGCAGGAAAATAGCCCTCATTGGGGAGCAGTGCAGGGCTTTGTATTGCAGGAAATTGGGTTTGATTTGCCCATGCTACAAGAATTCAAAAATTGCAATCCGACCATATGCAGCAGAGGGCTTTTGCTAAGCTGATTAGAGAACATAGAGACCAGGGAATAGGACTCTGCATGAGCTGGGGAAAAAGGGAGTTCCTGAGGGATGGGCAAGGGGACCCCAGTGTGGTGGAGAGGGATGCTCAGCTCCTTCCACTCTCAGCAGAGAATCCCAGAATGGGTCAAGCTGGAAGGGACCCCAGTGGGGTCATCTGGTGCCACCTCCCTGCTCCAGCAGGGCCATCCCAGAGCACAGGGCACGGGATTGTGTCCAGTCAGTTCTGGAATAACTCCAGGGAGGAGACTCCACTCCTCTCTGGTCTCTGCTCAGGGCTGGGCACTGCCCAGGGCAGAAGTTCTGCCTCCCGTGCAGGGGAATTGCTGGGCTCAGCCCCTGCCCGTGGCTCTGTGCCATTGCTGGGCCCCGGAGCAGAGCCCGGGCCCTGCTCTGACCCTCCCTGCAGCCAGGGACACCCAGGGCTCGGGGCCCCTCTCGGCTGGGGCTCCTCTCCAGGCTGAGCAGCCCCAGCTCCCTCAGCCTTTCCTGGGCACGGAGATGCTCCAGGCCCTTCCTCAGCCCCGCAGCCTCTGCCGGCCCCACTCCAGGAGCTCCCTGGCCCTGCTGTGCTGAGGAGCCAGAGCTGGACACGGACCCCAGAGGTGCCTCCCAGGCTGGGCAGAGGGGCAGGATCACCACTCTGCAGAAGGCAGGAATGGCTCCTTCGTGTGAGGCTGGGCTCGAGATGGGCATGAGGCAAGAGCCATCCACAAGCTGCCTTTAGATCCTGAACAGCCTTTCCCCCAGCTGATACCTGTGGTTTGATTTTAAGTGTTGAACAGTCCAGTCTCTGCACCCCAACGCCTGTACCACCACGTTATTGCCATGCACAGGAGCCATCCAGCTGTTTTCAGTGGCTTTTTCCTGGTTATTTGAGACCTTGTAGGATTAGATCCACACTGCACGATGAAATAAAAATTTTCCCTAGGCTGCCTTGAACACTGGGAAAACTGAGTCTGCAGCAATAAACAGAATCCGTATTTCTAATCCATTTTAAACCAGAAAGGAGATTTCTCACAAACTTCCTCAGTATGAAGATTCTTCAAATCCTCTTCAGTCCCTTGAAATATTAAATCATTCTCATGCACACACCAGGCGTAGCCCATCTCAAAAAGCAGGAATACTGGCAAATCACATTCACATGCACATTCTTCAGAGCAGTTGTTAAACTTGTGGGTGAACTGACTGAATTAGTGGAACAGAATATTTGACTAAAATAAAAATATCTTCGGGCCTGACAACTGGAAATCAGTTTGCAACAGTGATTTCTGATAGACAGTTGTACTGCATGAGCAAATTCCATGCGTCGGGAAAAAGGATCAAGCGACAGGATGAATAAGAGGTATAGTTAATAATAACTAAGCATTGAAAGAATTATCCTTCTGAAACATAGTGCTGGCCATCCTGGACTGCTCTGCTCTCTGATACAGAGCTGTGTTTTCCTAGCGGAAGCAATTAAGTTTTAATTCAGACGTAGTTTCAACACCCTTCTTTCATGCTGGTTTGTAGCTTACTCTGAAAATGTCCCGGCTGAAATGAAAGTGTGGGGATAAACTAAGGAGTGACCATATAAATATATCCACAGAGAGGGAGAGATTTGATTAAATTGAGCTCTTTGCATTGCAAACACTTTCTGCTGTGATTTGCCAGGGAGATGAGGACGAGTTGTTGCAGGACTAGTTTATCTGATCCACGCCCTACCCACGGCCTTCATCATTCATGGCCACTCACTGGGACGTGCAATTCATACATTTTTTTTCATTCTGCTTACCAATACTTTCTTCCTTCTTTGCAGCATGAGAGCACACAAAGCACGAGGAAGGAGGCAGTGCTATTCCTGCCCCACACTGCGGCACAGAACCCATTAATTGCACTTTTGGCAATGAAGCCCAATGAGGTACATGCATACAGGGCTCAAAGCTCTTTAAATACGCAGGAAATGTTGCCCTAACAAGTAGCCTTCACCACCTGGGAGCTGCTCTGGGAAGTTCCAGTGACAGAGGAGTGGCTTTTCTGAATTCAGTGTCATTGGGATGGGTGATTGTGCTGGGGGCAAAGGTGGCAGCAGCTGGCTCAGGCATGTGAGGGCTGGGCCTGCTTTTTAATCCAGCTCTGAGGAAATCCTGCACCTCCAGGAGCACTGAAGATAGTGGCAAAGAGGATAATATTATGCAGCTTGATATAACTCAATGAAAAACCTACACCAGGGCCCCCTGAGCTTACACAGGTGGTCATTGTGCCCCTCATGTTAATGCTCTGTGGCTTTGCTGTGTGGCTGCACTTCTACCATCACACAGTGAATCATACTCACGTTTTTCTTCCTTGGCAACCTGCTCCTCCATGGCAGTGGGCACACAAAGACAAAGTTATGGCATGATTTCCTGCCTTTCCTGTGCTTTAATTTGGATCTAATGTAATCTATAACTACCTGTCCTCCGTTCTCAGGGCACAGATAAAGAGCCACAGGCTGGGTTTCAGGGTGAGAGGAGGTAACTGGTGCTCACAGCAAGCCAAGTGTCTGTGCAGGGAGAGGGGAGCTCGGGATCACCCAGTCCAGCTCCCCACGGCCACTCTGTGCTTTGGGGTCCAAATGTATTAAACAGAAGGTGGGCTTAGGAATGAAACAGCAGCTCTTAGGACCAGCTAATCCCGGTCGAAACAGATTCAGAAATGGCTGCTGATCCAGAGGAAGTGGAAAGAAGAGCCCTTAAGAGAGTGAATTTATATTCTGAGCTTTTGCTTCTCACTCACAGCTGTCTGAAAAACATCACTCCCCCCCGCCCTGAGCTACTCAATGAGAAGAGCACAAGGAGAAGGAACAGCTCAGATCTGGATGGGCTGTTTGTCAGGTATGAATTCTCTCATCCAGCCACTCTCACTTCTATTCAGCACATGTAATGAATGTCTGAAAAATCTGGAAATTTATGTTCAGATCAATGGGAGCTGATTAATTACCTAAGATGTATTCAGATAACAGAGTTGAGAGGAAAAGCAAAGGCAATGCTTTCAAAAATGCTCAATGAAGTAAACCAAGTACATTGCGAATATGTTTAAAGGATAAGTGCAAAGACGACCCAGGCAAGCGAGGTATCAAAGAAAGGAGACATCCAAAAGCCAGTCTTACAATCAACAACATAGACATGAAGGAGAAAAGAAATCTCTAAAGCTATTAAAAATCTGGAAGCCTATTAAAAATGGATTAAAAAAGGTACAAGGAAATCAAATCAAGAGACATGGAGTGGCACTTGCAAAAGAAACCTTTAACAGAGTGGAAAAATTACTCTGTGATCCAAGTGAATTTAAATAGTGGCTCCAGTGATGATGGAGAACAGCACTTTCTGATTTCACAGGCCAGCAACTAACAGATGGAATGTGGATGTGCCTTCAGTCCATGGGAACACTCCAGGGGGTTCATCCTGCGTGTCCAGCTATGCTGTCCTCATCTCAGCTGATCAGTGATTCCAGTGATACTTAAAAACCCAGGCTCTGCTCTGCCTCCTGCTTCAGCAGCAGCAGCGCTAACCCTGCCCACGTCTCGGTGGTGTATTTTGAACGGGGAAGAGCACCGTGAAAGCCAGCCAGAGCAAGGGAAGTGCAAATGAGAGCTGAACCTGTCTCCCAACTCCTCCCTGCAACCCTCTCAACACCAGGAGCTGCCAAGGGCCCTGCAGAGATGTGCCCAACCTGCACTGCTGGACACAGCTCTGTGTGGGTTTAAGCTCTTTGTCCATGGAGTTGACTCTGAGCCGTGGAAGGGGGAGAAAGCTGAGTTAATATTCACACAGAGAAAGTTGATGAGTTGATGTCCAGTCTCAAAGCACAGCCCTTCTGCTAAGGACCAACATTTTACGCAGTAAGTGATGGGGAATCCCTTCTGCTGCAGCACCAGCCGCCTTCTAGAAACACCACAGCCAAGCACCAATATCTTGGGTGAAAGCAGGTGCTTGTAGAGGTTAGAATGGTCTTTCCCAGCCCTGCCCCTTCCAGGTGAATACTGCCCAGGTCTGGTGTTCTTGTCTCTCAATTGAAAATCTACTGGCAGTTCTATTTTTCCCCACTTTCTCACTTTAAGTTTTATTTTGTCTGTACAGCCATCAACACTAACACCCAAAACATTACTTCAGTGGTAAAGGAATAATAGAGTTCCCACAAACCAGGTGATTTTCCCGAGAGAGTCATGTGAAAGGTTGAACATTCAGAGATCCCAGAGGTGGCTATCGTTGCTGCACCCCCAGGAGAAGCAACCAGGCAAGTCTGGCTGTGCTGCAGGAATGCTGAGCCACACCTTTCACCTCCTGCCCATCCCCTTCTTTCACATCCCCCTCCCCAGCTGTAAGACCAGAGGATGAGAAAAGACCTCCAGCATCCCCACCACACAGCCCACCAGGAATGTCTCCATCTCTTCTCCAAGCCAAGGTTTCGTTTCCTCCCTCCCCTCATCTTCAGGAGACTTTTCCAGATCATTACCTCTCTTCTATTAAAAATCTTACAACTTCCCAAAAGCTTTCATGGCCTGCATGCTGCATTTGTTCTTGTTCCAAGACAGTCTTTTAGCTTAAGTAGTTTTCTTCCTCCTCTCTGTTTATTCCCCCTTCTCTCATTGCACTCAGGTCTCTTTTGGTCATTGTTTGCTCCTCCTGCACCAGCCAACCCTCCCTCTCTCCAGGCAGATGAGCTCAACCCCTTCCAGAGCCTTTCCCTGCCCCTTCCCATCGCTGTCCTCCAAGGGGTGAGAGGTCTGCAGAGCTCCTGGATGTGGACACACCTGGGCAGGGATGCAGCACTCACATTCACCCATTCCTAGAGGAGAAAACCTTGACTGGGATAAGCCTTTTCCAGAGCTGCACC
Organism: Eulacestoma nigropectus; assembly: GCA_013397775.1. NCBI lineage: Eukaryota > Metazoa > Chordata > Aves > Passeriformes > Eulacestoma > Eulacestoma nigropectus. Next base: position 5,893,717 of record VZTE01004705.1, read on the forward strand.
ATGCTGGCAGCTCCCCATCCCCTGTGACAGATGAGTGGAAACAACTTTCGCTCCTGTTCTGTCATTTCCAAGTGATGAGGCCCAAGCTCCAAGCAGAAATTCGTGTTATAACTCCCTGCGTGGACAGCTCTGCACTTTGTACTATTACATTTCATTCTGCTTCTATTACTTCCCTCGTCAGGATCATCCAAGAGTTTTATTTGTTATATTTGATCCGATTTTCCATTTACCTTCGGGTCTTTAATTATTCTTTCCTTATAAATTTATTCTGAGCTTTGCATACTGTTGATGTCTCTAGTTGCCTGGATCCTTTATTTCTTTTTTAAAATAGGAGAACTGGGCTTGTCATTTTTTCTGCTCGACTTATGTATTAAATATCCCGGAGAGTGGACTCATGATTTCGTGTGCCAGTTCTTTCAGGAGTCTGGGTTGGATTATTTGTTCCCCCTGGCTTCAGTGCATTAAAGCTCTTTCAGTTTTGCTTTCACCTTGGATGCTGAAATTTCCATTTTTATAAATCTCATGCCTATTAGTGATCGTCCCTGCGCCCTTGTGTCCTGCAGCAGCCTCTTTACTGAAAACTGAAGCAAAGTACTCATTTAGGGTTTTTTTTTCTGCAACGACGCTTGGTTTTTATTTCATCCAACTTACTTTCTTTTTTGTCTGTGTGACCTAAGATATTTTTATTTAAAATATATTTGCAAGTTGTAACAGCTTGAGTTTTGGCAAGTCTCATTTTGGTCTTGCAGTTTCTGCACTCTGAAGGAGTGTGTTGATTCATCTCTTCTTCTGTCCCTTTCAAGCTCTTGTTCCAGCCCCCTGCCATGGGCAGGGACACCTTCCACAAGCCCCGTCCAGCCTGGCCTTGGACACTGCCAGGGATCCAGGGGCAGCCACAGCTTCTCTGGGCACCCTGTGCCAGGGCCTCCTCACCCTCACAGGGAAAAATTCCCTCCCAATATCCCATCTCACCCTGCCCTCTGGCACTGGGAAGTCATTCCTCCTTGACTTGTCACTCCAGACCCTTGTCCCAGGTCCCTCTCCAGCTCTCTTGGAGGCCCTTTAGGCTCTGGAAGGTCTAAGGTGTCTTCTCTTCTCCAGCATCAGGAACATCTGCCATAAATTTGATAGAACAATCTCGGTTTCCAGGGTCTGCAGGTGACCAGGCCCTTCTCCTTCTGGGAATCCTCTAAACACTACTTTTGACATCACTGAATAGCTGAAGAAAAAGTAGTCAGATTCCCTTCTTCTGTTCTTATTTTGTAACAATAAGAACGACTTTTTTCCCCTACTCACCCAACGGCAAAGTCTTATGGCAACAATAAAATAAAAACCGAAACAAGAAACTTTTCTGAGAAATTAGCAACATTTTCCCCTGCACATGTGGTTCCTGTGGTTGGAGTATTATTTAAAAGAGCTCAGGTTACTGATATTGCAATATAGATCTGACTAAAAAAAGACCCCTCTGCCAAAAGCTGAGGTTTCTCCTCCACATTTCTTCTACTTGAAGATTCCTCAGGTGCCTGCAAGTGCAGTGTCTCTGGATGGGTTTTAAATGGCCCAAAGAAACAAACAAAGAAAAAGCAATTTTAGGGTGGGCCAGTGTTTGAGAAGAGAGCCTGGAGATCCTTGCTCCACACCAAGATATTCTGCAGCAAAATGGGGCATCCTGCACCAGCCATCCTCATCCTTTGCTTTGTTTATTTCTCATCTGTTTGGGTTTTCTTTTGGTTTTGGTTGTTTGCTTGGTTTGGTTTAGTCTGAGATTTCATCATTCCACTGAAATATTATGACTAAGGAGAGACAGCAAGCTCCACTCAGTTTTAGACCCCAGTAGGAAGCATTTTCCATCCCAGTGATAGGTGTTGAGATGTTAAAAGACTTTCCCAACTCATACTGAGATTAAACCATTGTTAAAACCATCCTTATTGAAAAGAAGAAAGCATGATATCCCTGGGTTTAGGGCCACACAAACCTGGACCCAGCTCTGGCTGTTCCTTGAGCTAATCCAGCACCTCATGTCCAACCCAATCCCGTGTTCCCTCGGAAGGCTCAGGATTCTGCTGTCCTCAACACTTTTTAGATGTTCCAGGAGGGGCAGGAGTCTCCTCGTGTCACACAGAGCCAGGAGAGCAGTGTTGGGTGTGAAACCAAGGAAAGAGTGAATTCCAGTGGGTGTGGGACTGGGATGGATGGGAGCAGGCACCTCAGGGAGAAGGGGAGGCCATGGGAGCAGCAGAAAGGGATTGCTGGAAGGCAGGGGAGGATCATATAAATAGAGAAACACATGCACTCGCCACCTCTGGCACCCAGAGATTTCCCAGCTCTTGATTTTCTATATGGGGGATCCTCACTGAGGAACCATTCTGGGGGGGCCCAGTCCAACCCCAGCACTCCTGATGGTCCTGAGGGTCCCCTGCTGCTGCTTCCTGCCAGATACATCCTGCAGATCCCATTTGTGGAGTCCCCACATGCTGAGTCCAGCCCATGACACAAAGCTGTTAGGACAACCTTATAAATCTCTGTCTTTGGAATGATGAGTCAGCTCTACTGCCGAAGGGAACGAGGACAGAGATGAGTTCTTTAAATGCATTTGGTCAAGAAAAGAGTTCTAGTTTTTGTTTGAGCTGTTAACTTCCTTCACAGTGAAATAATTCCTTTACTAATGAGGTCCAGCCCAACGTAGGAAAAGAAAGTGAGTTCATTCATTTGTTATTCCTCTGATTAACATGATTTTAGGCAGTGATTTTTCCCTATCAGACCTCCCAGATGCCATTATTTGCCAGGCAAAAAAAGCTTTTTCTAATGAAATCCAGCGTGCACTAATAAAGTCTAGATTGGCCTTGACAATGACACCTTTTACTCCAATTCACACAAAAACTACCCGGGAATGGTCTTAGGAGCACAGGGAAGTTTTTGTGGGTGCTGTTGGTGGAGCCTGTGACACCCTTTTGTGTGGGATTTTCCGTAGGCTGCATTAGTGGGACTGAGCCAATATAAATCTCAATCTGAGAGCTCTTCACACACTAATTTACTGCAGGTCCTGCTATAAATAATGCATCCAGTGGGGAGCTGAACAGCCCTTAGTGGAGTAATGCACTCAGGCTTCTTCCTCCCACAGAGGCCAAATCTCATATCTGTGCTAGTATCACAGGAGAACTTTGCCAAATCATCTCGGTGACTTAGGATCAGGATAGGAAAGACTCTGAGATTTAGCCACCTTACATCTCAGTCAAGATATTTACATCTCTGTCAGGCTATTCCTGCCTTTATTGTCAGGAAATGCTGGCTGAAAAGCAGAAAGCAGGCAAAAGATCTGTTTAGATATTCCCTGGGGATGAGATGTGGGTTCCCTGCAGGGTTTTCCAGTCACTCCAATGAGGGCCAGCAGTGGAGGGGAGGACAAGAATGGTCACAGCTGCACTGTCCCTAGTGCAGAGGGTGGTCTGAGAGACCCTCAGGGCAGCAGCAAGATGCTCTTGGCAGGGATGGGGACGAGGACTCGTCACAACCTCAGTTTCACACCTCCAAGATGAGAAAATTATTGGTCAAAATTGATTTCGAGAAATGGGCTCAGAAGATTTTCTGAAAACCCATTTAAATGCCTTTTTTTCCCACCCATCCAATAGGAGGATCCAGGTGATCCAGTCTTCCTGCTATTGCACTGCCTGTGCAGTGAGGGTGAAACCTGGAGCTCCTCACAGAGCTGTGCAGTCTGTGCCTCTCCAGGTTTTCAGCACAGGGGCGGTTTTAGTGACAGACTGGATATTTTTGGTTTCTGTTCCACCTCTTCTCTCTCAAGAATCTGAAGAGATATTGGCTGACACCTTGCCTGCCTTGTGTGTTGTTTTGGTTTTTTTTCCCCTCCTTATTCTCTCAGTTAACCCCCTCTTGTGTCCCCTTACAAAAGCCTGAGGGAGCTTTGGCCTTTCTACCCTCAAACATGCCACGGCTGTGTGGGGTTTGTACTGTTCAAGATGAATAATGTAGATTCCTTGGAGTTTTCATGCCTTTCCTTCCCTTTACTGGCATTTCAACAGTGCCACAGATTTTTTGCAGCCTTCCAGTCTCTCTGACACAACAAACTATCTTGCTCCCTGTTTCATTGTGGGTATGTTTTGGCCTTGAGTCCCCTCACAGCCGTCACAAGCGTGGTTTGTTCTCTCTGTTCATGAAGTTTCCAAGGGGCAGGAGAGGTGTTTCCCCAGGCCAGGGATCAATTGAGGACCCTACCAAGCTCCAGAGTGTCCCCAAGGTGTGGAGGCTGCTTCTGGGGAGCGAGCTGAAAAAGCAAATAAAGAGAGTTGTGTTGCACGCTCTGCTCTGCCTTCACCCTGGAAGGGGGTTGTGCACGTGCCTGGGTATGGAGCAGGGATGTGCTGGTGCCCGTGAAGGTACCATGTGCCCAGGGATGGTGTTGATGGCTTTTTTGGGCAGAGATCCTCAAACCAGAATCATTTTTGCCCAGCATGGGGTGCAGGGGTGAAACAAGGTCATGCTCACACCCAGTGAGGCAGTGCCTGAAGGCCAGTCAGGCATTCAGAAGCTGATTTTTGCCAGTTGCTCTGAAGAAAACCCTTCAAACTCTCCTAAAAACTACCGTACAATTGATGTAGCTCCTTGGGACCCTTGAGACGTGTTCTCCTGTTTATATGACAGCGAGTTCAACAACAACATATCCGCAGGCCCTGAGAAACAGCCTTTGGAGGCTGTCCTTGGGGTCTAGTTTGAGATGCAGACACATCAGGGGCACCCTCAGCTGCCTGGGGCCTCCCCCTGCCCCCTCCAGGCTCCACATCCACTCCTACCTTGCCTATGGCTCTTCCTACCCCACAAACTCCCCATCCCCAAGGCTGAGCCCTACAACAAGCACTGGGGCTACGGGGCAGGAAGAACACGGATCCCATTGTGGGCAGCCACCACCACTAACTGGTATCAAAATTCAGCCACTGGAAACTTGGGCTTGAGTCAAATCCCCGGTTACACCACGAGAGTCCTCAGCTTATTAAGCACGGAAGCAGCAGCCCAGCTTTGTTTGAGAGAGGATTTAGGAAATGTAACAAGCTGTTTTGCTGTTCGATGCTGAAAGGGGAAGAACAGAGCTGTAGTAGTTGTGTTGGTTTTTTTTTTTTTTTTTTCCTGAGTCCCTTTTTATCTTTGGCAGCCCTTTGTACAATTAAATAGCTCCACGGGGATGCCATATGTTGCCAATAGTTTTACACTTCTCAGTAGTGGGAGGCTGGAACACTTTCCAAATTGACATGATAGGAACCCATTACAAAATTCTTCTCTAAGAGGAACGGCTAAATGTTCTGTCAAGGAACTGAATTAAAAATAGACCAACTGGTATTGTTATCTCCCCAAAAGAATGCACTTGGCATCACGCACAATGTGGTGCATCTGGTGGTACATCTCTGCTCCTGGGTGCCCCAGCAGGAGCCTGGGGGGCTGTAAGGGGTGAGGGGCAGGGCTGGGGCCAGACCCCAGGGGCAGAGGGATGGGTTTGGGACCTGCCTTCCCTTCCCCACAGCAGCTGAACGATTTGGTCCTGCCAAACCCACTGCCCTGGGCAATGTGCTGTCCCAGAGATGTCCCTGCCTGCCACCACGGAGGGCACCACAGGAGGACCTCACGGGACTGTCTGCACTTGCCTTAGCTCCAGCACCCTCCGGATAAGCTTTTTCCTGGTGTGTTGGAGCACAGTGTCACCCAAGTGCTCCTCAGGTCAAAGCTGGGAAGTGTCAAATCCACTTCAGTGCTGTGTGTTGGTGCAGCACACAAAACCTGCTCCAGAGGGATTTTACTTTTCTGTGAGGGTGGGGAGGCCCTGGCACAGGGTGCCCAGAGAAGCTCTGCCTGCCCCTGGATCCCTGGCAGTGTCCAAGGCCAGGTTGGACAAGGTTTGGAGCACCCTGGGACAGTGGAAGGTGTCCATGCCCGTGGTATTTAAGGTCCCTCCCAATCCAAACCACACTGTGATTCTACAGTTCTGTGAATTGATTTTCTCACCATTTGTTGCCTTCGTGAAAATAGACATTTTTGCCCTCCCCCACCCCCCCGCTTATCTTTGACTGCCTTGTTCTTCGCTTGTTTGCTCAGTGACTCCTCTCTGCAGGGTGGGTTGCTGGTTCTGCTGTGGGACCCATGGGGACACATCCAGCACGCAGCTCTGGGCGGTGGAAGGGGGATCTTGTAATAACTTGATAACAGCTATTAAGTAAATACCACGTACGGGAACAAAATGCTTCACTTCAGCCTCAAACAGGGTGGGGTTAAATACCAGAACTGAGTTGTTTACCTTGGGCTGAAATGCCTGAATAGGGGGACTTTGAAAATCTGCTCCCATGAATTGCTGGTTTCCAGGAGGGCTTCTGTTCTACGGTAGTGACAGCTTAAATAAGCAGAAGGATTTTTTTTTTTTTGTCTCAGTTATGCCTTTCCACAATCCCAGAGCATCATTCACACAATCAAAAACTTCCAGTGTGCCAGGTACCACAACTGCAGTCAGAGCTGCCCCTTTATTTACTCTGATGCTGTGCTGATATTGAGTTAGTATAAAAAAAAAAATTGGTTTAAAAAAGCCTCTGTGATCCTTACTTGAAGTTTCTACTGAGAAACAGTAAACCAGCAGCAAAATAAGGAGCCTACCAGGTGGCAATGTTGGGTCAGGGTGGATTGGTCTGGTTTTGGTGTGCCTGGCCCTGGGAGTGAGCCATGCCAAGCCTCCCTGGATCTCTGGGATGAAACTGCTCTGGGGTTGTGTTTGTGGAGTGTGTGCTGGGCACAGGAGAGCTCTGCTGAGAGGGAAGGTGCATTAACCTGGCTGCACGACAAATCTTTGTGGGGTTTGAACACCTCTGTGAGCCCAGCGCACGTCTGTGCTTATAGACCTCTGTAGGTCTCTCTGGAGCCGTGTCCAGGGGCAGATGCAGCAGGAGACCAGCAGTGTAAAAGGTACCCAGTGGCATAATTCAGACAACTGCACTATTACAATTGCCAAAACAAGGGATTTCTCGTGTTTCTGCCAAAAAAACCTCAGAGGGCAGTACCTATCCAGAATCCCGCTACAGCAATGCCATTTTGGTAAATTAAAAGTTAGAGGATAACATGTTCCAATTTATTTCCCTTTTTGCCCTGGGGGTCTCTAGATCAAACACCACCTCAGCTCCTTCTCCTCCATGCATCCCACCATGACAGCCCACAGCTACAGGGAGGGCTGGTCCCCACCCTGTCCCCCCTCACCACAGAACCTCTGAGTGCTCCCCATGGGCTGAGGAGGCCTTTGGGTCACCTGTTTCTGGGGGGATGCTGCGAACTCTCCGTGCCTTTGGTGGGAGCAGGTATGGACCCACCTGTTCCTGAGTCAAGTCCAAGCCAATATCTTGCCTTCCAGACAGGAGGAAGTGCCTGTAGGCTGGAGCAAATCAGCTTTTCAGCCTCTGAGACCAAATCCAGCTGCAGGCAGGTGGAGGATTTCAGGTCCCCTCGCAGACCTGGCTGCTCTGGCTCCCCTTGTGATGCTGCCAAGTTTGGGCTGGGGAGAATTGAGGTCTTGAAGGACTGCACAGGATTGGAGTGACTTCCCCCTGTTCTCCTTCCTGGGCCCTGAGTGCATTCCCATATGGGAGGATCATGCCACCCCTGGAGGAGGGAGTTCCATTGTGCCTTTCCTGGGATGTGCAGAGCTGCTCGGCTCATGGAGGGGCTGTGGGGGAAACCTGAGCTGTCTCTGTGCAGGAGCTCAGGCTGGATCATCGAGTTCTGTCTCCTCTGAAGCTCAATGAATCTAGAAAACCATCTCCCCCTGTCATCTGTGCTGAGAGATTCACAGCACCTGCACAAAAGTGCTTTTATGTCTGCTTCATGCATATTGAGAGTTGACATTAAAAGAGGGGGAAAGAAAGAACAATCCATTAAGCTCTGTGCACTAAATCCTAGATTTCAAACTGACACATCTAAAAATACCTGTGATATGAAAGCAGATACAGCATGATAATTATATACTGCAGGTCTATTGTGCCATTGTGTTCTATATGGGATTCCAGGAGCAAACCAGCCTGGTTCAAGTGAGGAGCCTTGCTGCTGGATGGATTCATATCATCAGCATCTCAAAATGCTCCAGACCCTGGACCAGGGCTCTTCAATGCTGGGAGTTGGCACTGGGTGGCTCTTCCTTGCCCAGGTTTGATGTATTTCTTTGAAGAGTCCTTTGGTGGCTGGCCTGAAACCAGTTTCTTGTGTGAAGTGGTTGGCATCTGTGCCTTCCCACTTTCTGGACAGATTTCTCATGCCCTTGGATGTGGTAGAAAGAATGTGTCATGAAACTACTGACCTCGGGTTGGCATGAGGGAGCCAGCCAGGCTCTGAATCATTTAACCATGGGAAAGGATGAATTTTGTGTGTTTCTGGCAATATCCTGTAGCTAAAACTTCCGTGAAAATTAAGATTAAATTGTAGGCTCATTAGTTAATGATTTAATTTTATATAAATAGACCCAGTAAATCACGTTCATCATTGCATAATAACACAATGATGTGTTTGTGTTTAAAATGATCTCCATAAGATGCACCATCCGTATCCCTGCATATGAACCATCTCCCAGCTTTCCCACTCTGACTCAGTGACAGCATGGGACAGATTTGCCTAAAAATCAAGCCTGCTGCTAGAAGTCTGCTGCCTGCCTGAGAAATCATGGAATACCCGCTTCATCCAGGCAAAACAGCAGCGGACTGGTTTGGAAACAGCTACTGAGGGAACAGGAAGGAAGACAGACTCACCCTGCAAAGTCCCTGGTGTCACCTGAGTGTCCCTGCTGCTGGGATTTGTGTTGTGTTTTCCAGCTTGCAATGATTCTGAAAGTCAAGTCCTGGTCAGGTGGGGTTGGAGAAGGCCCCATTCCTTTGCTAAAGGTTCTTTGGGAACCTCTGGCCAGCTCTGCCAGCCCCACCTTCCAGTTCCAAGTAGCCGGGACACTGTGATGATAGTTGTGGGTTTAGCTGGAGAAGAAGCTGGCTGGGATCCTGCAGATGAAAGACTCTGTGCAAAGGCAAGTTATTCCCTGTAATTTAAAAGTATTGCCAACCCCAAATGTTAAAAACTTCTAAGGTTCCCAAACCACGGAACCAGCCAAACTGTCACAAGGTTTTCACTTTTAATTGGAGCTCCTTCTTATTTTCCTTCTGGTTTTCGAGCCTGGGTGTGGAACCTGTTCTCATTTGCAGGGAAAACTCACGACGAAGCACAAACTCTCTGGGTTTCGGAAGCGAAACCCAAATCTCTCTCCATCACGTGTCTCTCTTAGAGACAGGGCTTCTAAAATGTCAAAGAGGGGGGAGCATCCTGACAACAGCCCCAGAGTGCCCCTTTGCTTCCCATGCGTGTCTCACACGGCTCCTCGCACCTCTGCCCCCCTTCCAGCCACTCCCAGAGGGGAACACGGACCCCAAAGGCAGCTTTGTCCTTTCCCAGGGAGAGCTGGGGCAGCTCTGTGGGAGGAAATCACTCCTCCTGCTCTCTGAGAAAACCACCTGCGTGTAAGTGGGTCAAAGAGAGCCGTGAAGTTCACACGTCCCTGCTGTGAGAGGGGGGGATGTGTGACAGGGAGGGTGTGGATCTCACCTCTGCTGCTGAGCTCTGCTGCCAGCAGAGGTGGCCAGGACAGGGGATGGGATTGATACTGGTGCTCAATGCTAGAAAACCCCTCAGGAAGGGCCCCAGAGGAAGGTGATTCTTTTTTATAATTGCTTGTTGCCTAACAGGGATGGTCTCTCCCGTGTCCACCTCTCTCCTGGCAGTGACTTCTCTGTGCTTTAGGGGTAATAAAAGCAAACACCACCCAACCACAGTGCTTCAGAACTGGGGTTTGAGCCTCTTTGTGTCTCTTCCTGTGCTCAAACCACAGGTCAGGCTCTCAGCTGAGCTTCTGGAGGCACCACAGCACAGGCAGAGGTTTGCTCCCACAGACCCACCAGCTGAGACATGTGAGGGAGGGTTACAGTCCCCTGCCAGGGAACCGAGCCTGGCTCATGTCCCTTTCCTCAGCAAATGTGGGAAACAGATCCCAGGTCTCCCAAATCCTTGGTTTGTGCTGTTCTAGAGGTAACTCCTGCATGAGGCATGGCCACGTGTCCAGGATGCTGAATACAGCCGACTGAACATGAGCCAGTAGTATGCCCTGGCAGCCAAGAAGGCCAACGGCATCCTGGCCTGTATCAGGAACAGTGTGGCCAGCAGGACCAGGGAAGTCATTCTTCCCCTGTACTCGGCACTGGCGAGGCCGCACCTCGAGTGCTGTGTCCAGTTCTGGCCCCCTCAGTACAGGAGGGACGTGGAGACGCTTGAGCGTGTCCAGAGGAGGGCAACAAGGCTGCTGAGGGGCTTGGAACACAAGCCCTATGAGGAACGACTGAGGGAGCTGGGGTTGTTCAGCCTGGAGAAAAGGAGACTCAGAGGTGACCTTATCACTCTCTACAACTTCCTGAAGGGTGGTTGTAGTCAGGTGGGGGTTGGTCTCTTTCTCCGAACAGCAACTGATAGAACAAGAGGACACAGTCTCAAGCTGCGGCAAGGAAAATATAGGTTGGATATTAGGAGAAAGTTTTTTACAGAAAGAGTGGTAAGGTACTGGAATGGTCTGCCCGGGGAGGTGGTGGAGTCACCATCCCTGGATGTGTTCAAAAAGAGATTGGATGTGGCACTCAGTGCTATGGTTTAGTTGAGGTTAGGGCATGGGTTGGACTCGATGATCTTGAAGGTCTCTTCCAACCTGGTGATTCTGTGATTCTGTGATATGTGATGGGAGCATGAGTTGGAAATGAAACCTTCAGGGGTTGAGATGAGCAGTGCCACACTCCCAGAGACGAAAGGGCTGGAATGGGATCCCCCAATGTGCTGTGGAAAAAGCTGCACCTCTGTGCCTCAGCTTCCCCTTCTGCTGCTTCTGGAGACAGGCTCTCACAGGCATTCCTGGGAAATTCAGGACGAAAGGCAGGAGTAGCAAACCTGAGAGGGCAGAGCAAGCCCAGATTTGCTCAGGAACCCCCCTGGCAGCATCAGGATCTGCAGACAGCTCTCTGAGGTGGACAGGGATGGCCCTGGGGATGGGATGCCCTGGCCTTTGGGGCTGCTTTACCATTACTGCTCTTTCTGTCAGGCTGCTTCAGCATCTGCCCAGAGCAATGAGGCTTTTTCCCTAGTGGAGACCCCTTCTCTTAGCACTGACAAGACCCAGGACTCGAAGGAGGAGTCAGGGAGTAAAAGGTTATGACGTGGATGAAGGCAAAACACAATTTCAGTGACTGTGTAACCTGGGCTCTCTCCATGTGCTTTTTCTTGCTTTTCCTCCCCGCTTTCAAGAATCTGTCACAACAGTTTTCCACTGAAACACCTATCCTGGCAGAAACCTTATTTTAGATACCATTGTTTGTACAATTTCCTAAGAACAAGCACTGCTGTAAGGACCTTCCCTGCTTGTTTAAGGTCACTCACCCTCAATGCATCTCCCTATCAGTACCAGGTGCGTGGTAATGCAGAGAGAAATTCTCAGAAACAGCAGCTGTGAAATCAGTCCTACCAGGAAATTAGGACAAAGCGAGATACTACATCTTCCCTTGTTATTTTTCAGAGAGAGGAAAAAAAGTTGCAAGGCAGGAAGAGAAAGGGGCTTGTGTGAGTAGCAGAAAAGGAAAAATAATAGGGGGAAATGAAAAAAAACCCCGATGTGCATGGAGAAGGGAAAAAAGAAGGGCTAAAGGTGGGGGAAGGCAAAGCCACCTGTCCCCATGGGCGGTGCCTGGGCTCTGTTACTCGATGGCTCTGCAGCAGGTGCTGCTCTGATCCCACATCCTGCCCTGCTCCGCCGATAACGGCCTGCGGGACCCCTCCCAGGGGCCTCATCCCGGCGTTTATGGCTCCTCTCTGTCTCCAAAGGATCTCTGGGTGTGAAGCCCCAGGTACACATTGTTTGTAAACCACCTGTGAGGACAGAGGTGTGCTGTCCTCCTCTGCCCGGGCTGGCTGAAGAAGGAAAGGAGGGAAATTTGGGAGATAAATGAAATCAAAATGCCCTGTGGGTAAACTCCAGAAATCCTGTGTAGCTTGGCTTGCTTTTTATAGGATTAGCTATTCCTCTGCATCATCACACGGGGATAGATGAGTCAAACGACCACAGATTACTGCCGCTATTAAGGTCACCTGCAGGAGCTACTCCGGATTCCCTCTGATAGCACAAAACCCCAGTCTATTCAAGCAACATAAAGTAAGACAGGCTGTGACAAATTTCTAAGCTACTTCCCCACTGCTTATCCTGCCTCAGCCACGAATCCCCGCCGTCGGTGCGCTGAGCACACGGAGCAGGGGCTGGCAGGGTGGGCACGGCCAACGTTCAGGAAAGTCAGGCGTCTCCAGTGTTTGCCAACAGGAATGGGAATGATATTTGTTTTCTGATAAGAAGGTTGGTACTTTGCTCCTTCGCGAGGTAGTTTTAAAAGCAGTTACTCTGGGGAGGGATTTAACTCCTTCCAATAACCTCTGTCCCTGCCTCTGCCCACAGAGATGACGTAAAACCTCGTGAAGCTCCTGAATACTCAAAGGTATCCAGATCCCCTTGCTGAAGGGGAAGAAAGGTCCATCCCAAATGAAAGTCATTACTGCTGAAGCTTTTAGGAGTCTGGCAATGACTGTGTTTCACAAAGCATCTCATCCCTAAGAAAAGTGCTGTTGGGCCTGGTGCCTCTCTCTGCTCTCACATCTCCCCCGTGGGAGAAGGAACCTGGAAGGACCATTCGGGATGCAAAGCCCAGCCCCACGTGGGGACTGGTTCCCTGGTGATCCACGTCCTTTGGAGGAGTGGTGGAGCCCACACCACTTCCTTTGGCTGAGGCACTAACTAGTTAATCAGAGAAAGTCGACGAGGAAAAAATTATATTGGTGAGCACTCTTTGCCAAGTGACAGAAAAAGGATGGTGATTCATTTCAGGGGGTAACTGTAGTTCAAAGCTCCTCAGAGAAGGTTAACTACTTGTGACAATATGCCCAGAAATAATTTATTTGGCAGTGGATGAGAAAAGACAAAAAAAAAAAAGTTGAATAAACTATTTTTGGATAGTGCTGGTGAGCCAGGACCACGGAGCAGAACATATGGATGGGTGCACGCAGCCAAACCCCGATGGGGTGGTGGATCCCACACACACCTGCGCCCACACAACATTGCAGGGACAAGTAGGAGCTGGCCCTGCTTGGATCCTTGTCCCTGGAGTGCCCAGCCCTGTCCCTCTCCCACCCTCAGCCTCCCTGGGTTTCCATGCTCCGCGGTGGGCACGGGGCCAGTTTGCTGGAGGAGCCTTGGAGAAAGAAACCCTTGGTCAAGGGGTAAAATTACTTGGGAAGTGAGAGCTGTCATGCCAGACAGCAGCAGAGGTGCAGCAAGAACCCCCTGATTAGTATTCCTAGAGCTCTGCACTTTTTCAGGGGAGAATCACCTACATTTAGCAGCCAGAGTAAATATCAGGCCTTAATATTGTGTGTCAATAGACTCGCTTTTGCAGCAACTGATGACTGTAGTTTTGGAAAATTTATTGTTGCTATAAAACGAGTCTCTCTCTCTCCTCTCTCTCCCTCTCTCTTCTGCTAATTGACAAAGAGGCCCAGTAATTAAAGGACAATAAAAGTTTTCCAGTAATTAGTTTCTCTTGTTTGGTTACAGGCCATCAATTGTTCTTTAATAATACCAATCGTTAGCATGCAGTAGTCAGTGGGCTCTCAAAGGCTTCTGGGGCACAACCACTTACCAACACTACACATTCCATTCCCATGAGGGCATCCTGCATCCAGCGGGAGGTTAACCCTCTCCTAGGACAAAGCACTCCTACCCTGCCTTCGTGTTTTGGGGTAAACAGCTAATGACCAGGAGATGGCAATTAGGGTAAGGTAATTATCTGTACCTGGGGAGGAGCAGGGGGTAGAGCAGCTCGTGTGGGTACACGGCAGGGCTCTGGCAGCCCGGGGTTCTACCTCTGTTGGGAGGCTGCCCTTCAGCACGCCCTGCCCTGCTAAAATTCATGGCAAAATATTCTTCCAGGGTCTAATTTTGCAGAGGGGCATTCCCACTGCTTCCAGCAGGATTCAAGGATGAAGTAATTGAAGGGGTTCTGTAAGAAAGATGGGGACAAACTTTTTGGCAGGGGCTGTTGAGACAGGGCACGGGGTGATGGTTTTAAACTAAAAGAGGAGAGATTCACATTAGATTTAAGAAGTTTTTTAGAATGACAATGGTGAAACACTGGCACAGATTGCTTTGTGAGGTGATGGCTGCCACATCCCTGGAAGTGTCCAAGGCCAGGTTGGATGAGGTTTGAAGCAACCTGGGATAGTGTCCCTGGGAAGGTGTCCCTGCCCATGACAGGGGGTGGAATGAGATGAGTTTTAAGGTCCCTTCCAACCCGAACCACTCTGGAATTAGGTGACCATATAGTCAATAAGCAAATCCCAGCTGATTACAACTTCATATCTGCCTCCCTGAATGTTGCATTTTGAGCTTGAGGTTGAACTTGTTTGTGAGATTTGGCACCCATCTAGGGAGGGCTGGAGACAGCATTCCCTGTTGGCCTCTTTTCCTTTGCTGGACCCAGCTGAAGCTGAAATGAGAACAGATCCTGAGAGGCTCTCTCCAGGAGAGACCTCAGCCTGCAAAGATCTCAGGTTCTGATCGTCCTACATCAAACTTAACCATAAGATGAGATCCTGGTTTCAGATAGGTGCCGAGGATTCCCTAATGCTGGAAGATCCCACATCCAAGAGATGTTGCCCCTGACTGCTCCTTCTCTCTATTGATGGTGCAGATACCTCCCCAGGCCTGGGTGTCCAGCCTGGACTGAGATCCCAATCCAGCCAAGCTCCCTACCACCCACCTGCCTAATTTCAGGACAGATGGATTTGAGGGAAGTACTTAACAGGCAAAGAAGAAAGCAAATCCTTCTCCTCCACAAGGTTTTTCATGGGCATCTTATTTATACACCTGACCCGCAATCCATTTGGAAGTTCTCTCCCAAATGAAATCCTTCTTTGGTTCTGTGACTGCTGACAACCTCCACTGATGCTGCTGGCTTTTTCATAACCTTGGAAGCTGTGGCTCCTGGAGCTGGGCCCTGCCCAGCAGTGTCAGCCACCAATCAAAGAAAAAAGAAAAGAAATAAAACTGAATCTAAGCATTGCAGAGGAAAGATTAAAAATACGGTCTTCAAACTTCAGAAAGAAAATTAAAAGTGCCTTCTCATCCTTTATTCACTCTGAGATACAGATGAATTCTCATGGATTTTTTCCATAAGGCAGAGACTCACTTTGGGAGATGTGGCTCCCAATTTCTGAATCCTCAGGCTTGCAGTGGAAGAGTTTTGCAGCACCCCACAAACTGCAGCCTTTCTCTAATATACACAGTAAGCTGGATTTATTATTTTGTTCTCATATTTCATCTTCTCCTTGCCTCCTGCAGCAGGTCCAGTGGGAGCCAGAAGTTCTCCAAGGGTGTGATCCTAAACTCACCTCCCTGGTGGAGCTTTTATGGACAGCTCTTAGGGATAGGGTTGAACATCAATGGAATCCAGTGGAAGCTGTTTCCAGGGAGCAAAAAGGATCCCTGCTCCCAAGCTGGAGTCCTCCCTGGCCTGGAGGAGCTCCTCTCCTGCAGGCAGCTCCTGCCCTGCCACTGCCTGTCTCTGCTTTCCATCAGAAATTCCTCACGTGCCGCAGCTGAACAGCCCGGTAGGCTCCCATTAAAAAACCTTGATTTTGTCTAATCAGAATTTTCTGACATTTCCTGGAAGATTCCCAAAGAGCACTCAAACACTTGAGGAGTCTGGATCCTGGATATGATTCCTGTCCATAAATAGCCAGGCTGAAGTTCAGTTAAATAATCATGGCATCCAAGCGTGTGGCCCCTGCCAGAGCTTGGCACGGGCTGGTCACCCTGAGCCAAGCACAGCGGGGTTGTGCTGGGGTGTCTCAGCCTTCCCATTGTGTCTGCCCAGCTCCTCTTCCTCACTGTGTCCTTTGTCTCCTCATCCTCATCCTGGGCACACTCTTGCCTCAGGAGGTGCTAAGGGACAGCAGCCCCAGATTCCCACAGCGCTCCAAGGCTCGGGGAGGAGCTGTGGAGCTGCAGAGGAGGCTGGGGGGCACCAAGGTCTGCAGGGAGGTGGATGAGATGTGGGCAAGTGGCCCAAAGGCTGGTTCATCTTGCTGCAGGGCAGGAGGGAGATGCTGCTGGTGCACACCTTGGGTCACAGGCACTTGGCTCTGCAGGCCCCTTGTGGCCTTTTCTCCAGTGCAGACGAACACTCAGCAAAGCCCATCTCCCACACAGACCCCAAAACCGTTTCCATGCAGTCCTTGGATTTTCCATGCAGTCAATGGATTTGCCTGCTGGGAGTCCAGATGAAGCTGCAGGACCACACAGCGAGACTTTGTCCGTAAAATTCAGGTATAACTTCTCCTCTCCTCATTTCAGGCTTCCCTAGGTCGCCACCTTGGGCACAATCTTCGGAGGGACCTGCTGGTGTCCCCAGGGCTCTGGGCCCCTGGCCCAGCCTGGAGGCCACTTGCAGGTGGACACCAGGAGCCCTCTGGAAGGACCACCCAGAAATGAGCCCAGGGCCACTGCAGGAGGCTCTTCAATCTCCCTTCCTGCTCCAGCCCCAAGTGTGCTGGGGTCCTACTGACACCTCCCAAGGGATTGAGCTGCTCTCCCTCAGCCGTGGGAGGCTCTTCCAGGTCCTCGTTAAGCACCTGCTTTCCCGTCTGTCTTCTACATAGTCTGGGTTAGACAGGAGCTGAAAAGCATAAGCAGAGAAACAACTCTTTTGGAACATCTTTCCTCCTCTTTCTCAGCCTCTAACATGATTTTTTCGAGGAATCAGTCTAGCTCCATCACAGCTGGTGCTAAGGCATGGGGCACACCCAGCACGAGGGATAAATCTGGAATGTGCCCTTCCTTGTGCTGAGATGGATCAACTCAGTCAGACTTTTTCTCTGTTTGTCACTGTTCTCCTCTGTGGCATCAGATTTTGGGACTCTTCCAGCAGTTCGTTAATGGAAAAGATGCAAATGCAAGGGAACATGGATAATTTCCCGATGTCTCTGCTTTCACCTACTTCCCTAAATGCTCCCTGGGAGGGAGCTCATCAAAATGGGGGTGCAGATTCTTTTTTTTTTTGGGCATCTTAGCAGCAACGTCCTCCTCTTTCATAATGACAAAGGTATCTGCTCTTGCAAAATTCTGAGTAGCCTCAAATCCTGCTGCAACCAGGCAGAATGGGGAGCAGCTTCTGCTGCCCAAGACAGGGCCCTGCATGAAGCCAAGTGCCTGTCATCACTTCACCTCGATTTTTTTTTTCCAGAAAGAGGGATGAGTGTTATCAGACAAGTTTTGCACAAGCAGTTTGCCAAATTCTGCCTGTGTCTGGCAGAGGTGAGGAGATCTTAGAGGCACAGGGTGAGTTCTTCTCTCCATCCACCTGATGCAGCTCCGGCTTGAATCTGTACCCCATCCTTGGCTTCAGGGATAGCAGAGTGAAGGAAGAGCTACCTGTGTGTATAAAGAAATAATTCTCTATTACCTGCCAGTCTGGATGATGTGACATCTTCTTGTGGGCAGGGTTGGGTCCATGCACTCCTCCCTACATCTTTTGTAGAATTATTTTAACCTTTGTTTAATGTGAAGGGAGCAGGTTCAAAGGAGAAAACTTTGGTGCATGCAGTTATTATTTCACAGAATCATGGAATATCCTGAGCTGGGAGGGACCCACAGGATCATCCAGTCCAACTCCCAGCCCTGCCCAGACACCCCAACAGCCCCACCCTGGGCATCCCTGGCAGCGCTGTCCAAACGCTCCTGGAGCTCTGGCAGCCTCGGGGCCGTGCCCATTCCCTGGGGAGCCTGGGCAGTGCCCAGCACCCTCTGGGGGAAGAACCTTTCCTGATATCCAACCTGACCCTGTGATATTTATCAATCTGATAAAGTGATAACTAGCAAAATGCTGTGGGAAAACCTGGCAGGGCAATCAGGACATGAGAAGCTGCTGGCTCAGTGCTGGGGGGTTGCAAAGGGTTTACACAAAGATTGGCTTTCCCTGTTCTCCCAATTAAAATGAGCTTCACAATGTCTGGGTTTGGCCCTGCTGCTGGAGTCCTACAAAAAGGCTGGACACATCTTCAGACTGTGCAGATGTGGTGGAAAGCCAGGGGAGGAATGTTTTTGCCAAAACCTGAGGCGCATCAGAAAATCCATTTCTGAGACATGGGTCTTAGGGAAAATAAGTGTAATTCAGAGTGTTTGAAGCATCTCCTAATGCTTTTTCATGTCATATCTCAGAAATGGCTTGGCCTAGAAACTTCAGATTTGTTTAATTCAAGAGCCCTTGACGTAATCTAGCACAGATGAGGGCTTCTGAGAGGCTGCAGTGCTTATTTGGAGTTATTCTCTTCTGAATTACAAATATATTAGTGTTTCACCAGCAGCTGTGACAGTGAAAAGTTAAGACAGGCTTTCCAGACTTTGTAAAGCAACCCTGGAGTCCATTTCCAGGATCCCTGTGTCAGACTTGTTTCACCCACAAAAACGGTGCAGGAAGGACTGCTGAGAAGCACTGGAATCCAAAGCCAGCTCTGATGTCTACATCTGCCAGACCTCCTCAAACCTGCTTTTTTCCCTCAACTAACATGGAATTCCTTTCTTCTGACTTGAGTGCCCCACTCTGGTGTCACTGCTCCCTCGCCAGGTGTGTTCATAGCATCATCCCAGAACTGTTTGGGTTGAAATGGACCTTAAAAAGTAATCTCGTCCCACCCCCTGCCGTGGGCAGGGACACTTCCACTGTCCCAGGTTGCTCCAAGCCCCGTCCAACCTGGCCTTGGACACTTCCAGGGATCCAGGGGCAGCCACAGCTTCTCTGGGCACCCTGTGCCAGGGCCTCACCACCCTCACAGCCAGGAATTCCTTCCCAATCTCCCATCTAACCCTGCCCTCTGGCAGTGTGGATCCATTCCCCCTTGTCCTGTCCCTGCAGGCCCTTGCCCAGGAAATACTGTAATAGACAGGCTCAACACTCAGGCAGAACCTGATTTCCCTCCTCCCAAATGCCCTCAGGAGCCCTTCCATGGGTTTTCCCACCTCTACTCCCCTGCCAAGCCTGTGCCACCTTCTTTTTGTGGCCTAAGGGTGGGCTGAGTTTCCACTCATCACTCACATCCCATTTCAGCCAAACCTAAATAAAAGTAAAAAGTGTCAGACAACTCCTGGCAACAATTCATCTTAGAGAAGGAGGAGTGAGCCAGCACAAAGTTTGGGAAGAGATCTATTTGCAGTAATAAAACTGGGGGGGAAAAAACCCACCCTAGTGAAATTCATTTCCTCTCTAATGGCCAGAGCGACTGGGGGAGCCTGGGTGTTGTTTTTTTTTTCTTTTTTGATAATTATTGGAGCTAAGGAGAGATGTTGCGGACAGGGTGTTAATTAGACCTGATATACTTGGGTATATTGCATTTCATTAGGAGAGTAAATAACCCCAGCAGATTTTAATCCTGCTGGCAGTTCGCCAAGTGCTGCAGAGGGATTATCTGTGAGGGTTAAAAGTAGGCCAAAGAGCTAAAAGCAGCCTTTCACGAAAGAAGAAGGCCAAGGATCCAGGTTAGGAGTGGTAGGCCAAAGCTCTGGGATAATCAGATTGAATTCCTCGGCAGAAAGTACGCTAAAAAGGAGATAAATCCCAATTGCCTCATTTCCGCCGGCGAACAGGAGGGAGGCGAATCTGGGCACTTTCTCCAGCTGGAAGGGAAATGCGGCCTGATGTTGTTTGTCTGAGCAGCCCCAGTCTGGGGGAGCTGTTTGGCCGTGGGGGCTGAGGGGGTGGCCCAGCACCACTGCCAAGGAACCCTGAGGGCAGCGGAGACCCCTTGGCTCAGCCACACGGCAGAGGGGACAATGGTTTTGGGGTGCCACAACACCTCTGTGGAGAGGGGAGAGAGATCCCCGTGGAGAGGTCACCCCAAAAGCCTTCTGGTGCCTCACAGCTCACACACACCGTGTTTGTGACCCCTGAGGGGTGGCAGTCATTCACTGGGGAGGAGACACTCAGGGGAGAGGAGCTGAGTGACCCTGCTTTGCTTTGGGTGGGCTTTTAGGGCAGCCTCAACCAGCCAGCACTCACTCCACAAGGATTGAGTTACTTCTGGAATGAGCTTCTCTTGTACAGGCACGCATGGAAATGAAACCCAGAGGTGAGGTTTTAAATTGATTTAGACAGGAAACAGTTCCCAGTCCTACCTGGTGCCTGTGGTGCAATTGCTCAGAAACTGGGAGAGCTGACCCTACGCTCCCCCAGGATTTATCTCAGAATCACAGAATTGTTTGGGTTGGAAGGGAGCTTAAAAAGTCATCTCATGCCACCCCCTGCCATGGGCAGGGACACCTCCCACTAGCCCAGGCTGCTCCAAGCCCCATCCAGCCTGGCCTTGGACACTGCAGCTGCTGCTCAGGAGCTCCTTCTCAGGAGAGATCGCTGTACCGACAGTCAGTGGAAAATGTGCAAATAAAAGGTAAAAATAAGCTTGAGCTGCGACCTTCTCAGAGCCTTCAGGAAGCAAAAAGAGTTGAAGGAAGCGAAGAGGCCCTGCAGTCTGGGTGAATGGCCACGTCCCACTCTTCATTTGCCTCCTTACTGCCGGCAAGTTTTGAATGGAGAAAATCACTGCTGAAAAATTCAAGTTTAACTTCAAGTTTTCAGCCTGGAAATGAGGGAGAAATTAATTTTTGTCCTTTTCACTTGGGAGCATGAGTTGTAAATCACTCAGAGAGCTATTTCAGGGCAGGACTGGAGTTTGGTGATAGGATGGCTGGATTGCTTTGACAGAGCTTAATTCAATTAAAATGCTGTTGTATGCTGAGAAGGGACCCAGATTCCTTGCCAGTGACTGCAGAGAATTGCACAGATGTAGCCACAGGAGGGAATGACACCATTTAATGATCTCAGCTGTGAGTAAAGCTGCTCTAACCCTCCCGTGCCCACAAGTCATGACAGTGCTGGTCCCACAAGGATGCCTTGCAGTCAGGGGATACCTTTGGTTGGAGAAACCACAGGAAAACCAGTTTGCTAAACAAATCAAAGAGCTGGAGAAGAACACAAACAGCTAAACATCCCCATCCACTGCAGTGAGGACGAGAGGAGCTCAGTGGAGAATGAGTCTCAGTGGCATCTTTGGTGTCTGTGGTTCCTGCTGTCCTTAACTGGGCTGGAAACCCTGCTCACAGGTCCTAGACTTTAATATGATACCAATACTTCCAGCTTGGACCTTCTCCTACATCTCTGATGTAACAATCCTTCAGAAATGAGAGGGGAATGAAGCCAACCCAAAGGGAGGAGTAGATACCAGGGATGAGTTTTGCATTTATTGGGGGATCAAGCCTAGGAAATTGTTTCCTTCCCACATGGCTGCTCGTAATTCCCCTTTGGAGACAGTGCTCATTAATGCCTTGAGAAGCTTCAGTGCCGTAGGTGGATGTGAAATAACAGCAGAGCATCTGTTAGGAGGTCTCAAAATACCTTATGCTTCGACATAATCATTACTTCTAAAGCTGAACAGGGATTTGGAATGTTAAAATTTGGGAAAATAATTAAATCTAAGTTCAGCTATGGGAAAGGCCAAACTTCAATGGGAAAGGACTCCTACACTGTGCCTAAGTGTGGCTGATCAATTCAAGAGGTATTTGTTATTTAACCATGGAGAGAATATTGCTAGAAACAAAGGACTCTATTTATTTCTTTACATCCATTAACATAATTTATTTTATACGTTTATTTGTATTTTATTCATCTGTTTAGATATAAAAATATATATTTACATTTATTTATAACATTGCTAGAAACAAAGGACTCTATTTATTTCTTTACATCCATTAACATAATTTATTTTATACGTTTATTTGTATTTTATTCATCTGTTTAGATATAAAAATATATATTTACATTTATTTATAACATTGCTAGAAACAAAATCTTCTCCTGTGTCATACCTGTTACATCTCTTATTCGGGATAACAATCCTATACAATCCTGATTTTCATGATAGATTTCTGAAATCACTGAGATTTAATCACAACCTTAAAATTAAGAATATTGAAATGCTTTCCTATGCCTGCCTTTGATGCTGCCCGTGCCCAGCACTGCTCCCTTCAGCCAAAGGGAGCAGCTGTTGGTGCTAAGTGGGGCTAAAAATGAGAAAGCAATGCAGCTTAAATGACAAAATCTTTTTAATTAGGTACAAGAGACTAAACTATTCATCACATAGAGCTGTTCCTAAAAGCCCCAAACTGAGGTGAAGAGGTGATGGATGATGAAGCACAGAGAAGAATAGGAAGCAAACGGCAAGAAAGGGATTTAGTGCCTTTTGTGACTGGATTACTCAAAACTCTCACCTGTGAGCCCTGACTCAGCTCCTGCTGGGGAGCACTGGGTGGGTGCTAAACAGCCAGCCCCAGGAAGATTCTGAAAACAAGGATTTTAGCAGAGTGTCCACATGGTGGGATAGGGTGTTTTATTGCCCAGTGTTTTAAAAAGGCTCCATCCTCTAAAATATAAAGGAAAAATATAAAGTATTAAAGGAGTTAGTTCTCCAGCTTTGCCAGGTGTGTGTGATTCCCTCTCTTGGATAGCAGGTAGGTGTAAGCTACTGAATATCTGTTGTTTTGGGACTATTTTACATCTTCTGGGTTTGAGGTAAGGTGATAATGCCTGGCACAGAGAAGGGAAAATCAGGCTGCCATGTGTCATTTGAAAAAGAAGAAGTTAGGAGATGGGACAGTAAGTTTGGGAGTAGAGAGCTGAGGGGATAACTTGTTTAGTAAAAAGGGCATAGAAGAGAAAGGCCTTCTCCCTCATGGAAGGAAAGAGGTCTCTGAAGAATATCAGGAATGTTTATTCCCTGAAGTGTCTGTGTTGGAAAAATTCCTCCAGCCAGCATGCAAAGCTCTCTCTGCTGTTCCTGTCAGCCACACAACAGGCTGCTACTGAACAATTAGTATTGGTTGCAGGTAATTCAAGGGTAGAGAAAGTTCTCATGATTGATTTGGAGCATCTTATTAGAGATAAAACCAAATTCCATGTGACTGAGGTGTCCAGTCATGAAGCTCTTAAAAACAGTCAGAAAAATACTACAGCTGAGGGTGTCTGTCTGTCCA
This sequence comes from Eulacestoma nigropectus, assembly GCA_013397775.1. Lineage (NCBI taxonomy): Eukaryota > Metazoa > Chordata > Aves > Passeriformes > Eulacestoma > Eulacestoma nigropectus. The sequence continues at coordinate 5,916,941 of VZTE01004705.1, forward strand.
GCCAAACCCTACAGTTTGGTTCATGTCCAAATGGCTTCTGGCCATACCATGGTAGCAGAAATGACTTCAGATTCAGTGCCCACCTGATACCAACCAGGTTTGAAGCTTTGCTCAGGGGTAGAAAACTCCTCCTGTGGCCCGGCTTGGGTTGGTACTTGGGGCACCCTGCGGCAGTTGGGCTAAAATCAGGTTTTCCCGCGATAACCTATTTGAAAGGATGTTCAGGGGGAGATGCCACTGGCTGCTGGAGATGGAACAGGAATGGGATGGCACAGGAGCACAAGTACCAGGTCATTTAGTGCCCAGCTTTGCTCAGTAGGAAGCAATCCCACTTTGCCTCCATTAGTTTCAGGACGCAAATGAAGAAAAATGAAGTCAGGGGATAGATGACATTCACTCACTCTGGCATTCAGCTATTTCTGTTGTTTACATTTGATGCCTCTTATAAATACACAGTTTCTGATTAAGAAGAAACATTTTTCCAAACGTTTGCTTAATTTTTCACTTCAAAGTCAATCTTTAAAAACCTCTCTGCCATTATCAAGCCTGCAATGGTTTCATCCTAATCCCTCTTACTCTCTCCATTCTTATCCTTTGCTGAGGGGAAATGATAAAATTTTTTCTGACACAGAACTCGGATCCAGTACTGAAAGATAAGCTGTTTCAAAATAAAATCATGGATTTCAATTTCAAGCATTGGTTAATATTGCCATTTTTATAGATCCTTTCCTACTGCAGATTGAACAAAGCACATTAGTTAAAAGGCCTTCTCCTGGAATAAGAACTCATACTTTTCTAACCCTCCTTCTTCATTCTAAGTTTCCACTTCTAAGCATTGTCTTTCTACAGTAATGAACATCCAGAGATCAAACCCAGCTTTATAATTAAAAATTCCATCAAAAGTAGGTCTGGGAAACTTCCAGTGAGTGAGAAAGCTGTAGGTGAACTTAGGTTTAATTGGTAGCTGGGTTTGTTCTAAGACTATTTTAAGATGCTTAAAGCTTCTCTGTCTTAAAAACTAGCACTTAGATTTTGTCAGACACACTGACAAAAAGAGATTGAAAAAGGATGCACGAGTGGCCTTGAGCACTTGTCTTTGCAAATTCCATGGTCTTTCAGTGCAGTTTGCATTGGAGTAAAGGCTGCGAGTGCTTCCAAGTAACATCCAGAAAGGTCTGCCCAAGGGTTCAGAGGAAATTGTCCTGTCTGTTGGAATGAACTGGCCCAGCGTGCATTTTTTGGGGGGTTTTTTTGATGGGTATGACCTGGAATAGTTTCACAAGAGTCAATAGCATCACCAGCTGGGGAGTGCTGAAACAAAAGTCACAGGAAAATGTAGGTTCATAATACAGATTTAGTTAAATATGCGTGTTCTGATGGAAGCAGAGGGTGCTCTGTTTATGCTCTGGCTCTTTTACTTAATTTTGGGGATGAAGCAAAGCATCCCTGACATTGTGTGCACACACCAGCCATGAGCTGGGCCTAGAGGGGAGGATACATGGATTAATATAAAATATTGAGTTTGCTGCATCCTTAATATCATCAGGGAAGTGTTAACCCAAGGAGGGAGTGATGGTTCTGGGGGTTCTGGAAGCCTTCACCCTGTCTCTCCGTTCCCTAATGGACACTAACATGGAATTAGAGCCTGCAAACAGCCAGCAGACAAACCCAGTGCCTCTGGGCTGCTTCTTCCTTGTCCAACAGCCAAAAACCCACGGCAGCAGCTGGAGTTCTCCCTGGCCCTACATGGATTGCAGCAGGACCATGCCAAACCACAGCCTGCCATTAACAGCACCACGGATCACTGCCACGGGATCCTGCCCACCTAGAATCATGGAATATCCTGAGCTGGAAGAGACACACAAGGATCATTGAGTCCAACTCCTGGCTCTGCACAGGACAGCCCCAAGAATCCCACCAAGTGCCTGAGAGCATTTTCCAAATGCTTCTTGAGCTCTGGAAGGCCTGGGGGCACTTGTCCGTGGCTATAACCACTAAAGCACTTCCATCAGCCAATCTCCAGCTACAAATTCCAATTAGCAGCACGATATTGCAAATCCAAGTGGTAAATAGTCCTGGAAACTCACAGCCAGGCTGGAAGCTCTTTTCTTTAAAACCAAGTGCAGCTGTGACCAACACCAGGTTTTTAAAAAGCTGGCAAAGTCCTGCGTTGCTCGAGGTCGTTCCAGTGAACACTGTGCACCAAGAACCTTCTGTAGCTCTGAGGAACATCTCTGTGCACAAAACCTTCTGACGTCCCCCAGATGCTCCTGCAGGAGGACAAGAGGGTGTCCTAGTTACAAGAGAAGAGTGCCAGTGTGGGTGTAACCAATCTGTGCATTCTACTCCCCTTTACCTATTTTTTGACATATTGTTAGCGATGGGTGGTTCGCAGGAGCTGCCCAGTGCACCCCAACCCCTGAGGCTACGAGCTGGGTGTCATATGAGAGAAGGAAGAAGAGGCAAACCCTGCGAGGCAGGGCAGTGTTTCTTTTTCTTCCCAAAGAACTCAGCTGTGATAACTGCCCCCGGGGAAGCACCAGCACAGTCCCACCCATCCTGAGGGGTCTCTGCTAATGGGCCATGGTGGGCTCAGTGCACCAGCAGAATGGGCAGCTGCAAGGACTGAGACCATCAAGGACATGGTCCCTCCCAAAAATATCCTATGACTCACAGGATTACATCATTCCATTGTGAACCTCCCACTCCTGCCCCGAGAGAGGTACTGAACATTCCTGCCTGAATTTGGAAGTTTGGGGACTGGAGACAGTGCCACCACCACTGGATGGATCCAGAGGAGGACCAGAACTTCCACAGGATCACTCTTTTCAACTCCAACCATCATTTCAACAGAACTGCACTCACCACTTGATAGGACTGTAATCACCACCCTGAGCAACAGGGCTGTACCCTGAATTAGTGAGTTTAAGCTCGTTTTTCTGTATCGTTGCATTTATTGTACTGTCTATTAAATTGTAACTCCGACCTGAAATCTCTCTCAAGGTATTTGTGTGGGGTTCATTCCCCCTCCCCCACCCAGTTTACTTTCAAAGCAGCACAAAAGTCTTCACCAGCATTTTGGGGTTTAGCAATGCTGAGGTAGGCATAACTAACCCTCAGACCCCAGAAAAATCATATATTCCCTTGTAAACTATGAGACACCTTAGGTCAGGTGTCTGACCAGGAACTTGGACCCATGTGATGGACAGAGCAGGTGCATGAAGGACTGTGGGGTTGCTGGCATCTGACGTGTGGCTGCAGCTTTTCCCATGGAACTTAATATTCAGGAGAGGTAAATCAATGAGGGCAGAATGCCAGGACTTTCAGCCGCTGGTGTGGAAAATGAAGTGTAAAGTCACAGAGTCAATGAAGGGCTTACTTACCATGTGGAGGTGCTTGCACAGGAGGTGTGGGTGGAACTGTACATCAAGAGCCCCCTTGTCCCATATTCCAGTGTCTGTCCTCACCCAACGTAATTTGTGCTGTTCCCAGCTTTGATCCAAACTTTCACTGCTGATCAGAGATACCTTTTCTTAAGCAAATTTTGTCGGAATCAATACATTCCTAACATTTAGATGAATCCTCAATGTCTGATTTTTAGGAAGTGTCATCCGAAGGCCCAAACACAGGCCCAGCCTGATGTTAATGAGATCTGAATTGTTGCTTTCAAAGCGCGAAATTTGTGGTGATATTTCAAGACTGCAAATTATGCACAGGCAGAAAGCTCTGCTTAGTTTGAGAGGGGGGTTATGTTTCACAGCATTGATGGGTCTTATTTGTTGTGTTTTGTACATAAAAGCTCTCTACCCATTAATGACACCAGGAGGGGCTTGCCCACTTTGGTGACTTTTGGGTTTAGGGGTTATAACCATCAGTTCATCCCCGTTTCCGCCACGCTCCGTGTTTTCTAGTAACCTTTGGAAACTCTTCACTCAATTTTATTCACCAGAGACAAAATGCTAATCTGCTGGCACTTCACATGGTGGGGGAGAGAAGGAGGGGAAGGAAGGAAGACCTATGTGATCTATTCATTCATTTTTCCACGGCGCATGGCAAGTCATCTCTTTACGTGATTGACCTGCCTGGATTTGATTACAACACACAGCTAACCTTTTCCAAATCTGGTAGTGTCATACAAGAGAAGGGTTGAAGGCTGTTGCCATGGCATTAAGGTATCTCTTGAGAAAGAGGAAGGAAAAAGAAAAGAGAGAGAGAGAGAGGAAATGATGCTTCTTTACTTCCTAGCCAAGTATAAACAAGAAACACAGGCACATGTTTTTGTTTTGGAAGAGCTTTCAGCTTCTTATCGAGTCTCATCTATCACGGTGTTTCCTTGGGAGGGGAAGGAGGAATTGTCTGCTTTGCAGATCAGTGTCTCTTCAGCGGATGGGGAGGGGGGGTGACAATTGGAGGGAGGGAAAAGAAAGAAAAAAAGGAAGAAATCAGTCTTGCCACCATTCATGATTTATTCATGAGACACGTGAGTTTTGCATTTAAATGTGACATTCTCATGATCTCAATACTGTATATGCAAATCTAAAGATTTCTGCATCTCTCCACATGCCCAGCTTAAGTCTCGCCTCAGATCCACAGCTCTGCAAATGTAAAACCAGAGAGGTTCACGCAGCTTCTGCTTCTCTCCCTGTTTGTTCTGCGACTCAAAGACTGGAAGCAACACCAAACTGCTCTTAATAGCAGAGCTATAATTTAAATGTCATTATTTTTAAATTTTTTTTTCTGATAGTGAACACTCACAGCCAGGAAATTACCTGTAGGTTCATGAATGCTTTAACTTTCTGAGCTCTTGCCTTGCCTGAGCTTTCTGAGCCCTTTTCTCCTAAGGCAGATCACTTGGGATTAGCACAGAGCAGTGCTGAGCTGCCCTGAACAAAGAACTTACACCTTGAGCAGTGCCTGCTTCAATGCTCCAACACAAATGTGTCAGTTGTCACTCAAAAAATAACGGGGAATGACCTTGTTTGCAGGTTTTTAATTAAGATATGACTGATAGAGTAAAATGAAAGTACCAACTCAAGGCCACGTTGAAGGACGCTTTGAGCACCCTGGTCTAGTGGAAGGTGTCTGTGGCAGGGGGTTGGAATGAGATGAGCTTTGAGGTCCCTTCCAACGCAAACCATCCTGTGGTTCTGTGAAATGTGCTGATGTAGAGGGGACAGGCCCAGTTTGGGACATAACCTGAACCTTGGTGACATCTGTCGGTCTCTGTCCCTGGCCAAGGCTCTGACTCCAAGGCCACTCGACAGCGTGAGAGGTGTGAAGGCAGGACTCTGCAGAGTCACACAGACCCTGCTCCCAGCCAGACCAGGACGTCCCAACTCCTGCCCAGGAGAGACCTTTGGCCCAGTGTTTGCAGGAGTGACTCGTGTGGGGAAAACCCTGTTCTGGGGGCTTTGCCTGATCCGTGTGGCTGCAATGCTGCTTCATGATCTTCTTACTTAGTGAACCAACCAGAGCATAAGTATTTTTACATGGTTTTGGATCAGCTCTGATGCAAATATTTCTCAAATAGTTATTAATGAACAACCACAGCATTCATTGATAACAGCAAAATTTGTAGTTTTTATAGCTCAGCACCTGTTTTCTTGTCATATTGAAGCCAGAGCTTGCTGAAGTTGATCACCTTGTGTTCACTTGGAGGTCAGGGCCAATATAAGCAAAAAATCTTTCTATTGGTTTCGTTATTTTAAAGCCATGAACGTTTTCTAGCTATCCACATAGCCTAATATCCCATCTCCTACAACGACTGCTTAAGGAAACTGGAAAAGAGACAGAACTTGTATTGAGCGACATTTCACAAAGGTGTTATCTTAGATTGAGGAAAATCTGAATACAGAGACTTCCTGATGTCGTGTACTCAGGTCCAACTAATTGCTTTCAAGAACTTGTCCCTTTCAAAGCCACCTGCACGTTTGCTCCCCCAGCATGGCAATGAGTGTCACAATTTAATTTCCTATCGGGTAGATTACTGCTTACTTCTGGATAATTGAATGCTGTTGATGCCTACTGTTTTTGCCTTACAAGATTTAATAAAATAGTCATTCCTGAGCATCCTTCTCCATGCTGCTCATGATTTTAGGAGCCTGTGTCAGAACTCTGTCAGCAGTCTCTCCTCCAAGCAAAAATTCTTATGTATCTACCTATCCTATGAGGAGCTGCTCCTGTGGAAGCAGCTCACAACGCTGGTGCTTTGAACCTGTCCTTATAAATTTTCCAGTTCTCCAATATCCTTTCTGAAAGGGAACATTAGGGCTGCCTGCAATATTTACGAGGGTGGTGCAGCAGGAATTTATGCACTAGCAAAATGACTTTTTCTTTTCAGTACCTCATCCCACGAACCCTGGCATTCTTGTTACATTTTTGACCATCCCTGATTGCTGAGCTGATGATGGTTTTGGAGAACTGAGATCTTTCCCAAGCAGTGTCTGTGACACAAACAGCCACAGCCTATCTCAGGGCTGGTGTTGCTGTGCTCTCATTTGCACTACGTGGCGTTTCTTGCCTCTGGATTCCCTCTGCTGCTGCATCTTCCCCGGTTGTTTGGGTGGCTGTCCCACAACACTTCTCCTCCAGCAGCAAAGCTGCTCTAGGAAAATACCTGGATACTTTGAATTGTGTGCAAACATCTTTGCTGTGTCAATTGATCTCCTTTCCAGATGGGTGATGACCACACAGACCTCAGCCCACATCCCTGTGGGGTTCCACTGGGCAGCTCTTGCTCAGGTGAGACCCTCCTTTTTTTCCTGTCTTTGTTTGCCATCTCCAAAAAAAGTATTTATCTCCACAAAGCAACCTGCTTCCAGCCCATGACGCTGGCTCAGAGCCCACAGTGTGACTGTGTTTTCCTCTCCCAATGATCTCAAACTTGCATTCAGCTGAAAGGCAAAGATTAGCAGGGGGAAAAAAATCTCTGGAATGAAATATTTTTTAAAAATAGGGATTTTTTTTCCATCATTCTCACATCCTCTTATGCCATGTCTTCAGTACTGACACAAGCACCTGAAATAGCACAATTCATAGCTGGCCAGACTGGGAGCTCTGTTTTAGCAGGCAGGGAAAAGAAACTCAAGCAAGGGTTCCATTGTTATTTAAAGATACGTTATCAGTTTTAGCCCCTATTTAAAAACTGAGAGAGAAAAACATTTCTTTGCAAAGAAAAAACCCCAAACATGTTGTCTTAAATTCAGACTGAGTTTCTTCATTTACTTGTGTTTAGCCTGGATTTAGTGGCCGGGGTCTGCAGCCACGCTCAGCAGTGCTGAAACAAAGTGGTTTATTCCTGAAAATGCCCCAGTGATGCATTTTCTCCTGCCCAGGGCTCTCTGCCCCTGGGGAATGTGAGAGCCTGTCTGCTGAGGGTACTGCTGGAACACCTTTGGATGTCATTTGGGGCTGCATTTGTGAAGAATCATGAAATCCCAGACTGGTTTGGGTTGGAAGGGCCATTAAAGACCATCTCATCAGACTCACTGCCATGGGCAGGGGCACCTTCCACTCAGCCAGTTTGCTCAGAGTAAGAATGAAAAGGACAGGGGGAATAAGCAGAGCTGTTGCACACCCTCAAACATGATTTAATTCATGCAGGTGGGATTCACCTTGCTAAAGTCTGCCCGTGCCCACATTCACATGGAGCAGGGGTGTGTTCTTCCCACAAGTGAAGAATGCACTGCCTTGCAGACCTTGGTTTCTGCAAACGTGGCCCCTGTGAATGTAATCAACGTTGTGCAGAGCTGCTGAAACCGAAAACAAAGCCAGAATGGTCATTGTGCTAAGTTTGGGTTCCTCATTGTTCATTGAATTACATCAGTGTTTTCTTTAGTTGCACAGTCAGCTGGCGAAGGTTTGTTTGAAATCTCGAGACTCTCCCCTTTCAGGGGAAAACATGAATTTCCGGAGATGTGGGCTCTGCTCTGCATCACGGTGCTGGGGCTGCCGTGGCCCAGGACACGACGTGACAGCCCAGCCAGACGGGGGGCTCAGCCAGCCTGTGGCCCCTCAGCCAGGGCTGAAAATGCAGCCACAGGAGAAAGAGTTCTATTTTTTCCTTTGTATTTAACTTGATTTAATCTGCTAAAAAAAAAAGTAAATTAAAAAAAAATGTAATGATTAAAATTTATTTTGTAAAGGATCCCTCTTCCCAGCTCATGGCCAGTGTTTTGTTTCACTGGCATTTTGTTAAGGTGATCCCACGGGGTAAAAATCTTGCTTTCTCCAAAGAGTCCTTGGATGCAGACAGTGAGCAGGGGCTGCACAGGCTGTGCTGCCAGGGCACTTCCCCCCGGAGCCTCGATGCCCTTCCTGGTGACGTGGTGAGTGGCAGTTGTGTCACTGCAATGTGGGAAACCCCGAAATTCCCCCAGGAATATCAGGGTGGGAATCAGAGAATGGTTTCAGTTGAAAGAGACACCAAAGATTATTCAGTTTCACCCCCCTGCCATGGGCAGGGACACCTTCCACTGTCCCAGCTTGCTCCAAGTCCCGTCCAACCTGGCCTTGGACACTTCCAGAGATCCAGGGGCAGCCACAGCTTCTCTGGGCACCCTGTGCCAGGGCCTCCCCACCCTCACAGGGGAGAGTTCCTTCCCAATATCCCATCTAACCCTTCGCTCTGGCAGTGGGAAGCCATTCCCTGTGTCCTGTCCCTCCATGCCTTGTCCCCAGTCCCTCTCCAGCTCTCCTGGAGCCCCTGTAGGCACTGGAAGGGGCTCTGAGCTCTCCCTGGAGCCTTCTCTCCTCCAGCTGAACGCCCCCAGCTCTCCCAACCTGTCCCCAGAGCAGAGGGGCTCCAGCCCTTGGAGCATCTTTGTGGTTCTCCGCTGACTCTCCATGACCCACTCCAGCAGCTCCACATCCTTCTGGAGGCAGTGCTACAGGTGGGGTGTCCTGAGAGTGGAGCAGAAGGGGAGAACCACCTCTCTCAGCCTGCTGCTCACATCAGGACACAGCTGGCTTTCTGGAATGATGCCTTCCTGTGTGAAGTCCTCCAGCAATGCTGGGATAGGGAATGAATGCTTCAGAGCCTCAGTCTGGATGGAGTTTGGGTGTTCTTGTGTGCGGCACACATGTGCTTTTGAAAGGAGCCATTGCTCATGTACATTTAACTTAATTTCCCTCTAAAACTGTGATTTTCATCATCCGCATCCTAACTGGCCCCAGAACGGCAGCCCATGCTGTCAGAGCAAACTCTTCTGGAAGCTGAAGTGGTCAGAACAGGAGCTGTCAAGTGGTGGGGTTTGGCTTTCTGAAAGTAGTATTTTTGTTTAACCCAAAGGATGGGCTGAGGGGCTCAGCCTGCACAGCCCAGCTGATTCCAGGCTGTTTGCCTTGCTCAGGGATGGGCTTCTTGCCTTTTTTAACTGTGTGGAGGAAAATAGCGATAAAAAGGCATAATCTGGGATGAAGTTTATTAAGAATCACAACAAAAACCCAGCTTGGAGGAAGCTGTACAGCATCCATGTTGTACAAGTTTCCTAAGAAGCCTGAAGAATTTAGGAAACTAAGAAAGAAGCTTTCCCAGGTGTTGTGATGCTGCTTTTATTTAGGGGGGAGGTCTTGTACAATAACATAGAGAAACTGGCCGAGGTGGAACTCCAGCTCAGAAGACCAAGGAGAGGAGGCAGGAGTAAAAGGCAGGATGGAGAAGAGGGCAGTAAGGGCAGCAACGGTGAGCAGGGGAAGAAGAACAGGAGCAGAGACTAAAAGGAGGAGTGTGGGTTGTATTTCACCAGGGCACCCAGAGCTGAGGACCAAGATCTCTTCAGCTGGGCCTGAAGCAGACAAAGCTCATCCTGCAGCACTGATGGGAGGAGGCACCTTTTTAGTGAAATCTGAACTTATCAAGGTTAACCAGCTTGTGATTTGTATTAACTTTGCGACTTCTTTCTGCAGAGAAAGAGAGGTGGGGGGAACAAATTGAAAATATTCAAAATATCTCATTTCACATTATAAAATGAACCATTTTCAGCTTCCACTTGGAAAGAAGGCCTCTGTCTCCTCAGCAATGTAATTATCTCATGATCGAGAGGGCAGGAAGTAACCTGACACTGAGCTGAAAGTTCTGTTTCAGACAGGGGATGTTTTGGGGTTAACCTGTGATAATTCCCCACACCCTCCCTGGCATTGCTGGAGTCTTTGGTTCTGCCATTTAAATGAAAATCCATTATTTGTCCGGCTCAGCTAATAACACCAACCAGCACTTCCATGGGCAGCAGAAACCCTGGAGGAAGGCTGCCAAAAGCCTGGGGAGTCAGAGTTCCTTTTCATGTTCAAAGCTGCAGCCTCTGAAATGCTTTAGCAATGCCATTACAAATGCCTAATGTCAGACCTGTGTCGAGCCTCTCCTCTCCCCCACCCCATTAGCCCTGCAAGGATGATGACAAACCATCTGAGGAAGCAGGAGTCATCCCAGGTCAGGCTGAGAGAGCTAAAAACCTCTGATAATCTCCAGGTTCATTAACATTTTTGTTTTTAAAAAGGTAACTTTCTGTCACTAGGAATGTATAATATATATATATATAGCAAGTGGAAGCTGGGATGTAATTTTAGCCTTGATTCTTGAGGCGGTGTATTTTGGGTTGTCAAGCAGGGGTGCAGCCTGTCTTCATGTGTGGGAATACAGGCAAAATCATTTTTAAAGTGTACTACATGTACTGCACTTCAGCTCGGAGGCTACCCTGGGAAATTCCCACCCTGTCCCAAAATGCCCAGTGATGATTTGTGGGGTGAAAGCAGAAGCAGAGACTTGGAAACACAAGAAAAAACCACAGCGATGAAACTGAGCTAAAATGCATTTTGACATTTAATCCTAGATCAATTGGCAAATCTCACAATAGATAACTTTTTTTCTTGTCACCTTGGCAAAGCAGAGCCATGGGAAACTAGCTTGACAAAGAAAAAAAGAATTAATTTTGAAGATCAGCCACCAATCTTCTCCCTGGGCTGAGGGTGAGCACGGGAGTTCCCCTGCACTGTCGAAATATTGAATAAGTTTAGAGAAAACCCAACTATTGCAAGCTCAGGAGATCATTTATAAAACAAAAGTCATTCTCTTCTGCATTGAGGAGTCTGAGAGCTGCTCTGAGAAAGATTAATTTTCTGGGTAGAGGAGGGGGAGCATTGGCTTCACCCCTCACAATGAACCGACGAGATGATTCAATTGCTTCACTTTCCGAGTGCGAGACACTCACTCAGAGCATGGTTATAAGAAATGACTCCTTTACTTCAGGAGGAAGAAACTGAAGAAACTGTTAAACTTGGTCACAGTATGTGACATCCTTGAAATCAAAAGCAATACTTCTTCTCAGTGACTGCACAGTAAAATTAAAGATAGGAAGCCAAATTCATCTCTGGTGTAATTCTCTTGCCAGTGGCTGGGGAGGCACCTGGGATTAATTTCCTCTGTTATACAAGTGGCGCAAGACCCTGACAAATTGTTTCGAATGTTTTTTGTAGCACTTAGTTAACAGAAACCTTATTCACTAAGTGTCCCACACCTGGGAAATGGAGTGGCTCCAAATTTGCCTGGCTGAGGATGGGAGCTGGGGCTCATTGCAGCTCCCACCCCCTTCACGTGGGCAGAAAGTGGGAAGCCCATGTGAATTTACTGATTCCTTATGTAGAAAAAACACCTCCATTGGGGAACAGGCGATCAAGGAGGGAATGTGGACCTTGGCATGTCTGCCTTGGAGAAGGGACAGTCTTTGACTGGACCTGTGGGCTGGATTGTTGCCCCAAACTCCTGGGTTATCCCATGGCACCTTCCCCAAAGGGTGACACAGCTCTCCCACCTCTCTATTCCTGCGATTCTTCTGTTTGGCTTTGGGGTAGACCTTGCAAATCCTGTGTGAGATGTATTTCTGCTCCCAGACATACATTCCCATTCTTTGCTTACAGTTTGCCTGTGGAAAGCTTACGTTTTCCTGGAGGAATTCCAAACGGCAGCATGGCATGCCAGTGCTCAGCGTGCCGAGGTGAGAGCTGGGGCAGCGCTGTCCCAGACCCCCCCAGATGGATCCAGCCTTCATCTCCAAGCAGTCCTGGGTCCTTCCTCCTTCCCAGAGCACAAGGTCCTCTCTCCTCTGAGCCACCCTTATCTTGCTGCCCCAAATTTGCAGGAGCATCCCAGGCCAGGTCAGGTTTAAACAAGCACAAAGCATTCAGAGTCTTTTCTTCCCACGGAGCAGCACGAGGAAGGAGGGAAGCTGTTACACTGCCCTGGGAAGCGAGGATCCCAGGCAGCCAAACAGGCAAATAATGACCAAAGTCAAATTCAAACCCAGGACAGATGTGAGTGCAGAGCCCACGGTCAGGGTTTTCAAGGAGGCCACCTGTAGCTGCCTCCCAAGTCTGCTTCTGGCAAGAAAATTCATTTTCTACACGTCTTGGAGGCTTTGATGCTTTGAAAAATCAGGAGTGGCTTTGGGTATGGGTTTGGTGAGGTTAAGGACAAGGTTCTCCCTTGTCTCATGTGTTGAAACCTCTGGCTAGCAGAAGCAAATACACGTGACTTTTGAGAAGATCCTAAAGGTGAGGAGGAAGGTTGCCCAGAGAATCTGTGGCTGCCCCTGGATCCCTGGAAGTGTCCAGGGCCAGGTTGGACGGGGTTTGGAGCAACCTGGGATAGTGGAAGGTGTCCCTGCCCACGGCAGGGTGTGAAATGAGATGATTTTTAAGGCCTTTTCCAACCCAAACCATTCCATGATTCTATGAAGAATGGTTCCAAGGTTTGATTCATAAAGGTGTCCAAGCACTTGTATCATCTTGAACATGAGAAGAAACTTGCTGATATATTTTACAGTATTGGGACCTTTTCTCTTTAGCATATTCATGTTAATGAAGATTTTCTGGGGGGAAATGATTTGCTTATACGCATCAGCCAGGTTGGTATTTGACCAAAGGTGAGATGTTTTCACTTGGGCAGAAGAAAATTGTAAGACGATGTTGTGTCCTTAATACTTCCCTGTCGTGTTTGAGCTTGTTTTGTTTTGCTATATTTGGGTTTCTGGAATGTTTTATCCTATCAATGACATTAATTACGGAGTAATTGCCTTAGTAGCATGTAACAACTCTCTTCTTTTTTTTTTTTTAAAAGAGATTTTCACACAATGTGTAAACTTTGCTGTATATGTGCTACGTTTCTTGTGTCATGAAATAACGTGTAGACAAAATAATGTTTTTCCTGTCAGAAATTCAATGGGCATCTAAAGCAAAGTGACAGGTGGTTAAATAGCTGCATTTAAAGGATGTCAAGAAGATTTTTTGGACAGGTACCAAAACCCAATGCCAAAAAGAAGGCCTAATACCATCTGTTTTGTTAGCAGAGAGATGCAATTTTACATTACATTTTAAACGACATGAAATGCCAAATTCATAACCTTGATTTGTGGGTCAAATCTAGCTTATCTAGATTGTGAATGTTTCTGTTTACCAGCACAGTTCCTGACCCAGAGCCCGCACAGGTAAACGGAGATGTTTTCAATCAGCTCCATTTTAAAGCCACAGGAAGCTCTTGAGCTGCATTTAATTTTGTTTTGTATCACATGTAAATCCAGATGCAATGTGGATTGAATTAATCCAATTTCACTGCATTTAAATGTACACATTTGCATTGTGTTTATTGGCAATTGGCTTTATCCATTTGTTCAGCATTTTTTGTGACCACTGAAACTACTGAATATTTAGAAGCCCTCCACTTCCAAATGGGAACGAGGAGTGTAGCTCTGAATTAAATCATTCTCAGACATAAACTGAGGATAAGACTAAAATGTCAAAATATAGCTGCATAATACAGTGGGGAAAATGATATCAGTATTTTAAAGTAATAAACTGCACTGTGCTAAATTATTTTGAAAATCATTTCAGCAGGCTTTTTAGATGGTTTGTTGAGAGGAGGAGAACTACTTCGAAACAAATAATGAAACTGATAGATTCAGAGGCTTTTTCCTGCTTCTGAAAGGTGCCTTTGAAATGATGATTGTTCAGATTTAGCCTAATATTTAGAAATACTCACTGTAGAGTTTTCCCTTCTTTGTGAGGAGTCCGTGTGGCTTAAATGGGATTGCTGAGATAATCACACTCTGCTGTTTCTGTTCCAGGGCTAACGTTAGGCATGAAATGTGAGTTGTCATGTTGGGAGCTCCTCTTTCAGCCGCCCGGCCAAAGCAACTGCAAATGTTCTGGGGTTCGGGGGGACTCAGCTGGGAAACGAAAGGAAAAGATGCCGGTGTTTTCAGTCTGTTTGCCTGCTTGGCTCAGCCCTGTTGGGGATCCGGCAGCTCCAGTGGTATTGCTGGTTCCCTTCAGCCATCCCAGACCACTCCTGTCACCTGTGGACACCTGGGCAAAACCCAAAGTCTTGACCTTTTGTGGTATCACAGCAAGCCCTGATAACAAGTCTGTCCCAATCTTTCTTACAGGATCCCTTCAGCACTGGAAGGGGCTCTAAGATCTCCCTGGAGCCTTCTCTTCTCCAGGCTGGACACCTCCAGCTCTCCCAGCCTGCCTTCAGAGCAATGTGCTCCAGCCCTGGGACCACCTCCGTGGTCCACTGTTGATCCTTTGTGGAGAGGTGCTAGAGGAGAGCAGGAGCTCACACAAATCTGCATCTCCTGGCAGACCCCGTTTGTTCGACAGCAAAGTGCCACGGGGACAAAATACATCGAAACACGGGGAAGAACAGGCTGAAGGAGGATTTAGCAGCAGGCACAAGTTGGAGGCTTTCTGGACACGTGGTGAGGCTGGGCAGGGGCGGGAGCTGCTGGTGCATGGGCAGAGAACCATGGATGGAGGCCAGAGACACCCACGGCTCCCCAGGCCCTGGCCAGGGGTGCTGCTCAGCTCCCCTGAGTTGACTTCTTCTGACAGTCTGAGGAGGAGCAGCACTGGAGGCACGAGGTGAGCTGTGAGAACATTCCTCTGGTGAGGAGCATTCCCTCTGCCAGCTTCCCTTGGCATATATATGTATGTATTTAAAAGCATATATATATATATATATCTCTCAAAGCATTCTGGCTATTAATAGCAGTAACACTTTGTGATGCTGGGTGCCTCAGATCAGTCTCTGTTCGAGGTCTAACGGAGGCAGATCAATGTGCAAAGTTTGACAGGGCTGAGCAGTGTAAATCTGAGAAAATGGGGCTTCATTAGGAAAAAAAGGGGCTCTGAAAGGGTCTGAAAGGGAGCAATGGGGTGTCTCAGGCACTGGAAATAAATTGGGTTGTATCTGCTGGGGAGATGCTGCACGTTTGGTGACGAAATGTGTTCATTTTTGTAGGAAACAACAGAATTAAATCCTGCTTTTAGTGGGAAAGCCAATCCTGCCTTAACTGCAAAGCTGCTAGCAATGACTCCACAATATAAGAAACATAATAATTATGATAATTAATAAAGATAATAATACAGTCAAACCTTGCTAATGACTCAGAGCCTGCTTACTAATTACTGAATTTTGTGGATAAACAAGCCAGAATAATGCGTCATAAAATACACTTTGTTCCGTTATTTTGACATCTTTCGTTTCGTTTTAATTATTTATACTTCGTAATATACCAGTCACTCTACTTGGGAAGGTTCTACAAAAATAATGAAGCTCTAATAATGTGACATGTCAGTTCAGTATTTGCTGAAACAGGGAGACAGGAAAACCAGTCCTTTCAGAGGCTGTGTAAATCAGGAAGGGCACAGATCAGTGGAGCTCAGATATTCAAAGTTTTAATGCAAAATATTAGACATCTCTATTATGCCTTTGACTGGGAGCCCTCGGAGCAGCTTCCCTGGTGGAGAACTCCTGAAGCCGACCTGCTTCGCTGCTAAATGCAGAAGGATCGATGCCGGTTCTCCAGAAAAATCACACAGTTTGAAAAATAATAATAAATTTGTGCCCAAGTCAATTTTTATCCTTAAATCAATTTTTTCCACCACCACGAGGGCTGAAAGCTTGTTTTCAATTTAAATGAGAGCTACGATTTTTACATAATCACTTGATTCCTGGAGCTGGCATTCCCTCGAAACCCCAGCCTGCCTCCCCCTTCCCTGAATTTGGCAGGAATTGGCCCCACTCTTGCAGTGAAAGACGCTGGAGGAAGAACTCAGCATTTATTTAGCTCCGCTTTCCAGCTCCACAGAGTCCTGAAGGGTGCATGTTGGAAACGAGCCTTCGGAGTCAGGAGGGTTTTTTCTTAAAAAAAGAAAAAAAAAAGGAAAAGAAGCAATTTCTCCTGGAGATTTGCCAGCAAACTGACTCTACCAGCCCTGTCCCAGCTCTCTGCCAGCACATGGATCTGTTGTTGCAACTTTCAAGCGTTTCCCTCTATCTGGGGATGGGATAACGTGCTGCAGAACCACTCTGTACAGAACACTCTCTCCCACTGGGCTGCTTTTCCAGAGGGATCTGTTGCGAGCCGCTGGAAGGGCGCGGGAGAGCGTGGAGCCTGCGGCCGCGGGGCAGCGAGGGGGAGCCCTGCACGCCCAGCCTGTTCACCTCCGAGCATCCTCCCTCCCCACGGGAACATTTGGGTTTTCCGTGCTGCTGTGCCCTGCAAGTCCCGGCCCGTGGGAGTAGGAGGGGGATGGCAGGGAGGGTGGTCATGGATGGAGCTGCCTTCCAGCAGCGGGAATTATAAAGACTGGGATGTGTGGAAAGCCGAGGTGGGGGGAGAATGGCGATCTCTGTGCCCTGGGGAGCAGAAAGCCAACGCCGGGTGCAGAGGTTGAGCCTGGCTCTTCTCTCCGGGCAGGGAGAGCGCATGGGGAGGCGCAGGCCTTCCAGAAATAGGGCGCAGTTAGGGGTTCTAAATGGGGGACCTCTTTGGGGTTCCTACTGGGGTCCTGCTTCGGGTGGATCAGCGCGCTGGAGAGCATCTTTCACCAGCAGGTGGGCACCAGGTGCGGAGGGAAACGAAGCTGCTGGGCACCGTCCCGCGTCAGGAGAGGGCACACCGGCCACGGTGCGGGCTGTGGGGCGCAGAAGATGTGACAGGATCCCCACCGGGCAGCGGGAACCGGTGGGCGGCTGTTGCAGCCTTCCCCTCGCCGGGGCGGCCGGGGATGAAGGACGGAGAGCGCGCCGGGCTCCTCCGAGGGGCTCCAGCGGCGCTGCCCGCGGTGCCCGAGCCTCCGGCGGTGGCGGCCGCGGGAGGAG
>VZTE01004705.1:5934643-5984132 GCA_013397775.1 Eulacestoma nigropectus
TGTGTCCGTGCCGGCTTGGTTTAACCTCCTCCGCTCCGGGAGCGCTCGGCCCGGGGCGATGCGCGGGGTGAGAGGTTTGTTGTTGCGCTTGTTGTCGGGTACTTTTTTCCTGTTGTTCTTCGCGGTGTTGTTGTTTTGCACCCTCTTCACGAGCTGCGGAGCCGCCGGGCCGGGTCGCGGCTCTTCCCGAGCGGGGTCCGGCCCCGTCCCTCGCCTCCGTCCCCTACCTGCCTGCGCGCCCCGGCGCGGCTCTCCCGCGGAGGGGGCACCCAGCCCCGGGCTGGGGGTGTTCGTGTGCCCCCAGACCTCCCTCACCCGCATTTTCCCCGTTCGCTGCAGCTGCGAGGTGAAGCACCCTGCACTTGTAACGGGAGAGGGATGCGCAGGGGATATTTGAGAGCGCGGAGGTGCTGCAGGAAATTTCCCTCATCCTAGAGAAGGCGAAGAGAAGGGGATAGATGCTACTTCAGGGATAAGGAGTTCTCTGCGAGTATCGCCTTGCTCGGTGTGGGTAAACAGCGCTGATGTTTCAGCTCCAAAGCCATGGGATACAGATCCCTTTGGAGAGAGGGGGATCATCCCAGGCGTAATCCTTGCTGCCTTCCGGGCCAAATTCGGGTAATTGCGTTGAAAAAAGTTAATTAAAGGAGAAAATGCTCTCCTGCGTCGGTACAGCAGCTCAGGATGCTCTCGGCTCACCTCACTGTTGTGATACTTTGGGATCAAACTCTTAAGACACAAGCAGAGGGAAAAGTGTGCGGCTTCCCAGACGCGGCTAATTAATCTTTATGTATCAAGATACGTATTTAACTGTTCTCTGTCATTTGGCTTATTTATCTCTTTTTATTAAGTTGTAGCAAACATAACAGTTCTCGTGTATTTTGAGATGCCAGATTACACTGAAAGGAAACTACTTTCGTTGTTTTCGCCTGTATCTGCGTACTGCTGGCTTCAAAGTGTTTTATTATCATTGCCGTTGCTCTTTAAACACTAAATATGGTCTTAAAATACTAACGAGAGCTGGTTCACCTGGGAGCAGGACATTTGTCCTGCTGAAACATCAGCCCGTAGCGCGTGAAAGCAGAAATCTGGGATCATGTAAGCGTGTGCCACTGGCAACTGCGGCTGCCTCCAGATCCTGCTGGCTTTCGGAACTCGGTTTGACCAAGAAGTTGTTGGATGTCAGCGTGATTTACTTTGCCTTCCGCTGTTGTGTGCGGGAGCTGGGGCTCGTGTGTCTCAGGCTCGGGGCTGCGCGGTCCCGTGTCCCCCCGGCAGCGCCCGGCCGAGCCTTTGGGGCGCGGGGCCCCTCGTCGTCAGCTCATCCGTGGCCTGAATCCCTGAGATTAGTCCCGGATTAGGCGGTCGCAATTGATCCGCGGGTCCTCGCTGCCGCTGCGGCGGGGAGGCTGCAGGAAATCGCCTCCTGTGGGTGTGCAGCGAGCTCAGCCCCGGCGGGTGAGCGGGTGCGGTGGGTGCTGGTGCCGGCCGGGGTGGATGGGACACCGGAGAGGAGCGCCCCAGGTGCTGACCACTGCCACCAGATGCTGCTGTTGTCACTGCTACAAGAGGATCTTAAGGCAGCGGCAGAAGAAAGGAAGTGACTTACCCTTTGGTGATATTCAGGGCGCTTTCCTCCCCCCCCCGCTTCTTTTCTTTCTGAGTTATCAAATGACATTTGCTTATGCACAGCCGTGCACGCTTGTCTGTGGCATGAGGCCCCTGGAACGAAGCCAGGGATGAAATGGGCTGACTCTGTTTCCCTGGCAGACTGCAGGTGTAACGGCAGTAACTTCAGCATCAGACCGTGGAGCGGGAGGAGGTGTCTCCTGCTGCTTTTCCTTCGGATAACCCCGGCAGGTGCGGGGTGGGATGCAGCCGAGGATCACCAGCAGCGTGCTGTTCTCTTGTGCCTGCCATGGAGAGCACTTCCTGAGCGCTCCTGCTTCCTGGAGCCACATGGGAGACTCTGGGAAACTCCAGAACCTCACACCGGTCCCAACCCCGTTGCTCCTGCCTGGTGCTGGTGGCTCAGCCCAGGGCTGGGCTGAGACAGCGTCTGCCTCAAAGCATTCCCACTTAAAAAAGCTACAGAGGAGGGTAGGGTGGACTGGAAAAATCAGAATTCTCCCACTATGGTGTGCAGATATCCCAGACAAAATCCATCTCTAGGAAAGACCTGGGCAAGGAGCACTTACAGGCTCTTTGCTGTCCTCCTGCTTCGATGAGTTTATGGAGGGGCTCTAAAGCCCTTTGATTTAAAAGGCTTCTTTTGTTCAGGGTTTTGTTTTGTTTTGTTTTTCCCCTTCGTTTATTTATTTCTTTCTTTAGGGGAAGGCAGCAAAGCTGGGCTGTGCAGTGTCACTGGGCATAAATAACTCGCTGGGAGCACAGCGGAGCTCTGCCATCGCCGTGAGCTGCCTTAGCCCAAAGCGGCCTGAAATGTGAATGGAATTGTTTTGTGCACTTACTGGACATGATATTGTTACTGGGAGGTCTCCAATCTCGCCTGCACGCTGCAGTCAGCCACGATTCCTCTTTGCAGCTACACGGGGGCCTATTGCGTATCAGCATTTCCATTTCTGAAAGGACAAGGGATGTTTAGAGGGATAATGAAATGGGAGTGTGTGCTCAGCCGCGGCCTCCCCAGAAGGGGGGTTTGCACCCTTTCTTTAACTGCTTCCACAGCACCCCTGTTTTCCCTGGAAGGGCTGGCCACTGGGAGGGATGGAGAAGGTAGTGAGGGGCTGGACACCCACAAGCGGACAACGAGAGCCCTCCTGCCCCATCAGGCAGGGTGAGAAGGAGCCCTCCCTGCTGCTGACTGCATTTGGTGAGGAGTTCTGATGGATCAGGAATATTGATGGCATCGAAGCCGGGGAAAAGGGCTCCCTGTGTAAACCGGTCCCTGTCACTGCTGATCCTGCATGGAGCAGCCTGCCATGGCAGCTGGGAAGCGGAGCCGGCCCCAAACTTCTCGGTGTCCGGGGAGCTGCTGCTCACAGCGTGGAGGACTGACGCTCCTTGGCAGGATTTTTAGGGCTGCAGAGTGCTCAGCCCAAGGAGTGGGGGTGATAAGGAGCCACCTGACAGGACAAGCTGCAAAGAGAATTTCCCCCTCCAGAGTGCTGGTCCCTCCATCCTGTGGGCTGGATCCAGGACCTGCTACATCGCTGGGACAGCAGGAACGCCTCTGGTGTCTGCACAGCGGCCACGAGGGACTGGGGAGGTTCAGCTGAAAGTGTGAGGAGCCCTCATCCAACCTGCGACACCCATCCCTGTCATCGGCCACCTGAGCGCCTCTAAAGGAAACACCTACCTCTGTTTGGGATTCCTCTTTTAAATTTGGGTCTAAACCCCTTTTTCTGCCCCCTCTGGCCTTTTTCCTGGGACATTGGTACCTGCTGCAGACTTCTTCCTGCTCACTTGCCAGGAAAGCTCTCGCAGGGTTTGGAGCTGCTCGTGTGTGGTGCTGGTGTGTTGGGTGAGAGCAGCGTGTTCCTGCACCACCTAAGGGGGTGTTGCTCCCTGGTGGGGCATTTTCCCATCTTCCAATTGCTTTGAGAAAATGTGAGGATTTTTCCCACTTGAGCTCCAGGGAGGTTCTGCAGCTGTATTTCACAATAAGTAAACCATGGTAAAAAATGTGCATTTTAGTAACACCGAGGCTCATTCTGCTCTTAGCAGAGCTTTAGCGACAGGATCTGCTGTGCTGGCTGATGCACCATCATTGAAGGGTTTTCCCGAGATCCTAAACTGTGTGTGTGAGTCCACGAAGTTCAGGAGGGGGTTTTTCCTTCTCAGCCCAGGCAAAATTGCCTTGGCAAGGGAGGCCTGTGACAGGAATCCTGCCAGAGCACGATACCCTGCGCTCTTTCATGCAGCCTGTGCAGGGATGCTGTGATGCAGGAGGAGTGATCCTGCTCCCCAGGGGCATCTCTGGGGAGTGAACTATCATCTCTATTCTTCCTGCAGAGATAAATTTAAATTCTTCCTGGTTGCTTCTAGTGCATTGTAACTAGTTGCATCTAGTTACAATGATCAGCCTGGGTTAGCACAATGCCCAATTTCCAGCCAGTGGAATTGATGGGGAGGAGGAGGAGGAGGAGGACCCAGCCTGGGAATACCAAATCCGCACTGCTGTGAGACCCTGGGAGTGCCCGCGGTCCTTGGGAGCCCCCGTGCTGGGGGGCCCTGTTATTACCCCTGCAGCATTTCTGCAGGATTCCTCAGCACCATCAAACTTTTCCCGAATTTTCCTGGTAGGATGCTGCGGCTTTGCCTCTCCAAACACACCCTCTCTCTTGCCTTTTAGGCCGATAAATTGACAAAAACTATTTTGCCAATACACCATCATAAATGATGGATAATTAAAATCTCCTAGTCATGTGATGGGTATTAATCTGCAACCAATGCTCTCTTCTTCTTTTAAGAACCCGTCAGAAATGGGATCTGAGCTGGTTCGAGCCCGAGTCGATGGAGCAAATGCATTTCTGTGAAATGTTCTGGTGTGACTTTTACAATAAATTGTACATTGCAGTGATAAACGTGGTCCCTTTTTCCTTGTTCCAGAACCGCTTTGCCAGTCTGGAAGATAAAATGCATTCTTTCTCTTCCTACTTTCGAAGCCAACTCTGTTTTGAAGTAGCATAAATCTTTCCTTGGAGATGGAGGATTTTGGATGGAGAACAAAGTCCAGCAGATTTTTAATTTGGGGCCCATTTCAATCTCATTTGGCAGGCAGCTCCTGTTGATTTGCAAATGTAGATTTTTTATTTTATTTTTTTTTTAAATTTTTTCCTTTTAGGCCTTGAATGTGGGCAAGGGCTTCCTCTGAAAAGTGGTTGAGCTACTCAGTGGGACAACCCTGCGTTCTCCAGAGTGGTCTTTGATGGGTGGCACAGCAGAAAGTGTTTGAAGCTCCATTTTTTGCCTTGGGCTTTAAGTCAGGGATTGGGAGCTAAATAATGAATGTCCATCCATTCATAGAAAATGTTGTTCTCTCTGCATGCACAGAGGGGAGGCTTTAATCTGGTTGTTTTGGGAACAATGGGAGATGCTTTGAAGACTGGTCTGACTTGTGTATAACAACATGTTTGTTTGGGCTGCTTCTGAATAACCTTGTCCAGGACCTGATCCGTGGAAGTCCTTGGAGCAGAGGAGACATCAAGAGACAAAAAACTCAGGATCAAAACTATACAAGTTTCTCTGACTTATTTATGATTCTTCAAATCAATGATTGTCCCCTGAATCAGTGTTCCAAAGCCTGTGGGTGTTACACCACCGTAACTGCAGGGTGAATCCATGAACAGCTCTGCCCTTGGACCTCTGAGGCTGCAGCAGGCACCAGGACCAGTCTGTGCATCTGTAATGGAGAAAACATTCCATTAATAAACTGTATTTTGCTTCTAACAGACCAGAGCATCCTATGACCTGGAGAGTTCATGGCTAATCCTCGTGCCAGGGCAGTGGGAGAGCACCTGGAACCTTGCAGAGCTCTTCCAGCTTTGCCTCGTTGTGAGGATGGGCACTGCCAGCTCCTTTCCTGGGGGTTGTTGTTACCACTGTGATGTTTCTGCAGCATTTGCAGAATAATCTCTGTTTTCATTCTGCCTTCACTTTGCATCTCTTTCCTGCTGGATAAAAGGAGCAGAAGGTGAGGATGCTCCACCACCACGGTCTGGCCCCACTGAGAGGGGGGAGCGTTTTCCCCTCGAGGTGCAATTTTTCCCTATTACCTTTGTGCTCCTCTGGCTTTTTTTCGCAAAACGAGCTCTAAATGCTTTTACCATAAGTTGGGTTATATCTTGCAGTATAAATGAAGCATATAATTGTGTTTTCCTAACAGCTCCACATTAAAAATAAGTTATTGTGTTGCTAATGTGTTTTTCCTGACAATTTTCCATCCGGTGAGTGCGAGGCTTCTGGCTGAACCGTCGTGTAGCAGCACCTCTGCCTCCTCTTGAGCTCTTATTCAGTATTCCTCAAGTCAGGCTGAAGTGTTAGTGTGATTAGAGCTTTCATACTATTAATTCCTAATTGGAGGTTGGAGCTCTAATGTTCCACCTTTGTGATTTTACACTCGTTTTAATATAATTAAATAATGCATAATGTATGTTCTATAATATTACACATAAATTATATATGACATGCTATATTCTGTGGTGTATATAAATTGGCTGTTATCTAATAGATGATCTAAATTATGTGATGTATTATATATGATGTATTATATATCATATATATAATTATAGTGGATGCTTGGGGATACACAGCTCAGCTTCAGCAGGAGGAAATCTCCCACCAAAACTCACTGGAACAAGCCCTGATCACACCACTCTTTAAAAAACAGGAAAAAAAATTGATAGAAAACAGCATTAAATTACCTGATTTTGCAGCTATGTGACCAGATTTAAATACATTAATTGTCTGCCTCCCCCCACACCTTTTCCTATTGTTTCCCTCTGGAGGTTTTGTTCTGACGGATGCCATTTCTTCCCTGAAAAATGGCCCTGGCTGCCGTGCTGCTGCAGGCGAAATCTTCGCGTTGTGCCACAGAATCTCTCTCCGCCGCCCTCATCTTTTGCATGGATTGCTTGACCTCTGCAGATATAATTAAATCTCTTCCTGACGACTGTGAGATTGCAGCTCAGCTCGGTGGCGAGGGGAACCGGGAGGGAAGTGTTAAATGGGGCCCGGGGCCAGGAATTGTTCTTATGGAGAGATTATTGCAGCTCTGGTTTGTGTTGGTGCTGCACGTGGCTTCAGAGGAACCTGGCTTGGCTTGCAGAAATCGGGCCAGCCTTGGTCCGAGGCAGCTTCTTGACCTCTCATTCTGAGCTGGACCTGGATACAGGAGGTTGAATTTCGCCAGTGTTTAAAATGTAAAAGGCTTAATTTTTTTCTGTTGGTTTGAGGACTCAGCCCCTTGCTCTCATGCTGCCTTTTCTTCCGGGGTTCCTGAGGATCTCATGGCTAAGCAGGTGCTAAGAAAAGGGGGGTGACAGTCTGAGGACCTGCGGGGCAGGTGGCAGAACTTGCTGCAGCTCTGCCCTGAGCCTCTTCTCCCCGCTCCCAATGAGCATCATCTTCCAGGGAGCAGAGACCCTCAGCCTCGAGGAGAAGGTCTGGGACAGCCCTGGCACTGTGGTGCTCAGGGGAGGTGGAGGACGAGCCCTGGCACGTGCCACCCTCCCCTCTGGTGACGTGCCACCGTCCTCGCTGTCACCCGGGCTGTATTTTCCCCACCACCCCATGGATCCTGTTCCACCCCCCAGTGACAAGGAGCACTTTTTTATCGGATTAGCTGGATCACATTAGCGGGTTTCTCTTCCCACAAAACCTACCCATGAGCCAGAGTTTCCATCCCCGTCTGGGCTCATCAGGGAGGCTCCATCCCCATCCCCTTTCTTCCCAGCTGTCTGCCTGTGCACGGTGCTTTTCCTCTCCACTTTAGAAAAAACAATCATCTTCCTCTTCATCTCTGTTCTTGCCAGTGGCCAAGGTTGGGAGATAAGAGCTATGTCATGGCTCTGCCTCTTATCCTCTCCAGGAACTGGCCTAGACCTCCCTCTCCAGAAGCAGCAGCTGAGTTCAGGGCCCCTCAGACATTTGGGGGTTATTTTAGGATTAATTTGAGCCACCCTGAGCACTGAGCATCCGCTGCAGGAGATCCAGGTCTGTGGAGAAGTGCAAGCAGAGCCTTGAATATGTGAAAGGCTTCTCTCTTCCAAAGACGTGGATCTCCACATTTATACCTTGTAAGAGTTTCACCTTTCCAGCCAGGTTCACCCAGCAGTTTATTCCTGAACATCTCCCTCTCCCTGGGAAGGTGGCAGGGCTGTGTAGGCTCTTTGGGAGTTGTCAAGCCTTTTGAAAACCCTCAAATGCAAGAGTGAAGGGATGATGCTGGGAAGGGGAGGACATTGTGGCAGTGGAGAGCTTGGCCTCATGTGGTGCCAGTCCGTGTGGGGAGCTGGTGGAGCTCAGTCCTGTTCCAGCAGTGCAGGCTGAGCTCCTTTCTCCCCGGAGAGCTGAACCCCTGGTCAAGGATGAGCTGCTGGATTCCACTCCACCATCACCTCTCCTTTATGCCATGGGGAAGATGCTCCCAGGGGCCTTTGTGGTGCTGTGGGAGGGCACAGGTGGGGCTGCTGAAGGCCCCCAGCGTAAGAAGGACATGGAGCTGCTGGAGAGAGCCCAGAGGAGGCCACGGAGATGCTCCAAGGGCTGGAGCCCCTCTGCTCTGGAGCCAGGCTGGGAGAGCTGGGGGTGTTCACCTGGAGAAGAGAAGGCTCCAGGGAGACCTCAGAGCCCCTTCCAGGGTCTAAAGGGGCTCCAGGAGAGCTGGAGAGGGACTGGGGACAAGAGTCTGGATTACAGGTCAGCAGGGAATGGCTTCCCACTGCCAGAGGGGAGGGGTAGGTGGGATATCAGGAAGGAATCCTTCCCTGGGAGGGTGGGGAGGCCCTGGCACAGGGTGCCCAGAGAAGCTGTGGCTGCCCCTGGATCCCTGGCAGTGTCCAAGGCCAGGTTGGATGGAGCTTGGAGCACCCTGGGATAGTGAAAGGTGCCCCTGCCCACTGCAGGGGGTGGAACGAGATCCAACCCAAACCTTTCTGTGATTTGGTTGCATTGCTTACAGTCACTGAACCCGAACTTTGCTTTTTTTTTTTCCATAAAACAAATGACAGATCCCTTCCCTGTTTCTTAGTTTTCTTGAGTGCTTCTTTGAACAGGGTGGGTCTATACACTGAGCCATCTCAGAACATTGTGCCTGCAGTGGAAGAATGATGTATTTTTAGGGAATTAGATCTGTAGTTCCTACTGTCAGAAGAGGGGCAGTGTGCCCTGGAGTCTTCAGCAAAAAGAAGAGAAACTTTGACAGCATGGAAATAAAATGTATGAAAACTTCAGTGACTTCTAACTGAATTATCTTGGTGTGTCTCAGCTTATGCAATGGCCCAAAAAAGAATTAGAATATCATATGAGGAAGAAGAAGCAGAAGTATTGGGAGGGCAGGGACATAAAACACAGAAACTGGGGCTGGTAGCACTGGAAAATATCCCCCCCAGTCAGATCCTGCTCTGTTTGTCCGGGCTCAGCCCAGGGAGGCAACTTTTCCCCTGCTGCATTATCTTGTCTCTAAATAGCGTTCAAAGGAGAAGAAGAATGTGCTGTTAAAAATATCAAACTTTTGGGAATGGCTGGCAGACTTTAGCACTGATAAGCATTGTTGATTGAAGATCAAACAGCCCTTGAAGAAAAACCTTCCAGCGAGCGCCGTGGGTCCAGCCCTGCAGCCAGACAGTGGGGTCAGCCTCCCATCCAGGGATATTTAGGGACGGACACTGGAATTATGGTCTGGGCTCCTCTACCCCAGACGGATGCTAGCGACATGGTGGTTTAAACTTGATAAATCTGTTCAAGCTGAGAACAGCATTTATTACTTGCCAAGAGTCTGCATTAGTAGGTGGTAGTTTTATATACAGATTTTTTTTTCCTCCACTTAAGATAGAAGAGAAAAGGCTGCAGGTCATAATGTGAACTGAAAACTGCTGGCATTTGTTTTTTAATTAATTGACAACCTGCATTTCTGTGTCAAGGTGGCAAATTAATAGTGGGTGGCCATCTGTTTGCAAAGCAGATAGTTCTGGCTGGGCCAAACATGTGGGGTATTTAACCATTTGATTTAAATCAGATCAGAATGGTGGTGTTTTGAACACTCTGTTAAGTTGGTTTTTCCATTTAAGAGCTGGGCTTTGAAAAGGGGAAAAATACTGAAATGGTCTTTTTGGCTTCATAAACTTGCAGGTCTTTAAGTGAGTTGTTTGGCATGTTTGGCCTTCTTTTTAGGAGAGACCAAATCCTGGTGGGAATAACATGGAGCTTCAGTCACCTGTGGAAGTGGGGTACCAAGTTTGTGTGAGAACACCAAAGAAACAAATACATGTTAGAAATCATAAAGCAGCTGAGGCTGGAAGGGACCTCTGGAAGTGTATTTGAACTAATTTCAATAGCACCTTCTGGGATTGAGATGGCAGGAAAGAAAAATATCAATAGATTTTCTGCTCTAATACAGTGAGAGTCTCAGTGGTGGTGGCTGCAATCAAATGCTAAATAGAAAGTTTGCAATAAAAAGGGCTTTAGTTAGAATTAATAAAATGTGAAATGCCTCGTTCCTTGGAAAACATGTGGTATTGACTGAGATTTAGAAATATGTCCTGGGAGCAGGGGTCTGGATTGCAGGCTCCAGAGCTGGCTCTGGCATCCTTTCCCTGCATGCATTACTATTATTTATTTATTACATTTTTAAATTTTTTTCTTTTTTTTTTTTGCCTGAAAAGGTCACAATGTGCAAGTTTGAGAGGAAATTAGTGAAGAGCAGGAATCAAGGGCAGCCTTGCACAAAATTATCATCCTCTTTTCCCACTCCTTCACCTTCCTGTGCTGTGCATGGCAGGGGGATGATCTTTAAGGTCCCTTCCAACCCAAACTGGGTTCTAAACCAGGATCCTTGTATCTCAGGCAAATCCAAGTTTATCATGGAAACTTTCCTGATTAAGTTTGATTTTAACTCCTGCTATCCAGAGCTGCCCTCCAGAAGCTGCGGGTGAAGCCACAGACAGTTCCCGTTTTCTGGAAAGCAGTGCTTGAATTCTCTGGGAAACGTGGATTTTAACATCCTCTTGTTTTGAGGAATTGTCTTAGGATGTTCTGAAGCTCAACTGGAGCTTCTCATTTGCTGCCAGAGCTGGAAATCTTGGATAGCTCTTGATAGAGGCAGGAAGAGCCTGGTGCTGGATCTGGGGCTTGAGCTTGTGTCACTGTCATCGTGCCATGAGCATGGGGACGGTGCCAGCTTGGAAGGGATGCTCTGCTTGGCACGAAAAGGTCTCGAGAACAGGCTGCTTCCTTGCTTAGCACAGTTACAGCAGGAAGGCTGCAGGACCCACAGGCTCCTGGAGAGCTTCTGGGGCTCCTCCCATCCCTGGGACACCAGGCCACAGTGCCGAGGGACCAGACGTCCTCAGAAGCTGTGAGATGGGGCTGGTGGTTGCTGTCCTGCTCTCTGGGTGTGGGCATGTGCTTCCAAAAACATGGAGATGTGGTGCTTGGGGACATGGTTTAGTGGTAGCCTGGGCAGTGCTGAGTTGATGGTTGGACTCAATGATCTTGGAGGTCTTTTCCCACCTTTACGATTCTCTGATTCTCTGGTGGCAGCGTGGGACATACAGCAGGACAGGGGCCAGCTGGGCCGCCTGAAACTGGGGGCCTCATCCCTTTGGCCACTGTAGAGCCACTAAGGAGGCCAGTGGGGTGATCCAGCCTTCTTTGGGGCTTCTCTGGATTTGGTTTGGGCTCCTTGGGGCTGTCCCATGCTGGGCCAGGAGCTGGACTTCGATGATCCTTGAGAATCACTTCCAACTTGGAATATTCTGTGATAAACAGAACCTCCCAGAGTGAAACCCCGCAACACCAGGCTGAGCTGAGCTAAAAATGAAGAAGTTTGTGCGACTGAAGGTTTTGGAGTGTGGTGCGTTGCCAGGTGCAGTGATGGAGCCAGGCTCTGCAGGGCTGGTTGGCCAGTGAGCTCTGTGCCTTGTGTCCCTGCCTGGGCTCTGGTGAGCCCCACAATTAGTGGGAGCTGCTCATCCCTCCCAGCCCTGGAGCCCCGTGAGGCTCAGCTTTCCCCCGGTCATGTTTGAGTGTGGCAGGCGTGACTGGAGCGCCTTGGTGAAGCGCGAAGCTCGGTCCGACGGGGGTGGGAAGGAGGTGACAATGGAAAGTTTAATTCCCTGCTCGTCTCAGCCACGATTCAGGCTTGGTTTCCCTCTGCGGAGGCTTCCCCTCTCCCTCTCTGCTGTCCAAGTGTTGCTTCTGTTGCATTTGTTATTTATTTTCTCCCTAGCCCGGGGGCTGCTGCGAGAGGTGTCTCTTTGCTCTGCCGGCTGTTCCTGATGCTTCCTTTTCCTTGCTAATACCAATTGTTTCTGCCAAAAGCGCTCGGTGGTGTTATGTAAACCTCGAATCACACACTAACGCTGCGATCCGGGGGCTCCCAAAGGCGCTGGATCGGATTCGCCCCCGCGCCAGCTCTGCTGCCATCAGCCTCGTGCTGTGCCAGGGGTCCCCCGGGCTGCTGAGCCAAGGGGTGGGGTGGCACTGGCCATGACAACCCCAGCCATCTGAGCCAGCGCCGCCGCTGTCACTGGCAGCTTTAGAGGGAGGCAGGGGAGCTCCCTGCGAGGCGCTCAGGGCTGGGGTTGGAGCTGTTTGTAGGGCGCGGTAGCTGCGGAGCAAAGCTGCGGTTTCGGCGCGCGGGTTTGTGGCGGTGTTGGTGGGTGCTATGGCAGGGTTCTGCTGCCACTTGGTGCATCTCCACCCCATCCCTGCCCTGGGTCCAAGGCAGAGCCTGCCTGAGCAGTCCCTGCGCTCGCTGCCAGCCAGCTCGTGGAATCGGAGCTCCTGGAGCACGTTCATGGAGATACTGTGTTCCTCCAAGGCTCCTGTGTGGGCACCTCTTCTCCTCAGCCAGACAGTGTTCTATCCAAACCAGTTATTCACCTGGGAAGTGACATTAGCAAAATCCTAATGAATTTCCAAGTGCTGCTTTATGTGATTTGGCAGCCAGGTTTCTCTCAAAAAAGAAAAAAGAGAGAGAGAGAGAGCGCGAGAGATCCACCATTGCTGTGTGCCCAGCCTCTTCCCCATCCACTCCACTGCTTCTGAGAGATTAAAAAGAGATTAAATCCTGCTGAGCTGGCAGGTGATGTTGATGAATGTTTGGAGGGGATTAGGGTAAATCCATCCCTCCTTCTGATTTAGCTCAAGATTTGAACTCATTGATAAAATTTGTCCAGGTTTTACCTCCGAAACCTCCTTTGAGCCGGTGGAGGTGTAAATGAAGGCAGAGGTTGTTTTTGGAGCAGAAAGGATAATAAATTAGCCTTTGTAAAGCTGATGAGGGCTTGAGATTGCTGTGCATCTACAACTATTGCAGTGTCCAGTTAATCCTCACTGCCACGGAATTAAAGGATGCCCAAGTCGGTTCCTTGGCTGAGGGAATCTGGCCTGGTGCTCCTGCTGCAGGGCAGCACAGCTGTGAGATGCTCTGCAACAACCAACCTGCCTGTGCTGGACCCTGTTTCCATGTGGCACTCGAGCTCCCACTAAAAAATGCCATTTCTCACGTGAGGGATGGCGTTGAATGGACACGGCTGTGGATTGGGGCTCAGGGGCTAATCCAGCCAAAGCTGTCTTGGTGTTCTGGCACTGTTTTGGTTCTGTGGTGGCACTGCAGCGGGACTGGAGGTTAAAGAGGGGTGTTCTAGCAGCCTCTAGCAGCTGTTGGACCTTCTGGTGTATCTGCATGCATCCTACAGCACGGAAACGGGGCTGGTGGGACTCCAGAGGGTGTTCCAAAGTGTCTCAGCATCCAGAAGATTGTCCTTAGAGGAGCACTGAAACCTGCAGCATTGCCATTTGGGCCGAGGAGCAGTGCTGGGACTGGCACCAGCAGCGTGTGCTGGGTTGTGCTGGGGCTGCAGGAGAGGATTCTGATTCCAAGGATGTATTTGGAACAAGGCTCAGCATCAGCACTGAGTGACTGTCCTGGTGGTGGGAGGAATAATCTTCACTTCTCTGTGTTGCCCGTGATCAAATGAAGTCTTTGAGGTGCAGGAAGAGCTGCTGGGAAGGCAGGAGTGCAGTGGTGGAACCTCCACCCTGGAAGAGCTTTATAAACCAGGGCAGGGCATTGCTGCCAGAGCTCTGCACTGCCCGTGGCATCCATGACAAGGCAGAGAGGGGGAAAGGCTCTGTGCAAAGCCACCTGGCTGGTTTTGGTGAAGAGCTCCCACGTGCTGCCCTGTTTGGAGTCTTCCCCTGGGACTGCTCATTCCAGAGAGCCTGGCTTGGTCATCCCAGCATTTCATCCCACCTGTGCCCACTTCAGCTCTGAGTTTCCCTGCATGGAAAGAGTGGTAGCAGTGGCAGCTTTGGGATAGGAGCTTTGCAGGTATCTCTGTGCTGCTTAGCAAAACTGACATTCAGGAATCACCTGGATACAGGTAAAGGTGCCAGGCGACTGATGCTGAGTGTGACCTGGAGTTCTGGGCTCTATAAAATAGGGCTGAAGGCAGAGATGCTCTGAACAAGCAGAACTGTGGCATGGAGGATACCAGGATCAGGCTTGTTCCCTGTGGAGCAAATCTGTGTCCTCTGAGCTGCTTTGGATTTATCCAGCAATAGCAGCAAACACAGCCCCCTCCCAATCCTTAAAGATGCTGGTGGGGTGGGTAGGAAGCCTGATAATGTCACAGACAATTGGGAATACTTTCAAGAATACAACTGAGAACAATTTAGAAATAATTTAGAAAGAAAGAATTTTTTTTCTCGGTGTGTCATTGGATTATATGCTTTTCTAGAAAGCAGGAGGAAAGAGATCTTGAAATTAAATGCATTATTAAATTTCCTTAACTCTCATTAAGGAAGAGGATTTGGAGGGAAGTGTTTTCCAGTTTCTTCATCGTGTTGCTGCCCAAGCTGGTGTTTGCCAAGCTGGTATTCTTGACTCCTTCAGGAAGAGCAAAAATGAAAGTTAAATTCCTTGTATATTGGAAAAGAATATTTGGTATCCATTGTTTGTGATGATGGTAGTTTGTTTAAAATAAAGTTACCTTTATATTTGCTTAGTTTGACTCTAAACAGGACAATAATGGCTTTTGTAATGTCTCTATTAGAGCAGCATTGTTTGAAAGCACTTTGGGCTTACATTAGTTGAGTGCAAAATGAATTCCTGCTCCGGAGCAAATAAACCCCAGTGGGGCTGGATGCTGGGAGCTGCCAGTGTGATGTGGGGATGTGCATCACACAGGTCTCTGGGGGCCAGTTCTTGATGTAATTCTTCATGCTCCTCATCTTCCCTCCTCCCTTCACTCACCTCAGGGATGCAGCATCTCACCCCAACAAATCGGTTTCACATTTACAGCTGAGACTGGGGGGTACTGGGCAGCCTGAGGAGGGCGGCCAAGAAGCTTTTCAATGCTTTAAATAAAGCCTCTCCTTGTGTCAGCATATGAATAAACAGACTTTGGTGAAATATCTTCTATTTTCTCATCTGAACAACAACAGACACTTGCAGTTTGGGGGGTTTCTTGGTTCTCTCATTTCCTAACTGTGATGGGGAAATGGGAAGCAGTAGGAAAGCGCTCACTGCTGGTGCTGGGTGTGTCAGGAATTGCATGAGTAGCTCTGGGGTGTGTGAGGTGCCTTGCATGAGCACCAGAGGCTCCTGTGCACCCGTGTCCAGAGCCAGCTCCCAGAGCTGCAGGTGCACACAGCGGGTGTGAGCTGAGGCAGCTGAAAACTCAGCACAGGTTGGTTTTCCGGCAGTATCCAATGATGTGGCTGCTCCATCCCTGGAAGTGTTCCAGGCCAGGTTGGATGGGGCTTGGAGCAACCTGGGATAGTGGAAGGTGTCCCTGCCCGTGGCAGGGGGTGGAATGAGATGGACTTAAATTCCCTTCCAACCCAACCCAACCTTCTCCATGGTTCTAACACAGCAGGTGTGAGGAGAACAGCATCTGGGGGCTCTGCTGTCCCCATGCCCATTGCAAGCAGCTGTTCAGACCCGTGGGAATATTCCATTTAGTCACATACCAGCGTGGCAGGGGACACATGACACATGCAGTCAGGGACCACCTGCCTGCCTCTTTTCCTTCCACATAAAATAATGAGGACATTTTCTTAAAAGGCAGCTAAATGCACTAGAAAGAAAAGCCAAGATCTCTTTGTGCAAAGGTGTCAATGCCTTTATTTTAAGCTTAATCTTGCATTTAGTTTGTTATCTGCAAGTTATAAAATGTGGGTGGGGATGACTTGGATATCCTGCTGGAGGGATTAGCTCCCCGCTGTGAGCAGGAGGTGTTGTCTGTGCAGGGCTGGGTGGGATGTGCTGCTGGGGCAGCTCTGGACTCTGGAGCTCTGTTCCACAGCTTCCCCCGGGATGCAGCATTCCAGTGTTGGGTGTGGCAATGCCCCTTTTCTGTCCCAAAGTGAAACAGAGCTCATAGCTGGTGTGAAGCCATGAAATGATGGGTGGTAAAATGCCGTGCAAGCTCCAGCTCTTGCATATTCAGTTCTCAAAGGGGGCCAATAAAGATGGGGACAAACTTAGGCATGGCCTGTTGCTATAGGACAAGGGGTGATGGTTTTAAACTAAAAGAGGGTCAATTTAAACTGGATATAAGGAAGGTTTTGTTTTGCTTTTTTATAATGACAGTGGTAATGACAGAGGCAAAACCCTGGCACAGGGTACCCAGAGAAGCTGGACATGATCAAGGCCAGGTTAGATGGGGCTGGGAGCAACCTGGGATAGTGGAAGGTGTCCCTGCCCATGGCAGAGGGGTGAAACTGGATGGGCTTTAAGGTCCCTTCCAACCCAAACCATTTTGTCTGGCAAGGATGTGCCCAGAGGATGCAAACCTCCCCGAGTGCTTTGCAGGCTGATGTGTGGTGGTGGCTGTGGAGTCTCCCAGCTCTGCATGAGCAGAGGATACGGATGAGCTCTGCTGGCTTCCTTTGTGGCTCCTGTGGGTACAAAGCTCTGTGTAAACCTCGGAGCTCAGGTGTTGGGTATTGTTGCAATGACGTGTGGCCCAGCAGAGTTTTGAGGCCGCAGCTGAAAAAGGTCCTGCTGGGCACTTAGGAAAGGATGGTTCCTAAGAAATGTAGCTAAGATGGACAAAGAGTGTGGGTATGTGGGTGAATAAGGGAGAGAGAAATCATGCTGCTACCAGGGAATTTCTTTCCAGGGTTATTTTTTAGAATCCCGGTGCTGTGAGTTCTGCATTACCAGTGTGGGCACGTGGAACCCCAGACCAGAGCAGGGCCCTGTGTGCTGGGAGAGGTGTCTGACACCAGACTGGTCCTCCCTGTCCTGCTGCCAGGGAAATCCATGTTCTTGCAAGCCCTGGGCTTGGTGAGATTGCAGCTGGGCTGTGGCCTCTCCCTGCGCTTTGATGGGGTGTTTGCACTCCGGGCAATCATCAGATAATTGTAAGAAAGTACAGGGATGATGCAAGTGAGAAAGTGTGGTTCAAGCTCAGCTTTAGCTTCAGAAGACCTCTGAGAGCATCGATGCCATCAGCATCCTCCAGCTGTGTTACACAGGGGCTGATGCAGCCACCAGTGGTTGGCACCAGGCTGCTGCCTCTCAGCAGCACTGACCTTGGCAGAGGCTCTGAAACAAAGGGGACCGCTCAGACATCCCTGGGGAGTTGCAAAAAAATGTGACTTCAGACATCAAAGGGTCAATTCCACCTCTGAATCCCTGGGCACTGTGGTTGATTAATTTGTGGAGTGGGTTCCCGAAGCATTCTGAGGCACGTGGCTTTGGTTTTACCAAAATCATCAAAGCTGGGAAATTCATCAATCCTACTCCTTCCTCCCAGTGACCACACACTTCGCAAAATTCCCTAATTTTCCTTCCTCTTTCTCTCTGTGTGAGGTGCCCCACCTTCTCACATGAAGGGCTGCAGGGAGCAGGATGCTGTCTGTGCTGTGGGAGCCCTGGACACTGCTCTGAGCACGACAGAATGGAGCTCCAGCTCTCCAGGCGTGCAGGATGCTCCTTGTTTAGCATGTTGTCTGTTTCTTTTCCTTTTGGAAAACTGTGGAAAAAATCAGTAGAAGAGGAACTTACCCATTTTCAGGCCTTTGCCTTGCTCCAGCGGTGAGAGGGTTAATGGGAGAGGTGGCCACTGGACTGGTAACCACTGTCCCCAGGGGTTTTGCTGAGTTCCTAAGCAATGAACTTCAGAGCTGGAGTAAGATCCATGGTTTTGATGAATATCATGGATTGCACAGCTGTCCTGTGTCCATAAAGCTGGGTTTATCAGGGAAGGGTGGTGCTGATAGAGGGAATTTCCCCAGTGAGTGGCCAAGTCACTGCTGAGTGATGGCATCAGAGGAGGGTCCCTGGAGCCCCCACAGGGGCCAGCACGTGGGTGTTGGCTTGGATTGGTGTCTCTGCATCTGCCTGGGGATGAGGGCGCTGTGGAGGGGAGGCAGGGGTTAAGATCAGTGCAGAGTGTCCAACAGGAGTAAGCACCTGGCTGGGCAGGGAGACCTTTCTGTTGCACTGTGCTCTTTCCATACAAAGGATTGCAAAGATCAACCCTGGACCAGAGCAGAGACCCCATTCCTGTGCCCCTGGGCATTCCTCCCTGGCACAGAGGAGGTGCCCAGCTCCATCCCAGGCCTGTGTCCTGTCCTCAGAGCCTTCTCTGACACTTAGCGGCTCCAGCTCGTGTTCCCACCTTCGCTGACCCTGAGCACCAAGGAGTGTGTGAAAGGGAAGGAAAGCAGTTCCAGTTTGCCCACATTTGTTACATTTGATATGAGCAGACTTTAATAATGAGAAAAAAAAAAAAGGAGAAAATCTTCTAGCATGAAGCCCAAGAGATGGGTGGATTTAAGTGCTATTAAGAGATTACTGGTAATGCCCAGCTGTGTGTGTTGGTTCAGCTGCGAGGCAGCAGCAGCAGCTCAGCAGCACAGTCTCATTCCTCTTGCAAGTGCAGCCCGTCCCTGAGCTATGGAGCCCCATCTCTTCTTAGCAAAAGCTCTCTGGTGTCCCCATCTCCTCTGTCTTTTCCCCTCTTCGTGTCTCACCAGGCTCCATGAGCCCTGCCAGCAGCATCCTCAGGGACAGGAGGGAAGGTTTCCCTGGGATGTCCATACTTTGATCAAGATGCCACTTGCTGTTGGACATGGACCTGCAGCCTCAAAGCTCCTGGTTTTGAGGGGTGAAACAGCTCCTGGCACTGCTCCTACGTGTGCCAGGAGGTTGTGGCCTGAGGTTGGGGTGAGGGGCCTCAGCTGGAAGGTTTGTGTTCACTGGTTTTAGTTTAAGCCCTTCACATTTCCCATCACAGCTCCTTGATGACGATGATGATGAGTGCTTCTCTCCACCAAGTCACTTTTGGCGGTGAATTAAATCATTGCATTTCCCCCCCTCTTTCCAGTATTCAGTGTTCTGAGCTAAATTAGAATAGGAACCTTTTCAAACCGTTCCCTTAATAAAAGTATTTAGTTAATAGATGATGCATAGCTCACAAAGCTTGCAAGAATCTGACACGAGGTATCATAATATTATGATATTTAACAGCAAAACCTACTGCATTATCAACTTACCTCTATAGCATGGAGGAGGCAACAGCTGAGGCATAAAAACTAATGCTTCAGTGTGACAGAGCTAAAATTGAACTTGGCAATTACCGCGTGCCTGATTCGCAGTATTGTGAAGTGAAGCTACTATATAAATCAGCTCCAGTAATCACAGGGTTTAAAATTAGTCAGTTACTATTAACTCTGCCAGTGTGAGCATATGCTGAAGAATTATAAAAGTGAAAGGTATGGAATATCTAAAGTACAGGTTTAAAGTAAACCACTTGAACAAGCTCCCAGTGGGAGGATTTGAAGTTCATGCAGAAGTAAGGTTTTGGATACTCTGACAAAGGGTTGTGGAACACATTTAATTGCACATTGCTGTCTAATCTTTTGAATGCTTAACATCCTTTCGAAAGCACCTTTTCATGTTCCCAAGACTTTCACAGTTCACAGAGGGTAGAGTGATGATTGAATTTAATTTTTCCTCCCCTACAGGATTTTTTTTTCAGAGCAGCGCAATTCAAATAGTTTGCAGAGCTCTTCAATGCCAGGCATAGAAAAAAGGAAACAGCAGGATAATGTTTTAAAATCATTATGGGGAAGTGAAAGGCTGCTCTGAGCACAGCACAGAAATTAGCAACTGCTATGATTGCTAAATTTTTATTCGATGCAAAATTCATGGAATTTGCTGCTATGAAAAATAAGGGAGTCAAGTTATTTAATAGGATTCTAAATTATGTAGGATGCACAAATATTTCTTATGGGGCAGGGAGCTGTGTGTGTTTCTGTAGGAGAGTGGGAGCTGGGAGCAGATCTGCTGGGGTCAGGTGGCTGCTGCCCTGTCCAGTCCTGTTCCCTCATTCCCGTGCTTCATATCAACGTTTTCAGCTCCATTTTGGAGTTAACAGTGTTTTGGTCTCAGTGACACCTGACTGTGATGAGTGTGCTTGGGTTCGTGACCTCTGGAAGCTTTCTTGGAAGGGTGAGGACAGGCAGCTGCCTTGCAGCAGGGTCTGTGCTGTGCCCCTTGCTCTGGGCTTGCTGTGTCAGGGGACGTGTCACCGCGTGGTTCCTCTTCTGATCACAGGGACCTCGTGCTTGTGGCTTTTGTTGTGCTATCCGGGGGTGATTCTGAATGACTTGCATCCAGTGTCAGAGTGATGGAGGGGCTGGCACAGTCCCCTCGGGTCTGTCGGCCTGCCCTGGGCTGCTCCTAAAGGGTGCTCTGGCACTTGGTCTCATTTCAGATGCCTCAGCCCCCCATTTCTCTCTCTTGCATCCCCTCCAGGGAAGGTGGGCTGCAGTCTGATGCGGTTTCCATCAGAAAAGCTGGATGCTTTTCCTGCCAGTGGATCTAACCCCATGTTTCCTTACCTTCCCCACAGCTCAGGTTGAGCCCTCATACCCCACAGCATCCCCAGCACTCCTGCGAGGCAGCTCCACCCCTGGCTTTGCTCTTTCCATGTCTGACCTTCAGATTCTCACATAAGTCACGATGACTTTTGTGGGTTTTCTTTCCCTGCTTGCCTCTTGTCCATACTGTTTCCTTCAGTCACAGCCACATCTGGTTTTCCAGAATAGGCACCTTGTGTCTTGTTTCTGACTCCAGTGAAGTGGAAATGTTGCAGCAAATCTGTGCTTTAGTCTTTCTTTACTTTTAGTCCCCCCATGTGTCCTAATTATTTAGTGCAACTTGTTCAGCCAGTGGTTTTGAAGATGCTCCTGCTCTGGCAGGGATAAGGATCAGGTGAGACTGGTTTTTCTCTCTTTCTCTTTTTTTTTTCCCTCTTCCTCTCTTGCTTTTTAAAATAGAGAAACCAGAGGAGTGGCAGCAGCTGGACCATGCCATGCTCCTGGCAAAGAGCACACAGAGGATGCTTTGTTAATCAAAGTGCAGCCTGGTCAGATGGAATTACAGAATCACAGAATGGTTTGGGTTGAAAAGGATCTTAAGGCTCATCTTGTTCCACCCCTGCCATGGGCAGGGACACCTTCCACTATCCCAGGCTGTCCCTGCCTGGCCAACCTGGCCCTGGCCACTTCCAGGGATCCAGGGGCAGCCACAGCTTCTCTGGGCACCCTGTGCCAGGGCCTCCCCACCCTCACAGGGAGGAATTTCTTCCCAATATCCCACCTATCCCTGCCCTCTGGCAGTGGGAAGCCATTCCCCCTTGCCCTGTCATTCCATGCCTTTATCCAAAGTCCCTCTCCTGCTCTCCTGGAGCCCCTTTAGGCCCTGGAAGGGGCTCTGAGCTCTCCCTGGATCCTTCTCTTCTCCAGGTGAACACCCCCAGCTCTCCCAGCCTGGCTCCAGAGCAGAGGGGCTCCAGCCCTTGGAGCATCTTCATGGGCTCCTCTGCACTCGCTCCAGCACCTCCACATCCTTCACTGGGGGCCTTACTGGTGGATGCAGCACTCAAGGTGGAGTCTCATGAGAGAGGAGTAGAGGGGCAGAATCCCCTCCCTGTCCCTGCTGCCCACGCTGTGGGATGAGCCCGGAGGGGTGGAGAAGTGAACACCGAGGGCTGTTTGGGTGCTGCTCTGCACGTGATCAGAGTTCGTCCCTGTGCTCTGTGATAAAGATTGAAGACTGTGAAGGTCACTGTGCACTGATGAGCCTGTTTGCCATCACACTGGGGACTTTGCATTTTGGAAATAGGCTCTGTTATTGGCCTCATCCTCAGGAAGGCGTCACTTTATCAGTCAGAGTTAAACCTTGCTGCGTTCCATTAGAGGGTTTTGAAATATATAATTTTCAATTGACTGGTACAGGGTAAATTGCCCCCATTCTCTCTGCCAATAACTTTAAGATTCATGAAGAATTTATCAGTACATTTAACACTTCCACTGAAACTCTATTTCGGAGGTTATGGAAATGAGCTACAAATGAAAGTCACAATTCAGAAAGCAGGAAACATGCCTGTGACTGAGGAAAAGGCTGTCAGTGGCATTGTGAAGAAAGAGAGGTATAAATAGGGCACTGGGTTAGAAAGCAGGAAATCTGCGTGCTGTGGGTTTTACTTGGAATTTCTTCTGGTGACCCCAGATAAGATTGTTAACCCTTGTCTCTGCAGGCAGTTGTACGTGCTCGCTCTGGGCTCTGCTTCTGGCTTCTGGGATTGTCTGCATGAGCTGACTGTTGGAAAGGGGAGCCACTCCATCAATCATGGGCATGTGGTTTTCGTGCTTAGGAAGGATCACTTCACCAAAGAGACTGGATTTCTCAATATTTCCTGTGGAGTAATATTTAGTCTTGTCCCCACACTGCACGGCCTGGGGACAGCGAGCTCACGGAGAAGGTCTGTCCTTGCAAGCAGCCAGGGGAGGGTGGGTGTCACAGGCAGGAGGACAATTCCTGCTGCAGATGAACTTGGTGCAGTCGATGACCACACCTTCATGTTTGGTTTTATTTTGATGGAGAAGGTGAATTAAACACTGTAAACCAAGAGGGACTTTCTTATGTCCTTGATGGGCCCAAGAAGAAGCTCCCATGTGAGCCATGGGTGTCCCTGTGTGTCAGTCCTTGCCTGCAGCCTCCTCAGAACCCAGCAGAAATGGCTCCAGTTACAAGGCTGTGTCCTGGGAGATGTAAAATTCCAGATTCTGAGGTTTCTGCCCAAAACATGCTGTGGTGTTTCAGCCTCCTACCAGCACTGCTGAGTGTGTAGTGTATCAACAGAACATGGTCTGGTGTTTGTCACGTCCTTCAGTGTAACTTTGTTAAGGTGTTTGGGGTTTTTTCCAACATAAACTGGATATGCCGATAGGCTGGGGGGAGCCATCAAGGTGGCGAGCTGGAATGGGAAAGGCAAAGAGGCAGGGGGGATTATTGCCACTAAATAAGGCACTGTGCAGGATCCCACCCCAGTGAGGTGCAGGGATGTGCATTACATTGCAGAATCACAGAATGGTTTGGCTTCGAAGGGGCCTTTAAAGGTCACCGAGTCCAACCCCCCTGCCATGGGCACCTTCCACGAGACCAAGCTGCTTGGAGCTCCATCCAATCTGGCCTTGAACACTTGGGGTTCAAGGCTTGGGGCATCTTCGTTCCCTCTAGACAACCTGTGCCAGTGCTTTACCACCCTCATAACAAAAAACTTTTCTAGTATCTTATCTAAATTGACCCTCTGGCAGTGGGAAGCCATTCCCCCTTGTCCTGTCCCTCCAGGCCCTTGTCCCAAGTCCCTCTCCAGCTCTCCTGGAGCCCCTTTAGGCACTGGAAGGGGCTCTGAGGTCTCCCCAGAGCCTTCTCTTCTCCAGGTGAACACCCCCAGCTCTCCCAGCCTGGCTCCAGAGCAGAGGGGCTCCAGCCCTTGGAGCATCTCCGTGGCCTCCTCAGGGGAGATGTGGCTGTAAAAGCAGCCATCCCACCGTGGTGTTGAGTGCCTTAAAATCCATACTGAGACAAAACGACTCCAGTGAGAAGGGGCCTGGCCTCTCTGACAGCGCTGCTTTCAGTTCCTGGGCTGGCAGCCCCAGAGCCTGTGTAGGTCAAGGGGTCGTGCAGGCCTTTAATAAAATGACAAGTGACTATGATAGTTCTGCCTGTTACCGGTTGTAAATTTGGCCTGGGGAGTTATTTCAGGCTTGTGCAGCCTAAAATTTTCTCACAGCCTGAAATCACATCTCCAATAGAAATAATAACCTCCAATTGCTCCCATCCCTGCGTGCTCTGTAATAAACAAATGGTGCTTCCCTGGAGGTGTCACCCCGGGAGCGCTGGCGTCGAGGAGCGCTTGTCTCGTGGATGAAATTCAGGAGTCAGGATGTTTCCCATGCAGCTCCTGACACCGAAGAAGTTGGTAGCAGTGGATATATTTTGGTCTTGGCTCTGTTCTCCGAAGGTTAAAAGAAAAAGAAAAGGTGATGATCCCTTTGTACCTGGGCAGGGGAGCCTGATCAGCTCTTGCAAGCTGAATCTGAATCCTTCAGAGGAAAACAAGGAGGATTCCCCATGTTTCTTATTCTTTTATGCCCTTTGTCCCCATGCACCATCTCGCTGCAAATCCCAGTGCTTTCACAGGGATATTCCTGGTGCCAAACCTGTGAAATGGTGACTCCATGCAGGGAATCACTTTCCTGTCTTTGACTACAATGAAACCCCCAACACTGAGCAGATTTGGAAGAGGTTTTGCACTGCCTGCATGGCCCTTTGCAGAAGCTGTACCTGAAACTGGTGGGGACACGGCAGTCACACCCCTGTGTAAGAAAAAGCAGAATTTGTCCTGTCCCTGGAGCACACAAACATTTGCTCTGTGGGCTCTGCTCTTCTCTGTGCACAGGTTGTTTTGTTTCCTGTGGTGTCTGTGCTGCTGTTGAGGCAGTTCCACGAACCTCCTGTTTCTCCCAGGGCCTGTTTTCGTGGCAGGTGTTTGCTGTGATAAAATATTGATGGGGAGGAGGAAGGAAGGCTCTGTGCTCTGGCTGGCCCTACCCCACGTTGTTTTTCAGGTGGGAGGTACCAAAAGGGTCACATGGTGATTTTAAAATCAGCCAAGGTCAAGATGGAGAGTCTGGAGAATCTGTGGAATTGAAATATAACCGGGTTTTGGTGCAGCTCAGGATAAGTCTGTGAAATGCCTGCCTCTGCCCAAAGTTGGGGCTGGATGCTGGCAGGTCTGCTTGGCCACGGAGAGAGGGGCAGGGTGGCAGATGCAGCGAGGTGTCCTGGGATGATTTGGGGTGTTCAGCAGCGTGTGCCAACCTGTGCCACTGCACTGGATGTCCCAGCAGCTGAGGTCACCATGTGGTCTTCAAACGCCCCAAAACGCAGCAAGTTCCAGCTCTTGTTGTCTTTGCTGATGTCATCAAACCGTAAGAAAAACTGAAAAGGCATCCTAAAAACCAGTGGATTCTGATGAGCAGAGCAGCTCCTGACC
Organism: Eulacestoma nigropectus; assembly: GCA_013397775.1. Taxonomy (NCBI): domain Eukaryota; kingdom Metazoa; phylum Chordata; class Aves; order Passeriformes; genus Eulacestoma; species Eulacestoma nigropectus. The sequence goes on from VZTE01004705.1 coordinate 5,959,699, forward strand.
TCTGGCCTGCCTGGATCCTTCCAGGAGGAGACTCCAGTGTGATGCCAGCCCGTGGCATGTGGGGGGCACGGGCTGAGCCCCAGCCTGGGTGCCTGCCTGTGGCAGAGGGGCTGGCACAGGTGGCTGGTGTTGGAGCATGCCCTGTTTGGCAGCTGGGCTGAGGGAATGAGCTGCTTTGCACCCCTGTAGGACCCGCTCCTCATGGTGAAGGAGCCTGGTGGGGCTGGGAAAAGGAGCTGCATTAATTTCCTTTTAGACTCATTACATTGCTGCTTTAGTGCTCTTGCCCAACCCTCTCCTGCCTTTTCTTCCTGCCTGCTCTTCCTGCCAGTTCTGATTTTCTACCCCGGCAGGCTGAGGCTTCCCCAGCTGCAACTAAAGATGGAGCACAGTGTGTGTGAAGTGATTTTGTACTGCACAGAGATGCTGAGTATTTAATAACCAACCTATGACCTGCAAGCAGGAGAGTTTCTCCCCTACATTGTCCGTGGCAGGTTGGGCAGGTAGGACCTTGCTCCATCACATTTCTGTTTATCTCTGTAAATAATATGTCGGATGATCCTTCTCCCTTCCCAAGAAAGAACAAACCCTGATGCCTCTGGAGCTGTTTTGTGAAGTATTGAGAAACATCAGTGTGAACATGGTGAAATCAGGAATGAAGGGAAGAAAACCAGACGAGATAAGTGTGAGGGTGGAGAGTTTCCTCTGGCAGTGGAGATAGGGACCTTGCTGCAGCAAATGCAAGATTGAATGGGGTTTTGAGGAGCTGTGGAAATGTTGCACACAGCAGGGTGGCCTCCAGTGAGACCAGTAAAGCTCACTGGGTGGCTGTTCCCTGCCCACCCAGTGCAGGGCTCAGCAGCTTGGCCTTTGATATTTTATTTTTTATACAGATCTGAAAATAAACCCTGCTTTTGTCTTAATTGAAACAAAAACAGGAGGTGAGTGCCCCAGAACTTCACTGTGCACAAGCTTTAAGTGGCTGTGGTTTTTGTTTCTAGCTGCTTAGAACTATCTGATGAACCGTTTCTGTTGGCTTTCTTTTATTTTCTTTTCTATTATTTTTTTCTGTTTCTATTTTCACTGCCTGAAGAAAGGCTGAAATTTTTTCCTGGCTGGTTTGTAACTCTGCTGTTCCCAGCTTTTGCCATTAGCAGCTGTGTTCATCCTGGGTGTAAGCAAGTGTGCCCCAAATCCACGTGCCCGTGCCAGGTCTGAATGTGACCTCCAGGCAGGATATCAAATGACTCTAAAAGCCTTCCTGCAGCAGTGCAGGTGGAACACATCGTGGATTTGCTGCTAGCACTGACTGATGGCAACAACATGAGCTGCAGGATGAGGGCTGCAGGCTGCAGTGCCCGGTCAGCTGAGCTGGAATTTCCGAGTGCCAGTGGGAGTCAAGTACCTCCATATGGGCATGAGATACTGTCCACTCCTCTGTGTCCAGGTTTTGGCTGGGATAGAGTTAATTTTCATCTTAGTAGCACAAAACAGGGCTGTGTTTTGGGTTTGGTGTGCCTGGAACGTTGATAACACACTGATGTTGTAGCTGTTGCTAAGCAGTGTTACCCTAAATCAAGGACTTTGCAGTTTCCCGGTCTCTGCTGGCGAGCAGGAGAGAGAATGGCCAGGACAAGTGACCCAAACTGGCCAGGGGGATATTCCATGCCATAGACCATCATGCCCAGTATAGAAACTGGGAGAAAGTTGGCCAGGAGGGACCAGTTGCTACTGGACACTGGTCAGCAGGTGACAAATGACTGTACTGGATATCACTTGTCTTGGATTTCATTCCTTTCTCTCTCTCTCCTGTTCATTACAATTACTATTATTAGTACTAATAATTTTTGCATTATTTTAAACTGTTCTTATCTCAACCCATGGGTTTTACTTCTTTCTGATCCTCCTCCCCATCCCACTGGGAAGGGGCAGTGAGGTGGCAGCTTCCTGGTGCTGAGTTGTTCTCTGGGGTTGAATCACCACATACCTGCCACAACTAAATATCTGCTGGGAGTTAAATAAATGTTCACTCACTCAGTGCTGAGGAGAGACAGACCTGTGCTCAACTCAAAGGGACAACCAGTAACTGATCCATGGGTTTGGGGTTTATTTTTGGTCGTTACAGTGAGCACTTCTGCTTCATACTTTTTTTTTGCCTCATTTCTATGTTCCTTTGGATTTGCTCTCCCTGTTCCTTGTCACTCATGGGCTGTGCTGCCCAGGGACTGCTAAAACCCAGCAAGGGCTTGTCAGAGCTGATCCCCAGAGTTGTTTCAGCCCTTTGCAGTTCTAGGCAATATGTGGGTTTAATTTGTCATTATCCAGACATCTTCTTATATGGTCAGTTTGGGGTTTTTTTAAGCTTTCCCAGAACAATGGTTCTTTCCAAAGAAAAGGTGTTGAACTAATTGTCCTGACCAGCTGCAGCAGATCCTACAGTGCAGGATTCTGTGAAACTAGACTGATGTGACTGCTTGACTAAGCTGGCATGTGGGTATTGAGAGTAAATGCTGGAACAGGGAGGAAGGTGAAAGTCAAGATCTGCTCTGGGTGGAAAATGGGAGACACTTGCTCTCTTCAATAGTCTGCTCTTAAATGATGATAACAAGATGATGCCCTTTACTGGAAGCAAAGGAAATGCAACAAGTGTTTACCTGGTTGCAAACCTAGATCTTGTTGAGAAAGGGGATTAGCAGCTTTTGGGGAGCAATATTCCAGCTGGTGTTGTCTTGGTTTTTAGTTCTCTCTTCCTTGCACAGTCTTAAAGTCACAACTTTAAGCCCAACGACCAGCTTAATAAACCATGGATTAAAAATGCCTAAGTCCTGTCTGAACCTTTGAATCTGGTAATCAGAGAATCACAGAATGGCTTGGGCTGGAAGGAACCTTGAAGAGCATCTGGTTCCACCCCCTGCCATGGGCAGGGACACTTTCCCCTATCCCAGGTTGCTCCAAGCCCTGTCCAACCTGGCCTTGGACGCTTCAAGGAATGGGGCAGCCACAGCTTCTCTGGGCACCCTGTGCCAGGGCCTCACCACCCTGACAAGGAACAATTCCTTCCTTGTATTTAATCTAAATCTCTTTCATTTTAAAGCCATATTGCCAGCAACTGATAAAGCACAGCCTCACAGCTTAATATTTCCAGCACTTGGTTGCAGTTTCTGCATTGTTCTGCCGGGGACATGCTCAGCGTTGATCATAATTCATGGCTGGCATTGAAATAGGCTCAGGAGGGAGCTGCTGGTTGGCTTGGTGGTGGTGAGCAGAGCCAGGGAGCCCACCTCTGCAGGTGGGCATGGCCCCACAGCATGGGGACCTCTCTGTCCTGCCGTCTGCCCGAGGCCAGGTCAGCGCTGGGGCAGCGTGCTGTGCTGACTCGCTCTCCTCTCGCCCAAAGAGATGCCAGCCCCTGCCGTCGTTGGCATCTCCTGACAAAGAAACGCTGCTACGTCTTATCAGATAAGCAGGAGAACATTTCTGATAAAGATACGAAGACAAAGTCCTTTAGATAAGATTTGTGTGAATTATGAGGCCTCTGAAAACAGCTTGTTCTTAGAGGTTTGCAACCACTCGCCTGATGCAAGACAGAGAGTCCTTGTGCGTCAGCCCGGTGGCAGATGTCAGCTGGAGGACGTGCTGAGTTACCCTTGGTCCGTGTGCCAGCAGAACTGGCCAAGCCTGAGAGCCTGGGTGAGGTCCCTGTGCCACTGAATCTCCCGGCCCTTCACAGATCGGGTGTCGATGCCATGGTGTTTCGCTGAACGCGACGCCCGCGAGGTATTGTTTAAGGAGCAGCTCTGTGTGGCTGGCTTGCAGCCCGTTGGATGTTTGCAGGCAGTTTGGCGTGGTTATTTATTGGTTTTCGTGGGGCTTGTGCACAGCTGAGCAAACGAATGCTCGTTCCTTCGAGGGTTTGCACGAAGCACCTCGGAGCCAGCTCGAACAAGCAGCCTCAGCCTTGCTCTGCATCCTGTCAGCTGTCCTGGGCTGCACCAGGAGAGGGGAAAGCAAAGTCTCTTCCTGCAAAGGAGAGTGGAAAAAACAGCTGTCTCATTAATAAGTCAATTGGCAATTGCATGTAGTTTTTAAACTTTATTTGAAGGCTCCTGACACAGATTCCCACTCTGTAGCCCTGCCTGATTTGGTCAGAGGTGTTGCTGCCACGTGGGATCCCCATCCCCATCCAGCTCGGGATGTGGGGTCAGCCCTGACAGCTGTGGCAGGTCCCACCTGGGGCATCCTCCCACTCCTGGGAGCAGCGGCTACATGTGCCAGCCCCATGAATTTCTCTTGATGGAAATACTGTTTATTACAGAAAACAAGAAAGTTGAAGAGATTTAGCAGTAATAAGGCCATCACATTACGTAACGCTCACCAAATGTCTGACCATCCTACCTTGTGGTGAGTCCCACCTGCCTCACAGCCACAGAGATCTGTGTCTGGCTGACACAGCTCTGATCCCCTCACTCACAAACAACTCATCCTCCTCGTTCAAAGCTACCTGTGCTGGCCCTTCCCCTGTTCCTGGGGCACAGTGTGATTCCCTGTACCCTGCTGGGGTGTTCAGGTGAGAGCCCTGGCACGAGCTCTGTGCCCCTCCAGCTCGCGGTGCAGAACCGCGCCGTCAGCGTGCGGTTACGTTCTTATGCTCTCTGTCTCTCAGTGGGAAGGATGCACCCTGCCAGAGGGGTAGGGTGCAGCGCCTTCATTGTTCTGGCCACCACACACCCCAACCGCTTGAAGTCATCACTTGCAGATGGTTATCCTGCACTTCTGTCACGTCCTGTAACCACCTTCCTCTTCCGATCGCAGGAGCGCAGTGCGAGATCTGGCGGGGAAGGGCAGTGACTCCCCAAAGACAGAGGGTTTGAGGGTTTAAAGACAATTAGCTTTGGTTCTTCTGTGTGTGGCACGGGGCTCTGGACCAGCGTGGGACTCAGAGGGCAGCAGCCCCCCAGCTGGGCGGCGTTTCAGTGTTGATTTAAGCCTTTCCATCAGGCACGAGGCCTTTGCCATGATCCTGTTAATTTAACAAACCTTTGGAGAGGTTGCTGCCCTTCGAGCCGTGTTAGGATAAGGACATCCCCTTGGGCAGGCAGATCAGCATCCACCCCGAGGAGTGCCAGTGGAAGGAGGGCATCCCTGTCTGAGCAGAGATGAATGAAAGGATGCTGAAAGCCATGAGAGGGGGAGCCCGGTGCTGGATCATCCCTGGGCTGGGCCTCAGGTAAGCTCGTGGCACGATGAGACAGATGAGCAGGGCTCTGTCTCGGTTAGCAAAGCCTACAAAGAGCACACGCATCACTTATTTATGCAGCCCGGATCCTGGTGTGACAGCGTGCAGCACAATAGCTAAAATGACAGTAATTAGAATGGATCTGCACTCAGTGACCCAGGGAAAAGTGAAAACCCAGAAGATAATCACGAGCAAAAGAGGCAACACACACCAGAAAACGGTGATGGTTACAATTTGAATGAGGAAACGAGCTCCTAAAGCAAACTAGCTCCTGGAAATCCCATTAACGCTGACAAATATCCAGCTCCAGGATTGGGGAAGTATCACAGGGAACATCTGTTCAGGTAAATAATGAGGACGAATCCAGTTGCTGTTTGGAAACGCTGCCTGCTCCCCTGCTTGAGGTGAGCCTGTTAATGTTCTCTGCCTGGTAAAAGCGCCTGTGCTCGTTGCAGTGCTAACAATTATAATATTCTCTGTGGTCGGGGATTAGGGAACACCTGGCTCCCACATTAACTGCAGCGCTGAGGATAACCCCGCCCCTCGTATTAGGGATGATGGACTGCCAGAGGAGAGCTGGGGAGTGGTTTTAAACTAAAAGAGGAGAGGTTTAGATTGGATGTTAGCCCTGGCACAGGGTGCCCAGAGAAACTGTGGCTGCCCCATCCCTGGAATTGTTCAAAGCCGGCTTGAACAGGGCTTGGAGCAACCTGGTCTAGTGGGAGGTGTCCCTGCCCATGGCAGGGGGGTGGAACCAGATGAGCCTTGAGATCTCTTCCAACCCAAGCCATTCTGTGATTCTATGAAAATGGGTGAGATTCCAATAAATTCAAGTCTGGGTTCTGTTTTGATTTGTTCGCTGTGCCAGCCGACTGTTTCAGGTCAGGTTTTAAATCTGAACAAATTTTGTCCTCTGCTGTTTCTCGAATCTGCCTTGGGATGGTTTACTTTTCACAAGGAGGCTCAGCTCATGAGCTGAAGAAGTCCTGAAAGGTCCCCTCTGGAGACAACTTTGCACTCAGCTGGCTGGAGAAGTGACTTATTCAGCATCACCATTTTGCAGGCACCGAGCGTAAATAATTTATAGCCATAAAAACAACCCCGGAAAAGAGCCCTTCTCATCCAGGAGTGCTGGAAGCTTCACACTGGCTTTGGACGTGGCAGTCCTGTGGACTCTCTGAGGTTTTCTGGTTGGCTTTGAGTTTTGTGAAGATAAGTGGAGATGGATCAGTCTTGTGACTCCACCAGGACATGTGGGATCGTGCGTGCCTTTGGAGAACAGCTTCTCCTCCTGCATCCTTGGTGACACACCAAGTGGCACTGTCTCAGCTCCTTCGGTACAGGAAAATAAGGACAATTTGGTCCAAGTTGCCTCTTGGCCAGAGAACAAAGCTGTAGCTGGGTGGGGAGAACGTTCCAGGCTGCTCCACATGCACAGGGAGCTGATCAGGGCTGGGTCAGATGCTTTTCCAGGGCTTTATTCATGTGTGAGGCCCACTCACGTGTAAAGGAAGTTGGCAGCTCTCTGTGTGAGCCCAGTGGTCCTGCCCTCCACCCCGTGGGAAACGTGAACATTTTTGGGGCAAAAACTGCTGCTTTTCAGGGTGCCAGTGACAGCAAGACCACCTGAGCTATCCCTCAGAAGCTGACTCCTGTTTCATTTTCTCTGGCATTAGTCCTGATGCTGAGGGGCTCATGGCCCATCCTTGTCCATCCCTGGCTTGGTGGTTTTCATCTGGGACAGGCCAGTGTGGCTTGGAGCAACCTGGGGTAGTGGGAGGTGTCCCTGCCCATGGCAGGGGGTGGAACGAGGTGACCTTTAAAGTCTCTTCCAACCCAAACCTTTCCACAATTATATGATAAACTGTGAGGGAAGAAAGGACACAGCTAAACAGAGAGGGCTTTTCCCTGGGATGGGGTGTTTTGGCTGGAGCCTGGTGTGCAGAAACCAGCCCAGAGCGAGCAAGCTGGGATCACTTTGATCCTCAGAGCTTGCAGAGCTGCATTTCCAGGTCCTGATGCCATCTCTGCCATCCTCCATGGGGTTCTTGGCCTGCAACAGGACACCAGAATTTCTCTCTCGGCTCTATTTACTCACCAAAGGCAATGGTGCAGTGGGAAAAACTGCAGGAAGGAAGAGCTGGAAGACACCCTGCTTATTTTCTATTGTTTTATCCTTGTAGTAGGAAATATTTTTTTTCTCTTTTCATGTAAAGTGTGTTAAATGTTTCAGAAGTGACAGGGCTGGGCTGGGACCCAGCATATGCAGGAGAACAAAGCGTGTCAGCGAGTCCCTTGTCCCCAGGCTGGCTGACAACCCTCTGTTCTGGCTAATTTTTGGTGTCATCAATCACAAGTAGTGAGACAGCAGCCTGGGTGTGCCCTGTGTGCACCGTGGAGCTCATTGAGTGACCTATTAGTGCTTCCAGTTAATTCTGGTGACATATTTATAGCAGGGAGATCTACAGCGCCGATTTCCTACAGGACACATCAGCCTTTGACATCAGATTAAGTTATAGAGTCCCTTTTCCTGGCTGGATCAATAGGCAGAGTCAAACAGAGCCTCGTCTATATGCAGATGAGGAGGATTAGATTAAATCGGCAAATGTCAGTAATGGCTGTTTTTCCCACCAAGGGAAGAATAGGCAAGGAAAAATTTCCATCATTAATAATTGAAGTTTATAGAGGAGAGGGGGAAAGAAATGGACGTATCATATACCGCTCCTGCAGATAACAGGGCCCTGCTTCTGCTGATAATTCTGTCTGGCAGACAAGTGCTAAAAAATTATTATGATTATCACTGGGTTTCTGAAGCTGTTATGAGTCTTCTACAGCCATGGAATATTTTAACAAATGCCCTTTTGCAGCAGAGCTGAAAATACTACCCATGGCATGAAAGTCTCTGTAGAAAAATACGGACAAAATGGTTGGAAATGAGAGTCGGTTTAATTTGCCAAAATGAGGGGAATAACAAATTCTGGTGGAAAGCAGCGTGGCTGGAGTGGGTGGCTGTCTCCCTCACCAGCTTCCAGCATGGCGGGCACTGGCCAGAAATCCTTCCCTGATCCCATGGGAGAGCACTGGATCTTGCTAGGTGTCACAGTGCTGCTCTGAGAGGCTGCCCAGGGGTGAGCAGAAACCTCCAGAGGCAGCTAAAAAAGAGCTTTTTGTATCTATTTGCAGTGCAATATGTGAAAATGCAGAGTTCTACAGGCTTGAGAAAGACTTTTCTGCTCTTTTTTGTGTTTTCAGGGAAGGCTCCCAGCGGTAGCCCAGGGTTCTCCTGTGCAAGCCATACCTGCCGATTGTGCAGGCAGGGACCCACATTCCCATCAAATGTCCATAGAACATTTTGGTCCCTCTTCACTGCTGCTACTCTTCCTGCTGCCAATAATTTCTCCAGGCTGCACAGCACTAGAGGTCGTGGTGCTCTGCAGCAAAGATCTGTGCTCCGTGCTCCCTTGGCTTCCAAGAGCCTTAATCCCAGCAAGCATTCCAACAACAACAGCCCGTGTAAATCACGCAGGAGATAATACACGGGAAGGAGTCAGCGTGAATTTCTAATTAACTAAATTTGCAACTGGTGCACACAAGTTAAAGGGCATGTGATTTATCACCTGTCAGTAAAAATATTGGTGGTAGCTTGTGCTCCCAGTGCTGTGGTGTGTGCAGAGCTCAGCTGGGGAGTTAAAGGGCATCTGATTTATCGCCTGACACCAGCCACACTGGTTAGAGCCATCATAGCTGGGGTGGCACAGACACCACGTTCCCACTGTCACCAAATCACCATGGCTTGGGTATTGCTCCAGCAGAGAGATGGGGGAAAGACTTTGTTTCAATAAACAGGTAAGGGAAAGAAAGAGTAACAGCTGCTTTACCCAGCTGAAAGGGAGCACTGGAGAGCAGTCAGTGCAAGGTGAGGCACGATGGGCCTGGTGGTTCCTCAAGGGTGTTGGTTCCATCCTTGGAAGTGTCCAAGGCCAGGCTGAACAGGGCTTGGAGCAACGTGGTCTAGTGAAAGGTGTCTCTGTCCATGGCACTGTTGGAACGAGACATTTAAGGTCCTTTCCAGCCCAAACCATTCTATAATAATTCTGTAAATTAACTCCTCTTCTTTGTCCGTGGAGGTTTGAGTTTGTTGAGACCACACTTTAGGAATCTCCTTTAATTCCAAGCTCCTTCTTAGATCTTAGGAGCTCTGATTGTGCTTCCTGGCCTGAGCAGAGCTTAAACTTTTAATACTTTCAAAAACTAGATCCTTCCTATTCCCAGCAGAAAGATGAGGGAGCTCAAGCTGTGTGCTGTATTGTGTGACCTGTTCCCTGTTGGATTCCAGTGCCATGGGTTCAGACGCAGGAAGCTCAGTGCAATTTCAGCATGACCGAATCAGCCCGGTTATCTCCCCGTGTCAGATTCCAGTTTCCAGGGGTCTGTGAAGAAATCTGTGGGAACCAAGTGTTCCCTGTGCATGGAAGGTTGGCCAAACTGGATTCCAGCCTTTGGCATCAACAGGCACTTGCAAGTATCACTCTGCATTCTTGTGTCTGTGGTCTCCTCTTTTGTCACCTGGTAGACTCGAGGACAGGTTTGAGTTTTACAGGTTTTTCTCAAGAATTAGATCCTCTCTGAGAAAAAGCAGCTGCAGCTGGAAGTGGAATGGATGAGTTCCTGTTCATCCTTGTGAGTCCACACCGGAACAATGGCCCTGTCAGGCACAGGAGCTGTGCTGCTGGAGAGGCATCCTGTGAAATGCTTCTTCCCAGCTTCTTGTGACCTTCAACAGGCACTCTGGGGGGTCCATCACCTCCAGAGGTTTGGTGGGGTCTGCCACATCTCTGTCAGATTTAGTCATCAGTGGTGTGAGAAGCGAGGCCGGCACAGTTCACACGACTGGAGTCCACCAGAACATCCACCTGTTGTGCCTGCATCATTCTAACCTTAGATGTTAAGATAGATTGGGGTGAGGTTTGTGTGTGATATGACTGTTTTTGGAGTATCTGATGGAAAATCCTGAAAACTTTTCTCTCAGTGTTTGTGTGTGTAGTCACTGCTGTTGGCTGCAAACTCAAAGGATCAGTGAGAAAGCTCTGTGGACCACAAAAACCTCATTACCTAATGTCTGGAAATACAAGACATGTATGAGTTCAAGTAGGAGCTACAGTAAATCATGAGGCTCTTGAGGATGGAGGAAACTCTTTTAAGTGAGCTTTAATTACCAAGCTTGAAAAATCTCCCAACCCAATGCTGAGTAGAAGTCGGTGCTGACTGGAAGGGTTGGGTGCTGAACCTGAGGTTTTCAAACTGAATCAGTTCCTGGATGAGGCTTCCAAAAAGCTCTCAGATGATGAGCAGAAGCTCAGGGTTGTGGGAAACTGTGTTCCTCACCTGGCTGCTCCCCATCCTGCAGGTGAGTTAAAGCAGGTCCTGTGAGGGGCAGGGAATGAAGCCCTGCCTCCAGCTCATCACCCAGCTCTTCTCCTGGGCTCTCCACTGCAGTCTTGCCCTAGTTCCACTTTTTTTCTATGTCCATCTCATTTTTAGGTTTGCTCCTTATGGTCCCTGTGACCCACATGCCAAGATTTAGTTGCTATGAGGTTTGGTTTTTCAAAGATTTTAGTCTTCCTCTTGCTTTGTGCTCCGAGTGTTTTGCAAACCTGGGCGATTATTTATCAGGACAACCAAAGTGCCCTACTAACAAGGGAAATATTCCATCAGCTTTGTGTCTTTTGAGCATAAAATAAAAGTCTCGTGGAGTCTTCCACATTCCAGAGCCCCAGAAGGAGTGCAGGAATGAAAAACAGGCAATGCAACAGCGTTTTGCTGCTCCCTCAGCTGAAGGATGGAAGGAATCAAGGTAACACGTTTATTTGACAGGGAATACTTTGTGTACTTGTGTAATCCGTTGATCTGAAAATTAAATCACTTTCTTCTTCATCTTCCGTGCCATTGATCTCGGAGTCATTAGTGGAGGTGCAAGGCGTCACGGTGACATGTCCCCTGCCTCGCACAGCCCTCACGGAGCACAACGTGCATCAGCAGGTGCTTCATTTGTGGGAGTCAGTCTGGGCTGGGCTTGTCCCAAACCACTACGAGGAGAAAAAAAAAAAAAGAGGGGTTGTAAGACTCTCCCAAATGTAGTCTTTTTCCCCTAATAGTTCCCCTTTCCCTGGTTTTGGAGCTGACTCCCACGCAGTGGGCTCTGCTCTGCTGCCTTCGGGCTGGGGTTTGTGGTTTTACAGTTGGGTGCCTGTGGCTGTGGGGAGAGGGGGGAAGCGGGGTTCTCGTGGGGTGCAGGAGGCTGCAGAGCAGCACCCACCTGGTCCCACAGCTCCTGGTTTCCCAGCCCTGTGCCAGCCAGGCTCGTACAGCACCAAGGGAGCAAACTGAGCCCCCAGTCTCCATGTTCATAGGCATATACATACATGGTTATTTATGTGGGGCTCTGGTGTTATCTCTGTGTGTGGATATAAATACAGAAGTATATCACACCAAGTGTGTGTGTGGATTTGCATGTGTGTACAGTATATGTATAATTTCCACAGTATTTTAGCTCAACCACGCTTAGAGTGTTCTCTAACCGTAGAAACGTTATCCATTTGTGCTTTAGAGATGCAGACAAAAAAGAAAATTTGACAAAGTCCACTGGATGACTTAAACAATTGCTTTATTGAAATAGTTGCCCTGTAAACAGGATTCAAGGTGCCCTTGTATTTAGATTATATTATACTGAGATATTTAGGTTTAAAAGAGGGGAGATTTAGATTAGATATAAGGAAGTTCTTTACGCAGAGTGTGGTGAGGCCCTGGCACAGGGTGCCCAGAGAAGCTGTGGCTGCCCCTGGATCCCTGGAAGCGTCCAAGGCCAGGCTGGACAGGGCTTGGAGAAACAAGATTTAATGGAAGGTGTCCCTGCCTTGAGAAGGACAAAGGATGGTTTTTGAACAAAGCATCCCAGCCTTGCCATCCATCACAGCAGGAGCGGCTGTGGGCACCTTGCCACCACCCTCTCCTGGGGCTGGCACCCTCTCCCAGCATGTCCCCACTCAGCTTTCCAGAGAGGAGTTTTTGTGCTGCTAAAGCTGTTATTTAAAACCCTCTTCTGCCGGTTTATTCCAGCTGTGAGTGAGCCCTTAAACACCACAGGCTGCTTGCCTGTGAGTGCTTTTGGGATGGAGGCAGCGTGAGACCCGAGCAGGGCCAGGGAGTGATGGGCCATAGCTGGGAACAGATTAAAGGAAGGTGGGTATTGAAAACATTGGGCAAAATAACGCACATGGCATTTAGGATTGAATCCTCCAGCTGCCTCCCAGTTTTTTTATTGCATTTAATCACTATCCCACAGGGATGGACACGACCAAAAGGAACAGGCTCGCTCCCCACCATGCTGCTTCCCCTACACCTTTCCCTACACCCTCCTCCTGAGCTCCCAGTTGGATTCCCTCTGTCGAGCAGGGTGCCAGGTAACCAGGGCCAGGTGCCAAGAAATCATCCCCATGTTCCTGCCAGTGCAGAGCATTGTCCTGGAAAGCAGAGCACAGGGCTTGGTGTCTCCTACCACTGGGAGGGATTAAGAGAAGGGAAGATAAAAGAAACAATAATATTTTTACACTTACTCTAACTCGGGTTCAGTTTCATATTTCATTAATTATTGTTTTGTCATGTTAGGAGCCTGGGGAGGAAAACATTAATCACAGGTTTTGCTGAGTGCTGTTTCAGTAAGTAAATTAATTTCAGACAGGAAACTTGTTTGTGGATATTTGGCTCCTTCCCGCTGTCGGCAGGCGAGCTCGCCGTGCTTCCCGGCACCCTGCCGAGCCCCAGCCACCCTCTGCCCGACTTTTTGGCACATTTTTGTTTCAGGATTCACTGTCACCACAGCAAGAAGAGCTTGCAGGTCCCCTTGGGTTTTCTTCTGCTTGTTTTTGTTGGGTTTTTTTGCTCTTTAATAACTTCTGGCAGAAGCCAAGGCAAAGAGATGCCGAGCGTGGCTGGGACAGGAGGTGGTTGCAGCCATGGGATGCTGCAAAAACCCAAACTGATCTTTGCAAAACCCCTCTGGCCTGAGGCAGCTGTGTGAGAGGAATCTAACAGGCAGGACAGAGCACGGCCCATCGCTCCTGTCCCCTCTCCATCCCAAATCACTGCTCACCCTGGTTGTAGCCCACACCCTTCTCCAGGCATGGGGCTGTTCAACCACCTTTATTTGCCCACTCATGGCACTGGGGAAATTCCAAAGGCACATTTCCATCTTTTTTTATAAATCAAAGCCAGCATTTCTTTGCCAGGGAAGAGAGCCCTGAGGTAGATCTGGTTAATGGCACTCAGCATGTTCCCCCCCTCCCTGTCTGAGAAGCGAGCAAGGAGCGGTGTTGGCTGAGCGTGGATCAGAGCGGTTACACCTCAGCCCCTCAAGGCAAACCTCCCAGGTGCTTATTTTGGGAGAGGGCTTTGCATCCTTTCCCACTTCTGGAGTTTGCGACCCCAGACAAAAATAAATACCATGTAACTGCTCCTGCTCTGGGTTATTTCTGGCAGCACCACCAAGTAACTGAATTTCAGAGGGCTGTGAGTGTGTGTGTGTGTATAAACCAGTAGATCTCAGTAAGATAATCAATTATATGCAAGAGGAAACCAGAACTTTTTCCATTGGTTTTATCAGATATTGTGGTCAGTCGAGGCAATTCAGAGCAACTCGGAACTCGATTACATTCATTCTTCCTATAATCACTCCATCTCTGTTTACCATATTCAGTTAAAGTGGCTTGTTTGCTACATCCGCTCTGCTGCCAAAATAACCTCATTTACTCTTGCAAACGGCTTCTGCTGCTGCTGCTGTAGTGTTCCTGCATTGCAAATACATTCTTGGCCACAGCCCTGAGGTTTGGATATGCTGTTCTTTGAATCCTGACGGGGAGTTGATTGGTTGGCAGCTCATTCACTTTCAAATACCATTTGAATGACAGGAGGCTGGTTTGGGTTTTTTTGGAAACATGGGCTTTGCTTTCACCTGCTGTGGAGCTGAGCAGTCTCTGAGCTCCAGGCTGCTTCCTTGGGGTGCTGGTGCTTTGGTTTTTTTTTTTTTTTGGTTTTTTTTTTTTGTGGTTGCCGTTGTTTTTGTTGGGTTTTGCAAATTTAATCTGCATACAGAAGAGTCTGTTAAAAATACTCAGGTTGCTGCTTGATGGAAAGTTGGACGTGGAGCTGGCAGGAGCCTGCTGCAACTGCAGGGTGCAGGGGAAGGGTTTGCCTGCACAGCCTGCCACCAGCAGCAACCAGCAGCCTTGGCTCTGTGGGACTGGCTTGTTCTGCTCCTTGTTTCCTCCTGCCCCTTGTTTTTGCTGGAATCACATGCGGGAAGTGCGGCTGGGATGGGCTGGTTTGGTGTGAGGTGTTTGGGCGATGCTGGAAGAGCTGTCCTGTTTGGGGAAATCCTGCCATGGGCAGGGACACCTCCCACTATCCCAGGTTGCTCCAAGCCCCGTCCAGCCTGGCCTTGGACACTTCCAGGGATCCAGGGGCAGCCACAGTTTCTCTGGGCACCCTGTGCCAGGGCCTCCCCACCCTCCCAGGAGAGAATTTCTTCCCAATATCCCATCTACCCCTGCCCTCAGGCAGTAGGAAGCTATTTCCCCTTGTCTTGTCCCTCCATCCTTTGTCCAAAATCCCTCTCCAGCTCTCTTGGGGCTTCTTGAGGCCCTGGAAGAGGCTCTAAGCTCTCCCCAGAGCCTTCTCTTTTCCAGGCTGAAAAGCCCCAACTCTCAGCCTGTCTTTGTGGGAAGGAGGGCAAGGAAACCTGGCCAAGCCATTTAAACCCTGGATTTTTGCCTTGCATTCTCTCTCTTCGCCATGGCCCAGCCCTTGCTCCTCACCCTGCACGTTGAGTGAACCTGCATGAGCATTGTTGGTGCAACCACAATTAGCTTGGCCCAGCAGCTCCCTGGTCTCCAAGGACCACTGGCCAGGTTGGACAGGGCTTGGAGCAGCCTGGGATAGTGGAAGGTGTCCCTGCCCATGGCAGGGGGTGGCATGAGATGAGCTTTAAGGTCCCTTCCAACCTTTCCATTCTGGGATTCCGTGATATCACCTTGGGCTGCTCCATTTTCTATCACCCCACCTGGGGTGGGGGAAGCAGACGGTGCTGAGCGCCAGGAGGCTGGATCTCGTGGTGGGATTTCATGTCTCCCTGCTGGGCACCTGGATCTTGTCCTCTCCCTCCTAGATAGGCTTTGCTCCCCCGTGTGAGGTGCACCATCACTTGGTGGGAAGAAAGAGCTTTGTCTCCTTGAAGTTCAGGAAACCGCTGTGGAAACAAAGCCCCCAAAACAACCCGAAGCAGGGATGGTTTTTTGGTGCTTTTGAGTTTCTCACGCCTCTTGGCTCAGAATGTGATTTTAGTGCTCTGAAATGAAACTGTCTTGAAAACATTGTGGGGGTTTTTTAGTTGTTTAGGTGGGCAGAGCGAAACTGCTCATAGAGAGAAATCTAAAGCCAGAGGTGAATTTGTCCCCTTTTGTTTTCCTCTAATTATTACCTTCTGCTTCAAGATATGTAAGCATTTTTTAGCCTGAAATTCTGCTTTCAGTGTACAGAGCCCTGATTTGTTTCACTATGAATCGTGGCTCTGACCCAGCCCCGAGTGGGAGCTGCATCTGCATTACAGAACTGGAGATAGGAGGCTGAAGTGGCAGGACAGGGGGATTCTCCTTGCAGTGAACCCATGGGCTTTGCTCCTCACGGGAGCATCATGAAGTGATTCATTGCTGTGCTGGGGATAAGCACAATTATCTGGATTTCACATGTGGGGATACTGATAGTTTCTAAATGAGCCCATTTGGGGCAAAATTAGAGCAGTTTTTCCCAGGGTATTGGGAGTCTCACCAGCTCCTCATGCAACTTTTCCCACTAATAGCCCCCATGTTGGGGACTTGCATCCCTGCATCAAATGATTTGCCAAAATTAATGATTTCATATGTTGTCATAGGTCTCTGCCACCTCCTTTTGGGAGAAAACAAGGCCTTTTCCTTTTTTTCTCCCATGAAATACCTCTGTGTTTCAAATGTCCTTTCTTGCCCCAGGGCTTTGGTTTCCCATCTTTCTTCCCTTGTTTTCTCATCTCTCTCTGATGAGAAGGGGGGGAGAGGAATGGAATTCAGCACCTGGAGCAAGTGTGTGCTGACAGTTTGGATAACAGCGTTACAGGATTTTCTGTGTTCTCTCCTGACCTGTTATTTTTGCTCTCTATCATTTTGATGTTGCCGTGCTTTCAGTGGGGGTTTGCATGGGGCAGCTGACATGATTGTTGGTCTTACCACTTGCTGCTCAGAGAAGTTACCCCCTGCTAAAGTCTAGAAGGGTTTCAGACCCCTCCTTCCTGCATGGACTGTTCTGGATTTGTCAGCACAGGGTTTCTCCTGTTCTGATATTCCCTTCTGCTTGGCTAGGTGGCTCAGAAATTCCCAAGACTTTGTCATTTGTAATTAACCTAAATAATATTCTTTTCATCTGCAAACTTTGTTTCAGTCTGCAGCCTAGTTTTCAGGTCATTAATAAAGACATTGAGCAACAGGAGACCTGGTTAAATACTTCTGCTGGTGTGTTGTCAGTTATTTCCCTCTCGAAAAACAAGACCCAGGCTTTAGTTTTGTCAAGGCCCTCAGCAGCATCAGGTCTGTGCTCAGTGTCACCCACATGTAAAGCCCAGTTTGGTTAAACCAAAGCTCAGCTTGGTATGGGAACTCTTCACACAGTTGAGATCAGTCTGGCAATAATTTAGGCTTAAGTCAATTCCTCCCAGAGCAGCTGTATTGAAGTGAAATTTCAGTTGAGAGCATCCACGGCAGTGGAAAACTCACCTTTATTGAAATGGCCTGAAACTCGAATGGAGGTGGGTTCAAAGCTTTGCATTTTCTTTGTAGAGAGCTCTGAGAAGAAATCTTGGAAATCATCAACACAGCAGTTCTCTCAAAACCCTCATCGCTGAGGGTGAGCCCCAGGATGCTCTCTGGGACCACTGTGATCCCTTACAGCTCCTCTGGCTCTGTTTTGTTGTCACCAGTCTTCCTCACCCCACCACAGCTGTCCCTTTTTTCAGGTTTGCTTTCCAAGCCTCTCTTAGGGCCAGATGTGGCATTTGCCAACCCTGAGCTCTTTTTCAGAGCAGCTGCTTTTGCTGGTGATTTTGTGCCTGTCACATTTTATAGGCTCCTTTGGGACTGTTGTGCTTGGAGAGGCAAAGCTGAAAATGCTCTCACCATGACATAAGCTGGAGTTTAGGCTGCTGATAAAATGCTTGTCCTAATGGGATGTTTGGGGTGGGTGGTCTGAATCCTTATCCCCCAACTTCATCGCAAACCCTGGCTGGGAAGCCTCAGAGAAGGGCAGAGGGATGTGATTGCTGCTGTCCTCTTCACTGGCTGATGGGACCGTGGCTTAGCAGTGGTGGGAGAGCAGAAACTCCCCAGAAGGGGCATGAGGAGTCTAATTTCTGAATGCAGAGGAGAATAATTAAATGCCCTCAGGTGTCGTGCTGGGTCGGGGGCTGTTGGGTGCTGTGGCCCAGGCTGCTCTGAGAGCCAAGAGACGGATGGATGGATGGATGGATGGATGGATGGATGGATGGATGGATGGATGGATGGATGGAAATCATGTACTGAAATGATGGTCTCTGGGCTGCCTGCAGTAAATATCTCCACGCAGGCTGAAACTGCAGCCCTGGCAGGCAGCAAAGGTAAATGTGATTTGCACAGAAAGTGTTTGCTGGGGGCTCGTCTGTGTCAGCACTTGCAGCTCCTTCAGAGCCAGCCACGTTGCCTCTTGTTTCCGCCCTGACTTGCAAAGATTTATAGATATATTTTTAGACTTAATATATTAATACACTCTTCTCCAAGAAATATAAGCGATGAGCTTCCTGCTCTCTGGGAGATTCATTATGTTTTGCTTAAAGGAACCAGAGTTGTTTTCTTTTCCAATGAGCACACAAGTGTCTGGTCCCACTTACTGACTGGAGAAGGTGATTAATTCCTCTGGTTTTGGAGGCAGCAGCGAAACACAGTCTGGAGATGCAGAACCACCCTGCAGCCTCGCTGGGGCTGAATTATCTGGCACAATGGAGCCTGTAATTAGCAGGTGGAGAAGATGCTGCACGTGGAGCATTAGAGGATCACAGAGGGACAGGTTACAGGGCAGCCGAGGGAAACAAAAGATTAGGCTGAGGCAGTAACAAATTAAGTGTTTTCATCTCTCCAGGATGCTTAAATCTCTATAATACAAACTCGAATAAAGAAAACCTTCATTGATGTAAAAGAGTTCAACCGAAACAGAGTCTGGGGCTGTTGTACCACATAACATGCAGCACTGGTATAATTCCTGCTGCTCTCTTGTCAGAACAAGGAGGATTCGTTCTCTTAACAGTTAGGAAAATTTTGGAAGTGGGGGAAAAAAGGTATCTTTATAGAGGTGCAGCTGAAATATAAAATGGAGCATATGCACTGGAGGGCCTGATATCTTAGTGTGACTTCCTGAATCAGGATGCAGGGTTTTGGTGGAAATCACTTTCCCCCACTAAATGGTTTTGGAGAAAGTGTAGGATACTAATCGTTAGCTAATAAATGGGATCTTTTTAGGTGCCTGACTTAGGCGTGGTGGAAGCCTGAGCAGAGAGTCCTTTTCTCTGGAAACATGGGGATCAAAATGATCTCATGAGACATCAAAGCTGACTCGAGTATCATCTCATTAAACCCTGGGTTTGGGGGTGTTGTGTCTTGATGTATTTTTACAGCACATCCTTCCGTGCTGCAGAAGAACCGCGAAACCCCTCGGAATGTTTCGAGCAGTCCAGCTGTGGGGTGGTACCCATCCCATGAGGTGGTGCCTGTCCCCTGTGTGCCCTTGGTGGCATCACACCAGTTTGGGAGGCAGCAGGACTGGGTGAAACTCTGCTGGTTGTCCCTGTTGGCGCAGTCCTACCTCTATGTCCACATGCTTGCAGGGTGGCACGTAAGGAGGTCCCTTGCCCCCCCCGTGCTGTGGTAAAGAAGGAAAAATGGCTTCTCCTACCTGTGCCTTGACCTTGTGGGCAACTTCTTGCCCAAGGCCACTCTTCATGCTGGCACTGTGCAGACAACTGCTCCTTTGGGAGCTCTTTGGTCAGTGGTTCCATCCTTCCTGAGCTGGATGTGCCTTTGGAGGTATGCTCCTGATGCTGAGGCTCAGAAAGAAAATGCAACCAAAGAAGAGGGAAAGCTGCTGGTGGTGCCCTGTGCCAGCCTGCCTGATCACCTGGGATGTCCTGGGTTTGACCAGCAGAATGAAAGGTGAGAGCATGAGCTCTGTGCAGGAGGGTTTGTCCCTTTGTGCAGCGCCTGGTAAACCTTTCCTGGTGCCTGGCTGGAGTGGGGCAGTCGTGGACACAGCAGTTATGGGGCAGTGGGGCAGTGCCATGGACACAGCAGTTATGGGGCAGTCCATGGACATAGCAGTTATGGGGCAGTGGGGCAGTGCCATGGACACAGCAGTTATGGGGCAGTCGTGGACACAGCAGTTGTGGGGCAGTGCCATGGACACAGCAGTTATGGGGCAATGGGGCAGTGCCATAGACACAGCAGTTACGGGGCAGTGGGGCAATCATGGACATAGCAGTTATGGGGCAGTGGGGCAATCATGGACACAGCAGTGATGGGGCAGTGGGGCCGTGCCATGGACACAGCAGTGATGGGGCAGTGGGGCCGTGCCATGGACACAGCAGTGATGGGGCAGTGGGGCCGTGCCATGGACACAGCAGTGATGGGGCAGTGGGGCCGTGCCATGGACACAGCAGTGATGGGGCAGTGGGGCCGTGCCATGGACACAGCAGTGATGGGGCAGTGGGGCCGTGCCATGGACACAGCAGTGATGGGGCAGTGGGGCCGTGCCATGGACACAGCAGTGATGGGGCAGTGGGGCCGTGCCATGGACACAGCAGTGATGGGGCAGTGGGGCCGTGCCATGGACACAGCAGTTATGGGGCAGTCGTGGACACAGCAGTTGTGGGGCAGTGCCATGGACACACTGGTTGTAGGACAGCACCTGCTGCTTAACCTCCCTGGCACAGATGGGGTGGACGTGCTGGGAGGTGGGCAGTGCGGCTGGGCACCCATGTCCTTAGGCTTCCCATGGCACCTGGCCTTGCAACCCCTGTTTGGAGGTGTTGGCTGCAAGCGTGCTCAGGGCCAGGATCCATCCCAAGGACGAAATTGTGCTTATGTGGATAAAAACCAGACCCAGCAAGCCCATACACAGCATCCCGCACGTGTGCTGGTGGGAAGTGCCCCATGGTGGGGAGGGCTGCTTGTGAGGAGCTGGCCCTGGAGTCCCTTTGGCTTGTCAGGTGATGTTTTCTCCTCTGGAGAGGGGATAAAGCCCATGCAGGTGACTGCTCTGACAGCCCAGCCCACACGGTCAGGGACAGCAATATTCCATAATACCCCTCACAATTGTTCCTTTAACAGGCGTTGCTTGGATTATGTATAAGAATTAATAAATGTTAGAGTGGATTTAAGAAAGTGGATTTAAGAAAACCCTTTGGTGTTGGGGATTGTGACTGGCAGCCAGCACCACCCAGCACAGCTCCTCTGTGTGTCCTGGCAGGCTGAACGTGAACTTCTTTTCTTGTAAAGCCCATGTTGGGCTCCTCAGGGCCATTCTGGTGGCAGCTCCAGTGTCACCTTTGTGGTTTCTCAGGCAGAGTACATGGTGCTGGAGCACAAGGATTTCAGCAGAGGTTAATGCTTCTTCGTTAGTGTGGCTGTGCTGATTGGTGCCTGCACCCACACAAGTGACAACAGCCAGGCCTTGGCATCATCTCCCCGTGGCAAATCCACAGCAGGCCCGTTTGGGGAGTGTCACCAACCCTGGGAGGGGTGGCACAGCCATAAATCCTGCATGATCCGAGGGTGAGGGCGGTGGGAGGGAGACGGGAGCTCAGCTTGTCAGGGCAGCTCTTCCATTTTGCCTTTGTCAGCGCGAGCTAATGTTGAACAGGGCAAATCCTTCCCCCCGGAAGGAGCCTGGCAAGACCTTCCCTGTGAATATATGAATAGCAGTTGGGTAAACAGTGCATCTGAATTTATGAATGATTTGACACCGACAGGCTGGAACGAACTCTGTAATTTTATTGTGGTGGATTTAGTAGGTCAGGCATATACATGCCAAGTCAAAATGACCTAGAAAACCTTTCTAGGTCAAATTATTGCTTGAAAACTTCTCTTTTCAAAGGCAAGGCCGTAAGTTTTCATGCTTACTTGGACACATTTTCCTTCTAACAGTGCAACGTGAGTCTTCAGGACAGGATTGGTCATGTCCTACACTGAGAACAGAGAAAGAAATCTGAAGAAGGGGGATTCTAATTACTTAATGAAACAAGGTCTTTTCTGGCCACCTCTGTTGTCCTGAGATAGATACCTGGCCGGCAGGAATTTAGGGCAGAAGTTGCAACACTGATTGTATTCACACTGTGCTATTTCCAGTGGTGCTAAAACCTTTCAAACTCCTGGGTCCAGCAGCAACCAGCACCTCCAGCCTGCCCTTGGAGCCCCAACCCTTAATAAGATGGGAAATTATTTATTAGGAGCTTTTTCTCCTCTGAAGAGGTTTGGGAGAGGCTGGGAGGTTTACATGTGATGGCTCCTTACTGGAGCATTGGGATGGGGCAGAGCCACACTCTGCTGCCCCGGACACTCCAGCCCGGGAGCCACAGGGGTGGGTGAGGTTGGAAGGACCCAAGACCTTAAAGTTGTCGTCCTGAAGCTCCTTCCTGCTCTGGTAACTCCTGAGTGTGAGCAAATGCAGCTTTCGTGCTGTTAGGAGGAAGCCTGAGCTGCTAATAAAAGCTCAGCTCTTCTTGTGGGTTACTTATTTCAGAGTGCCAACATAGCAGAACCAGGGCTCCAGCAAGAACCTCATTTGGTTTGGGGTGGGTTGAAATGTTTTTGTCCTGTGGTGCTTGTGGCCATTCTGTGAGATGTGGCCAGCTGAGGATCTGGGGCTGGGCTGGAGCCCAGCTGTTGGCAGATGCTGGGCTGAGCTGGCAGATCCTCAGAGGTGCCCGAATCATGGAATCGTTAAGGTTAGGAAAGACCTCCAAGATCATCAAATCCAACCTTCCACTGAGTACCACCGTGCCCACTAAGCCGTACTGGGACCTGCCACATCTCTTGTGTTTTTAACACTTCCAAGGATGGTGGTCCAGCACTGCCCAGGGCAGCCTGTTCCCAGCAGGGACTCCCAAGCCGAAGCCGCGCTTCCCGACTGTAGCCAAAGGCAAGCTGCTGGCACATCACCCCCGCTGGCTTTACCCCCTGTGAAGAGTGGGCATCCATCCCATTCCCAGGGCTCCTCCCTGCTCCCCTCCACCTGCCCAAGGTGGGGGTGTCAGAAATAAATGATCTTTGAAGGGCTCCCAAGCCAAACCATTCCGTGAACCTATGGCTAAGCCCACAACAGGGCTGGGTGCAGGTGGGTGCCATCACCATGGGCATCCCGCCGGCTCCCTGCCGACGTTCCCACCGGAGCAGCACCACCCAAACTCCGGAGGTTCCAAACAGATTTTTCAGCCCAGCCCTGACCTACTTGAAAGCAGCTTTTGCCATCCCAGGGAAGTGGGTAATGGGAGGCTGCAGTGCCTTCGGAACAATTACAGCTCACAGCAGTCCAAATGAAAATGTTTGTTGAAAACAACATGTGCATAATTAAGGCTTAATGAGCCCTTGTCTGTTTGGAATCTGCAATTAGATTTATAATAGAAAATACCAGCAAATGCCAAATAGCTTTAAAAGAAGACGAGATAAAAGATAATTTTGCTGCAAATCTATAGTAATACTGTAATTTAATGAGCTGGAAGTGGTGCAGAGAAAGACTGTAAGAGCTTTGGACAAGTTTGTATTGTGCATGTTTATCTTATCTGCCCATTTCCCTATCTATAAAGCTGTCAGTCTCGCTTTTAACTGCTTGGAATAAGGCAGGACTTTGCTAAAATCAGGAAGACTCCCTTTGTTTATTTTTATTTAAGTCATTAATTAGTCGGGCAAAGCTGCTCTTTTCTCATTCTCATCAACATGCTTCAAACTTCTTGTTAGGGTTAATAATAGTAATAATAATAATAATAGTCATAATAATATCTTTATTCAATTATTTACAGTGAGGCAGGGGCATAATAATAATAATCAGAGGATCTTTTTTCTGATTAGTTTCATTAATTTTAATGAGTTTTTAACTGTCTTTTCAAGATGTTGACAATTTTCAGCACTAAGGGAGATATTTAACAAGTAAACCTGAGGCCAGCTTGGCTGCAGTAAGCACAGAATACCTTTAGCCCTAATGAAAAAGTTAGAGGGCAGTAAAATCTGCTGGAAAGATTAATAATGTGAACAGAGAGGTAGCAAAAAAAGGAAGAAAAGCTGAAATTAGAAGTGCTTGAGGGAGATGGTTGGGGGTTTTTTTCCATATTTAATAGCTGAGGCTGGGAATGAAGATTTGGGTGCGACACGTGGACCAAGAGAATCAAGGCCACGGCGATGGGGTGGTGGGGCTGTGACGTGCACAACCCCCTGGAAACACAGCTCAGCAGCTTCGTGTGACCAGCCTAACTCAGCACTTCATGAAACAGGGCCACAAGGATGTGGTGGTGCTGTCTGGGGAGGCACCTTTCCGATGTGATGTTATGGCCCGTGGGAAATGCTGCTGAGTTTCAGCTTCTGTGAAACCCTGGCTTTGCATGTCCTGGCTCTCTGGCGTGCAAAGTTCCAGCCCTGGTGCTGCGTTTGCAGCTTGGGTCGTGCAGCTCCAGCCTCAGCCTTGCCAGCAGCGATGGGAGCCTGCGCATCCCATAAGTCTGCACCTTCCCAACCCTGCTCCTGACCCGCTCCATCCACTGCTTCCCGGGGTTTTGCCCCTCTCAGGGACATGGAGCCTCGTGGTTCCTCTGGATCAGGTTGCCCCGTCCCACCTGACCTTGCAGTTTCAGAAATTACCTTCCTATCGCCCTTAGTTTGGGGTTGGGTTTTATTTTGTCTTTAAAGACCTCACTTTCCATTTGTTTTTTGGTGGTTTTTTTGGTTTTTTTTTTGTTTGTTTGTTTGTTTGTTTGGGTTTTTTTGAGTCAGGAACATGTCCAAACATTGTGAAATGGATTGTACTTTGTCAGCCCTTTTTTTTTTTTTTTTTT
>VZTE01004705.1:5984221-6083356 GCA_013397775.1 Eulacestoma nigropectus
TTTTTTTTTTTTTGTTTTGCGAGTCATTCTATGTACCACTGCAAGAGTATATTTGCATACAAAGTGGAGTGCAGAACCACAGAAAGCAGGTTTTTGCTGGTGCCAAATATCCGTGTGTTGGAAACTATTTTCTAAATGACTGGCATGGAAGATCTCTGATTTATTTTTTTTTCCCTCCTAACTAACTGGTTTTGCATAATGTTCCCCATGGTCTTGAAAAATCAATTATTCTTTTCCCTTACGGTTTGCAAGAAAAGAAAATAGACAAGATCTTGAATTCTGGGGGACAGAAATGTATTTTTGCTTGGAAAGAGATTTGGGTTGGAAGGGACTTTAAAGCTCATCTCATTCCACTCCCTGCCATGGGCAGGGACACCTTCCAGTAGATCAGGTGGCTCCAACCTGGCCTTGGACACTTCCAGGGATGGGGCACCCACAGCTGCTCTGGGCAATCTATGCGAGGACCTCACCATCCTCTGCATAAAAAATTTCCTGGTAATATTTAATCTGTGCTGAAAGAACAGGGGCTGTGAAGTGAATTAAAGCTACTGTTTTTCTTTGTGAATATCAATTGAGTAGCACACGTGATTTTAGGAGTTAGTGGAGTGAGTTAGGAGGTACTTGGGATCCAGGTTGTTTACCTGTACAGCTGCCAGCAAGGCATTGGGGTTGGAAGCAAAATATATGGTCTTAAAAAAGCGCCCAGCTTTGAGGCATCTCCTCCTCACTCCTCTGACAGCTCTGTTCCTCGCTTCATTATTTGCTCGCTGTGCAGTCGAGAAAAGATAAATAGAGGTTTCCAAACCCATTCCTGCTCCACATACGTCAAACCCAGCGTCACCCAGCCACTGCTTGTGCTGGCAGCTGCCGCCTTCGCTCCCTGAGGAATTGCTCTGATTCCATCCAGGAATTCACTTCAGGTGTGCAGCTGAGCATTGCTGCCCATGCTGCACGCTCCCTGGGCGAAGGGGACCAAATTACAGGGTGGGAAAGCTTCCCTGCTTAAGATTTCTTCATTCCCAGCTGCTCCCTTGCCTCCTTGGCTATTCCAGTGCCATGTGGAGCCCCTCTCCAGTGGTACCTCTGGCTGCAGCCAGGGCTGTTGTTCTGCTGTTGAAATCAGCATCTCCATTAAAGATTCCCAGAGCAGAGCCAGGCTGGTAGCTGCTTCCCAGGCACACAGGTATCAGCTCTATTTTTATCTCAGCCCCGAGGTTTTATCTTGCAGAAAACAATGTTTCTCGGCGCCTTTGACGCTGGCACTATTCTAGCACAGAGTCTCCGCAGCTTCCTTTAGATCTTTGCATGTTTTCTGCCTCTCTCAGTTTCCTGTGAATTGCAAGTGTTGCTGGAGGAGCAGGCAGTGCAGTTATTGCTCATTAGCACTAATTGTATTTATTTAACACACCCCAGGCCAGTGCCGGGATGGTGCCGCATCCCTGTACCCTCCTCCTCCCCTCACCAGGTTCCCTCAGCTCTCCCGCTCACTCAGCTGCCGACGGGTGAAGGACCAGCTCAGCAAGGGCCTGGTATTTATATTTTTTTGCAGATGAACTCCTCGAGCACCTGCGATAAACAGCTCCAGATGTGCTTGTTGTTTGGTTTCGAGAAGGAAGTGATGTACATGCCCGAGCCTTGCAGCGACAGCGCTGCAAAACAGCGCTGAGCTGGTCAGCGACGGGCTGGGGAGGTCCTGGGTGAGAGCAGCGAGTGCTGCTCACCTCCCAGCAGCCTGATTTCCTTATCCATGCGCAGGCTTGGAGAGAAATCAGGAAGGATTTGGTTTTTGGCTGCAGCTCTGGTGAGCTCTCAGTGCCACGGAAAAGGATGGAGATCTGCTGAGCACTCAGTGCACCAGGGCAGCTCAATGCACCAGCAGCAGCTCTCCCCAGCTACTGCTCTTACACCAGGCTAAGAGCTAAACACAATCATCTGAACACGGTCAAAGTGTATTAGATCAACATCTGCCCTCAGGGGCAAAACCTGCTGAGCTGAAACCCCAACCCCTCCTCCACGCACAGTGAGGTGTAACCGTGAGCGACTTTGGCCTTTAAATTAATCACCCCTTCTCTGAGCATCGTTCTCCTCAGTGCAGCTGGGAGAAGAAGAGGAGGCTGGATGGGTGGAGGATTAGATGCTCTGTGCTGCTTTCGCTTCTTTTTGGAGTCGCACGAGGAAGGGTTAAGCAGAATTTTGATCTCTGCAATATTTTCATGCTTATACATTCTGTTTCTCATTTCCATGACAAAGATGGTAGGAAGAGCAGAATAAGGTACAGAATTTGCAGAGCAATTTTAAGACTGTAATGAGAACGGAAAATAGTAGGGGGAGAAGAATTGTAATTAGAATATGAAATGGGAAAAAAAATTAATCTATTTCCATGTCAGTCTTAAGACTAAATTCTGCTGCTCCCTGTAGCTTTCAGTGGACGGGGTTTTTGTGTGTGGATGTGAAGAGCTTGAACTCCTTTGCAGGCTCTGAAAGATCCAGGTAAATGAGTTTAAGGCCTCATTCCCCCTCAAGTAACGTAATAACAATAATTTTGTGTGCAGTGTTGATAGAAAGCCAGCCAGTCTCAGATTAATGAGTGCTGTCACTAGAATAGTGGTGGCATTTCAGGAGAATAAAAGGAGATGCTGGAGATGCTTTTGGGGTGGAGGTCTGTGTGAGTATCACATGATCACATCACAGAAGCCCTCAAACACCAAATATGGCCAGTCCTGAGGGACATCTGTGTGTCCTGAGCCCCCCAGGCAAAGCCAGGCCACCCACATGGGGTTGTGCAGTGCCTGGTCCAGCTGAGCTCTGAGGATCTCCAGGGATGGAGATCCCACAGTGATATTTGACCACCCACATGCTAAAAAATGAGATTATATCTGCCCACAGAGCTCCCAGGAGCCCACAGGTCAGGTTTATTACTCATCTCTCATTTGTTCAATTGCTGTTCTGGATCCTTGTAAGCCAGAGCATCCTGCAGCAAGAGGTTTCGTTGTTGGGCCCAGTAGGAAGAACTTCTCTGGAAGGGTTTAATTTCACTTGCTGATCATTTCAGTGTCTGTCTCCTTGATTTTAGGCTGTTAGAACCCCGCTCTCATTTCATTTTTTCACATACATCTTTGCTGAGTCCATCTAACACCCTTTTATCCCTTCATCACCCCTTTTTCCTCACCCACGTGTGCCATTCCACACTCTTGGATCCTCCTTGCAGTTGCCCTCTCTCCTTCTTCTAACAGTACAGACGGCAAAATAATACTTGATCTTCCATTCTTTGCTCTTTTCCTGATGGTTTCTAAAACTTGAATAGCATTTTTGGCAGCTGCTGAGGACTGAGCAAAATTTGGAAGTGAACTGTCCAGAACAGTTTCTCTTCTGGACAGCAGCAGCTATTTTAAGGCCCATTGTCATGTCTGTCGTTGGGATTGCTTTTCTTCAGTGCATTACTTTGCATTTATTGACATTAAATTTAATCTTCCATTTCCTCAGTGCCACTTAGTGCAGCGAGAGTCCTAATGCAAAGCTATTCAAAGTCGCTTTTAGTTTCGGCTGGCCTGAATAATTTCTGTCTCATTAATAAACTGAACCCTTCCAGATCAGTTAAATGATGAGCTGGACAGGTTTTAGTGCAGGTGGAACATGGACCATGATCTTCTGCTTGCTGAAACCTCCTGAGTGTCTTGCTGTGAGTCAGAGAACCTTCCCCTGGGTCCCATGACATGTTGGGTTTTGGGGTTTAGAGCTGGTTTTTGAGGAACCTTGTAAGAAGTCCAACCAGAGAGATCAGTTCACCTTTCCTAGGGACTTGCTGACCCTTCAACAAGCTCTAAGTGGGCTGTGAGGCACAAGGTCCCTCTGTTGGCTCCCTCTGGGCTTCCTCGGGGTGTGCTGGAGTGTGGCGGGTTCACACAGAGGGAGTTGGACGTGCTAGTGTGGAACCATCCCCTTCCCACTCCAGTTGGTCTGGGAGCAGAGACAGAAGATCACTCATTTAAAATCATTGAATCATTTAGGTTGGGAAAGACCTCTGGGATTGTTGGACCCAACCATTAACCCAGCACTGCCAAGGCCACCTCTAACCCATGTCCTCAATTGTCTCATCCACATATCTTTTAAATCCCACCAGGGGTGGTGACTCCACCCTGACTGCCCTGGGCAGCTGTGTCAGAGCTGGACAAGCCTTTCAGTGAAGAAGTTTTCCCTCCTATCCAATCTAAACCTCCCCTGGCCCAGCCTGAGGCCGTTCCCTCTCCTCCTGTCCCTGTTCCCTGGGAGCAGAGCCCGACCCCCCCCGGCTGCCCCCTCCTGTCAGGGAGTTGTGCAGAGCCACAAGGTCCCCCCGAGCCTCCTTTTCTCCAGGCTGAGCCCCTTTCCCAGCTCCCTCAGCCACTCCTGGGGCTCCAGCCCCTTCCCCAGCTCTGTTCCCAGCCCTGGAAACGCTCCAGCCCCTCCATGTCTTTGTTGTCATGAGGGTCCCAAAGTTCCCTCACATTGTTTTAGGGCAGGTGGATGAATGTCACTTGGCTATGGAGGTACCTTAGGATTTCCTTGGTTGGTTTGATGTTTTCCTTCTGGCCATCCCACTGTGAGAGCTTCTCAGATGGGTCTTTCCAAGGGAGATGCTCCAGTTTAGGAATTTCTGAATACTCACTCCATCCGTGTCCAGGCTGTTGCAGGTCATTCCTTTCTTTCCCACCTGGTTGTAGTTTCTTGACAGCCTCTACCATACCTTGGCCCCACCAGCTCTGCAGGTTTCCTGCTCGTGGTGTAGTTGAGAAAAAACTGCTACCAGGCTTTCATCCTCCTTGCAAATTGTTCTTAAAACAAACAAATCAACCAAACAAGCCACTTTTTACTGTAAGGCTTTAAGCCTCGAGACTTCAGCTACATCAATCTGAATTTCCCCTGGGATAATGTGTGAGCATATTGAGTGTTTGTGGAAAACTCAGCCCCTCAAAGCCCCGGTGGCTGCTGTGGATGCTGGGTTTGTGTTCTGCCTCTGACACCTGCTGTGGGGTCGTGCTCCCTGTTAATGCCATTTGTCCCCAAACAAATCGCGGTGCGTGGCTGGGCTGGAGATGCCGAGCTTCCCTCACAGTCCACTCCTGGGGGGAGCCGTAAATCTCGTGCTGAACTCCTGACCCTCCCTGACAGGCTCAACTGAGGGGCTATCCAAGCATTTCAGCGCACAAATAAATAATGCTAAGTAGATCACTCTGGGCCAGAGGTTGTGTAAAGACCTTAATGGGGGAACTGCAGTTAAAGAGATTAAGCTAACCTCAGCCATGTATTCCCTGAAGAGGTGGGATGCTAAATTACTCCTGCAGGAATTTGCAGGGGCAGCTCAGCCAGCAGCAGCACTGGCAGGGGCAGGGCTGAGGTGAGGATTTGACATCCCAGAGATGTGTACTGAGAGGATCCTTACCAGGACCGGCATCCTTGGGTCTGGATCCCTCAGAGGGCTGAGCCTGGTGTGCAGGAGCAGCATCATGGGGATGCAGGGCATGGAAGTACCACGGCCAAAGTGCACTTACAGCAGAATGTGCCACTCAAACAATACTGATAAAAATGAATTGTGGATAAAACGATTTCTGCAACGCTTTCTAAAGAAGAGTTATTGTTCCTCGTGGTGGGAACGGTGCCATAGGAAGCAGCTGAATAAAGCCCAGCAACACATGGGCTGCATTTATTAATTTTATTTATTTATTTATTTATTTTAAAGAGGAGTATTCAATACAGGCTAACTGTGTTTTACAAGTTTTCTTGGGTCCTAACTTTTATTGACTAGAAACCTGAAGGCTTTCCTTGTGTGGCATTATTTTTGGTCACTCTGTCTTGGTGCCAGTGGTAGCTGAGGTGCAGCTTGCTGGGAAACAAACCCAGCTGCGTTCCAAGAATCTCCGGTGAAAGGTGATATCCCCAGTGCACCCTGTTTGGAAATGAGGTTGTCATGAGAGGGAACCTGCTGCCCATCTCCCATGTCCTGGTACAGGGAGGCAAACCAGAGGCGAGTGTTCATAGCTCTGACCAGCAGGAACCACTGGAGGCATCCAATTTGTTCTTAACTGGTCATTTAGTAGCTCTTAATTACTGCTGGATTTGTATTAGCAGGCCACATTTTCAAGCTCTAGAACATCAGTGGACTTGCAGTTAACGTGCTCTGGTCTAGTATTGCTAAAAATTACTGTCTAAATTTAGGTAAGACCCCTCCAAAACCAAAAAACCCAAACCCACCACACATAAAATAAAATTAAATAAAAATTTTGGAAGGCTTTTGAGATCTTGCAGGTATCACAGAAGGTATTACTGGTATGAATTTTGCCAGCATATTCTGGTCTAGTGGAAGGTGTCCCTGCCCATGTCAGAGGAGTTGAACTGGATGATCTTTAAGGTCTCTTCCAACCCAAACCCATCTGTGATTCCACGATTTCTTACAGAGATGAAATTTCCATCTCAGTTCGTGGCTCTCAGGAAATAAAAAGGATGTGATGAGATTCATAATAAAATTGTACAAGCTGGCAGTGCCATCCAGGAAAAAGTAACACCTTCTTGGAATCTTGGCAGGAGGTTGTGTTTCTTTCCACTGGGTCCTTCCCAGTTAGCAAACATTTGTTCTCCCTGTTTGCACAGAGCTGGAGATCCCACAGCTGCTGCACTTTGGGGTCTGTCCCAGCCTGCTGCCTGCATTTGTTTTTCTTATTCATATTCATCCTGCTAACATGGGACCTGTGTGACCTCTGGGCACATTTACAGGTTTGAAAATCATGCTGTGGAGCGAAAATAACAAACCAGAGTGAGTCTAGGAAAGCAATAAAAATGTTAAAAGTGCTTTGTACAGCAACATCTGAATTGAGCTCCCTGTATGGGCTGATAGAGCAGCAGTGCCAGCTGCAGCTCCCCTGGAAGAGCTGTAGTAAAAGAATTCTATTTTTAATTAAATTCTTCACGAAAAACTGAATTTCGGAGGGTGTTTTCTCACAGAACAGAACTGTCCTTTCATCTTTTGCTTAGACCCAAAGTACTCAGTAGGTTGTCCCATGGAGGGCTGCAGTGGTGGCTTGGTCTCCATCACCCTGCTGTCCTTGGAACTCCCTCTCTGAATGGGGTTGGCAGCATCCATGTCCTTATCCCTCAGTGCCAGGCAAAGCCACCTCCTATGGCACGGGATGGAATCTTGCCTGTCTTTTGGGTTGGAGTTCTTGCCACCTGCAGACCGAGGCTGTTCAGTGGTGTCCATTTGACTTTGTTGCCAGAACTGGTGGAATTTGGGGCACTTTCTCTTCCCTTTTCCCTTTTCTCTCACCCTTCCCCTTCCCCCTTTTTCTTCCCTTTCCCTTTTTCTTTCCCTCTTTTCTTTTCCCTTCCTTCCTCAGCTTCCTGCTCATTTCATGCAGGAGAGGGTGAGAATCAGCCACAGCCACTGATTTGTTTAATAGGCTGCTCCTATTAACCAAAGAATAATAAAATTATGTAATTGCACCCGAGCAAAGGGATGATTAAGACAACTGCACAAGTGGATGTTGCTTTTGAATTAGGACTTGAAAATGATCCCTGCCACATCATTCAGTGCAGGTTGGATTTTGGGGTAAGGAGGGTGATGAATGGCTGTATCCAGGTCTGGAACAGGAGCTAGAGTGAAGGAAAAAAAGGAGGAGGCATTTATAACCAAAGGGAAATATTAAAATTTCTATTTCTACCATAAATCTACCTGAAATGACGGGGTTGATTGTTTTGAAGTACATTCCACAGCAAAACAATAATGAGAAGAGGGAGAGCACATTACTTATCTGCTCTACCTGGCTGCTGCATAACTGGCAAACATCTAATTGAAAAAATATCCTGATGGGAGAATTTCTAATAAATTTGTTTGCACCCTCATAGCCTGGAGGAGAGGGAAAAAAATCCAATCAGCAGTGGGGAAATTCCAAAGTTTCCATTGCATTTTGAGTCTTGATTTTCAGGCTCACTGCTCAGCCTGGCAATCAGAGGAGCAGTAATTTTGAAGGCAGGATTCATTACAGTTGTTATGAAGGCATCAAGGGCAGAAGGAATTGTGCAATGGAGGTACGGGAACAGTAGAAACCATAAAAAATACATTCTGACAAACAGAAGGATATGGAGAAAGGAGGGTGTTTGTCCTGCTCTGGGCCTCCCCAGTGAAGGATACTTTCAGTTTGCTGAGTGTAACTTTCAAGGTAATTTTTTTTTCCTGGAGAAAAAGGTTGTAGCCAGGTGTGGGTTGGTGTCTTCTCGTGGGTAGTAAGGGGTAGAGAGGAATCAGCCTCATGTGCACCTGGGCGGGTTTAGATTGGATATTAGAGAAAATGTCTTCACTGAAACAGTGGTCAGGTAGTGGAACAGGTGGCCCAGGGCAGTGGTGAAGTCACCATCCCTGGAGGGATTTATGAGAGGTGATGTGGCACTTGGGGACATCATTAAATGGTGGCCTTGGCAGCGCTGGGAGAATGCTGGACTCAGTTTTACAAGCCTAGAGATTCTGTGATTCTCCACCAACCTCTGGCACCTCTGCTGCCAGTGCAGGTGCCCCTGCTGGGGTTGGTTGGGTTGTCAGAGGGTGTTTAGGCTGTAGAGCTGGTTGGGTCTCCGTGCCTGGAAGCACGGCAGCTCCAGCTGGAACTGTGCTGCCAGGAGCTGCCTGTGCCAGTGGCCATCTGACAGGTGGAGGGAAATCCAGTTTAAGGTGGATGGTACCCAGCTGCCTTCTGGGGAAGTTGTTTGTCCCATCGCATCCCACAGCTCCTGCCTCACTGATGGATTTCACAGAACCCAGCAGTTGCGCAGGAATCCTCTCCCACCCTGCTGCAGCTGCTGCTGGTGTCGCTTAATGAGTGCCACAATACCTGCTCCAATTTTGCAGCTTTTAATTGGTTTGCTCTGCTGTGCCAGAGGACAGTTTGGCAATTAGAGGGTGTCTGAGGCCAAGCAGAGCCCTGTTACCCCCGCTTGGCTTTACTAACTCTGCCGACTCTAATAGCTAATCCCGCAGCACTCCGAGAAATGGAAGTGTAATTAATTGTCTAGGCTGAAAATCTTCACCTGGTTTTATTTAGATTTCGCTTTTATTGCTCTTAATATGGCCAATTTCTGTTAAGGCATAACTGGAATCAGCTTCATATCAGAGAGTGAGAGAACAGGCGAGGGGTGAACGATCTCCAATTCATCATCCTGCTGGTAAGGGCAGGAGGGTTGGCTCTTCCCCTTGTTAAGTGCAAGGTGTCACTCACAGCTGGTACCTCCATCCTCGTCTCGGGAGTGTTTTATGGCACAGCCCATTTTTATTGCCATAATTAATTTGTGAACTCAGCCTTGAGGCCTGCCCCAGCCGTACCTCAAGCCGGAGACAATCCTGGAGGGCTTTTTTCCTTCCTTTGGAGCCGGAGAGAGTGAAAAGCTCCCCTTGTAGCTAATTAGTGAGAAGAGTTGTAGTTCTCCATGGGGGTTTTGTGGCCTGGTAAGTGGATTAGCAGCTGGGAGCTGGCTGTGGAGACACATGAGGATGGGCTGTGCTGGGGCTGCCTGGCCCAGCCTTGGAGCAGGGTCCTGGCAGAGCAGGGTCCTGGCAGAGCAGGCAGAAGAACAGGAGAGAGGGGGTGGATGGGTCAGGACGGGCAATCAGGCTTTGCACAGAGACCCCTCCTGAATGCTCCAGAGTGATTCTGCATGGCTGCAGCAGCTTTGCTTTGGTGTTGAGGGTTATGTAGAGGTCTGTAAGAGGATTGAACGGGACCTGCCCAAGTCCTGGACATTTCCACTGACGGAAGTTGGCTTTTTATAGCTGATCGATGGTCTAGTAGGAATTTTAGCAGCAGCTTCTTTTGGGTGATCTTTGCTGCAGGGTGCATCTGTGGGTTCACGTGTTTGACTTATTTGTTTGAATTGGAGTGATTGCTTCTTTATTCCACTGAAAAAATCCCATATCCATGCTATGCTAGCATGTCCCATTGCAATAACCGGGATGAAGGTGTGCTCATACACGCTCAGAAGTGTTAAAACAGCAGCTCAGGATTTTCCTCTGGGAATTCTGGCTCTCGATGTGAAGAGCCAGGAAGGCATTTGGGATGCACAGGAGAGTGGTGTGCAGATGGCATTTCATTAACTCTTTCTTTTGCCTTTCTAGTTTGATGGGGAGAACATGTACATGGGGATGAATGACAACGCCCAGGAGTTTCTATCGGCCAATCAGGTAAGTGTTGTTTTGCTGGGGTGAGATTTTTAGGGGACTTAGGCTACACCCAAGCACAAATTCTAGGAGCTCTCTGAGAATCTGTCCTCCTAGAACATCAGGAGTGTCCATGGAGGAGGTCAGAGCCCAGCTGCTGCTGAGGAGCAGTGCAAGCACTTCCATCCAGGTGCTGCCTGTCACTGGAGCCTGGCTCTGCTGAAAAGCTTTGCTAAAAAGCTTTGCCTCAGCATCCCTCCCTCAAAATGAAGGTGCATTTGGTGTTTCTGGACACAGTGAAGTTTCCAAGTATTGTGTGCAGTTCAGGTGCCTCCTTCCCTCATGTGGAGTATTTCCTGTAGCTAAATAGATTAACAGTTAGGGGAGAAAAAGGAATCAATGGGTTCCTGTTTTGGAGCTAGAAACCCACGTGTGGGGGACCAGAATAGAAGTGCTCGTGTCTTGCAGGTGCCTGAGCCTTCTCTGGGCTTGGATACACATGGAAAAGACATGGAGTGGGGCCCTAAACCTCTGTATGGGTTGGAAAATGATCTTTAAGGTGATCTTCCAACCCAGTTCTGTGATTATAGAAAGTTAAGCTCATGCTTAGGTCCTGCTGGGACAGGAGGACTTCAACACATGCTTTTCTGTCCCCCTGCCCTGGACACGAGAGGTGGTCCCCTGTGCATCCCTCAGTGGTGGCCTGGCATGGTTAGAGCTGCTGCACCCTCGGCACGAAGCATCTCATCACACGCAGCCTTGTGAGGGGAGGTGACAGTTCCTTGCTGACACATTCCAGCATCCCATTTTTGGGTGTGTCGGGCTGTTCTGTTGACCACAGCCACATCCCCGTGGGCCACAAAGTGCCCCTGGGGTTTAGGACATCACTATGGCTTACAAGGCTAGAGAGTGCTCCAGTAGCAGCAGGGGTTAAACTCTATCCATGTTACACCAGGAATGGGATGAAATCCGGTAGTTTGCCTCCTTGGAGCATGGCAGTGCATTGGCTCATTGCTCAGGAGAGTTGTTCCTGCTTTGGCTCTGGAAGCTGGCACTGGAAGCCACCGTGGCATGGGGAGAGGTTGTTCTTGCGTGAGGAGGATTTCCAGGGTGGGGAAGGAACAGCAAACTGTGCTATTGAGTGATTCAGCAGAAACAAATACATGTTCAGCCAACAGCGGCGTGGGGTCGATCATTAGAGCCAGGAATTGCCAGAGGGTGAGTAAATACGGGAAGGAACGGGCTGATCCCGAGGTGCCCCAACCAGGGGTCAGCCCTGTCCTCCCCAGGCTGTGCAGAGCCACAAGTGGTGGATGCTCACAGGGCAGTTGTTGTAGATACTTTGGCTTTAAAAACCCCCAAGGGACAAGGATTTGACAGCCTCAGTGGGAAGGGCTGGCAGTGCTGGCACAGGGACCAGCCCCAGCCCCTGGCCATGATGTGCCTGCAGGGCCAGGCTGGATTTGGGCAGAGCCATGGCCAGCATGAACCATTTGTGTTTCCTTCCTAGCACCTATCTCATCCCGTTTCCCTCACGAGTGGGCACAGGAGGGAAGTCAGGAGGGACGCTGTGGGGTTGGGAATGGTTTGCTGCACCTCAAGGAGGAGGGTTGGCTTCCAAGGGAAAGCGGGGATTATCATGTGGTGGAGGATTCTTGCACT
Source organism: Eulacestoma nigropectus (assembly GCA_013397775.1). Taxonomy (NCBI): domain Eukaryota; kingdom Metazoa; phylum Chordata; class Aves; order Passeriformes; genus Eulacestoma; species Eulacestoma nigropectus. The sequence continues at coordinate 5,996,058 of VZTE01004705.1, forward strand.
GAGTGTGATCCCGGAGAAGGATCAACCAAACCAGCTCAGATCCCTGTAGCCTGGGCAACAGGAGTTTACTCCTCATTTGTTCTCTGTTCACTTGCTGACCTTTATTTCCTATTTTGGAGTAGCAGTTAAGGATGGAAAGGGAGGAAGGCTCTTTCCCTTGGCAGAAGAGGGCAGGAACCCCCCACTGCAGGGTTGGCTTTGTGCACAGCAGCTGTGCTGCAGCTTTCTGCACCAGCAAATGCACTGTAGGGAGTAACACAGAAGATATATGGGGAAGTTTGCCTTGTTTTGCATCCCCAGTTCCCTCCCTGTGCTGGCATGGGACTGTCAGAGAGCAGCTGGGAGTGGCACCCAGGGGTACAAGGGTGCAGGGTGGCAGCTGAGGCCCTGTGGGAGGCTGCAGTGACTCCCCATAACCTCACCTGGCCTGGCAGGAGTGTAACTGGAAGGCAAGGTGAGGATCCCAGTTCATGCCCTGCAGGGATGTCAGTAGGGGTTCACACCCAGCATGAGCTTTGGCCGAGGAGGATGGGGAGCAGCTTCCTCCTCACCCTCCTTTGTGCACCATCTCCCTCTATTTACCTGCACATCAGCCCTTGTTTACTGGTTTTACAGCCCCAGCCATGACTTCAGTACTGATGACACAACTCCGTTATTTAAATGGGGGTTCCAGATGGTTTTTTATTGTTTGCTGAACCTGTTGTAACCCAAAGGAGTACATTAAACAGCTGGAATGGGGCTTCACAATCTCACCTCCCAGGCTGCTGAGGCACCAGGTGCCTTTACAGCTGATGTGGGACATGCAACGGCCCTTGGGTTCCACCAGGACAAAGGCAAATCTTACAGACTCAGGACTGGAACCATCACACTGCAATAGATGGACCTGGTGGGTTGAGGTTTTTTCTTCATCATGATCCTGCAGCTCCCTGACAGAGGCTTTGTCTCAGCTCCTTGTCTGGTTTTTGATCCTAAGGAAGTTCCGTTCACCCCAGGGGAGAGAAGGCTCGAGGAAGACCTCAGAGCCCCTGCCCGTGCCTAAAGGGGCTCCAGCAAAGCTGGAGAGGGACCTGGGACAAGGGCCTGGAGTGCCAGGACAAGGGGAATGGCTTCCCACTGCCAGAGGGCAGGGATAGATGGGGTATTGGGAGGGAATTGTTCCCTGTGAGGGTGGGGAGGCCCTGGCACAGGGTGCCCAGAGAAGCTGTGGCTGCCCCTGGATCCCTGGCAGTGTCCAAGGCCAGGCTGGACAAGGCTTGGAGCAAGCTGGGATAGTGGAAGCCATGGCAGAGGGTGGGAATGAGATGGGCTTTAAGGTCCCTTCCTACCCAAACTTTTCTAGGTTTCTGCAGTTTCTCACGGCAAGAGTGTGGTAAAGCCAGGCTCGGGGTTCACTTGCCTCTCCTTCATTATTCCCTGCACAGCTGCCAACTTAGGAGAAAGAAGAAACAAAACCCCACAATAAAACCCTTCTAAAACCCCCACAAAACACCATCCAAAATATGTGGAAGCCAGGTGAGCTGCTCCTTCCCTTCATCTTCCTCGCTGGGATGGCTTTTGTGCCATGGCTGCGGCTCTTGTCATCCCAGAGGGGTTGGACTCAGCTGAGGACAAAATGCAGAAATAAAGGAGCCTAAAACATAATGAGAGCACTGACAGCTCACGCCAGCACAACCTGCTTGGGGAAAATAATTCCTCTTGTTCCATCAAATAGGAGGGACATTTGACCCCAGAAGTGAGTCAAATGTGAAATGTAATTCAACCTCCAGCAGAAGACAGAGTATAAATGCAAGCTGACATCTGATCAAACCATCACGGACATTTGACCCCCGAGATGAGTGAGCTATCTCTTGTGTCTCATGGAGTCAGCAGAACATCATTCCTCACCCCTGTCAATTTTCCTTCTTTCTTTCCCACCCCCCTCGCCAAACAAAGGCGAGGAATTAAGTAACACAAAAAATCCCAGGGAATAAACGGATATGAAGTGCTCTGAAAGTTGAGTAAAAATGCAGTGGTGCTGGTAAAAGAAATAAAAACACCTGCAAAATCAGTAGGAAAAGATATTTATTAAGGTTTTTTTGATAAGGAGAGTAACACCAGAAAAGGGAAAGGTTGGGAAATTCCAGGACAGGAATGAGGTTTGTTTTATTTGGCATCAACAGTTTTGCACTTGCAGGAAGAGTCCACGGGTGCTTTAGAAACATGGATTAACTGTGACTGGGAATCCCCTGTGAGAGGTATCATCATCCCATGTTCTGGGTGAAGAAATGCAGGAGCTGCCATGTCAGGGAGCTGGGGGTGAAATGATGAGGTTGTGGGGACTGCCAGGCCCTGGCATGGCTTTGGGGACCACTGTCCCTTGGCCTTTGGGAGCAGGGATGTGACTCTGTGCCTGGTCAGTGTGGGGACATTATGGAAAGCCTTAGGGAGAGGTGTTTGCTGCATTTCCCCACCCTCCATGAATATCTCTGGCTGCTGGCAGGGCAACAGGCAGCTTGAAGGAGGAAAGAGCTGATTACTTATCACTGGACAGTTTGGATCTTGTGCTCTGCCTAATCTCAGGAGATTTTAGTGCATGGCTTATTCCAGCTGAGCAACCAGCCCGTTCCTGTCCCAACAAGTTTGCTTATGTGACTCCTCATGGAAAGGCTGTTCAAAACCAGTGTGGTTTATTCAGGCCAGGGAGAGCTGCATCAGCAGCTCTCTGCTTTTGGACGTGGGGGCACAGACAGGACCCACTGCTTTACAGGCAAGCGTTGAAAACTTGTGAGTTCAACTGAAAACAGGAGAGTTAAATTGACAAAGTTATTTGCACATCAGTTCCTCCTCCTGATGCTATTCCTGCGTGTTGCTCTTGCTGGCAGGCTCCTGCTGCCCATCTGTTTATCAAAAATGTCAGGTCTTGGCTGCCAGGTTTGCACAGCAGCACTGAGCAACCTGGTCTAGTGGAAGATGTCCTTGCCCAAGGCAGGGATGTGGAACTGGGTGGTTTTTAAGATCCAACCTAAACCATTCCAGGATTCTACAACTGAAAAAGCAGGATGCCTGGAGAAGCTGTGGCTGCCCCATCCCTGGAAGTGTCCAAGGCCAGGTTGGACAGGGCTTGGAGCAACCTGGGATACTGGAAGGTGTCCCTGCCCATGGCAGAGGTGGAATGGGATGGGCTTTAAGGTCCCTTCCCACCCATCCGTTCTGGGATTCTATGACTGAAAAAGGCAGAATTTCACCTAGTGCTGGTGGGACAACTTCTGCAGATGACATCAGGTGTCTCACCTGATGTGTAGAGCAGCATAAGGGACTTTAATTTGGGCTCTAGGCATTAGGGTGGGACTGGGTGACTTGTGGATGGGGCTGTTTACACTTACACTGCCAGGAAAGCAGACCCTTGGGCAGGGATGTGTTTCTGTGGGGCAGGATATGTGTAAAACAGAAGGTGGATTTTCCCTGGCTGTGTGTGAAGTGGGGAGCCCCGCTGGGGACAGGGGATTTGCTGACACCCCGAGGGAGATGCAGTTCAGAGAGATGATATTTGTCATGTGCACACACATCGACAGCATCTGTCTCCAGCCGTGCTCCTGTGCAAACCCGTGTGGGGTTAGCCACGGCCGGCCCTTCCCACACACATGGGATCCATCTGCAGATGCCCCCGCGTGCCTGGATGTGTATAAATCAACGTTTATCTACTGTATCTATTGCGCTTTATCTCTCTGCCTGCATATATCTCCGAGCTGGGGTCTGTATTAGCCATAATAGATACAGTGAGTCGCTGATCTGGTGGGTCAAATGGTCAGGGCTCTTTGATCAGCCGTCAGGATCCATTACTGCCGGGGCCTCCGGTGGGGCTGGAATTACAACTTACATTTGACTCATTTCTGGGGTCAAAACGTCCCTCTTATTTGATCGAATGACAGAAATTGTATAATTTGTATATATCCCTGAGCCATATGTGCTCTGAGTGCCACTCTAATGTGTTTTATAAAGGCACAGCTGTCTTGGTGACTTATTTAAAATGGGATTTTGAAGTAGTGTTCTTGCCGTTTAATGTCCTCATTCAGGGTTACACAAGGTTTATCAAATAATAAATAACATTTAGAACATTGGTTTTAACATAACAATGGCTTTGCTGGTTATAAGGAACTGGGCGATCCAATAAAGCTGTGTTTGGTAAATAAGTGATAATGCAGAAAGCAAGGATAGGATAATTAGAAATTAATGATGTGTGGGAAGCTATAGATACCTTCCTCATGTTCTGCTAAGGCTCCAGACGAGACACAGCTCGTCTTGGCAGCCTCTGCTATAAACTATGCCTTCAAACCTTGTCATAATACTGGCAGACGTGTTGTCCTCCCACCAATCTTGACTGAATCGCAGCAAAATGTCAACACTTGATAAAATAAACCTGGGGCTGGGGCAGATCCATGTGAGTGCAGGGGTTCCCCATCCCTGCTGAGGATCACGGGGCCAGAACACGGTGACTGAAGTGGCCATGGAGCCCTGGGCAAAGTGAGGGCAATTGGGTGCTGCTGATGAAGGTGTGGGTCACCCTGCCCTCATTCTCGCTCCTTTCTCCAGAGCAGGAAGCTGTAAAATGGAACCAAGGTGGACTCTGGTTTTGCCCCATCAGTGTTGTCACTGACGGTGAAGGAACAACATGCAATTGCTCAGGTGTGAGATGTTCTTACGGCAGTTGGTCCCTGACCTACCAGATGAGTGAATTTGGAGGAGTTTCCAGCACTTGATTTGTCCCATAAAGTGCAGCAGGTTGCTCATGGCACCACAGCCACTGCCTTGAACCCAGGATTTCTCCAGAAGAAAGGCAGGAAGAACCCAGGAGATCACGCGCGTGGCTGAGCGATTCCTGAGGGTGATCCTTCTCTTGAGTCCTACAGTAAGGTCTGCACAGGAAATTAGAGCCCATGGCGAGGTTATTTTTTGTGCAATTTCCACTCAAGTCCCCTGATGAACTTTGGTGTTTCCAATTAATCCTTTGCACGTGAAGAAACTTGTTTTAACTTTCACGGAATCACAGAATGGATTGGGATGGAAGGCACCCTTAAAAGTCACCTAATTCAAACCCTCTGCAAGGAGCAGGGACATCTCCAATCAGATCAGGTTGCTCAGGGCCTTGTCCAAGCCGACCTTGGATGTTTCTAGGGATGGGACATCCACAGCTTCTCTGGGCAACCTGTGCCGGTGTTTCACCACCCTCTGAGCGAATAACTGAGGAGACAGGGTTTGGGGTCTCCACATTCTGTTGATTTTTGCCTTGATCTGTGGATCATAAGAACAGATGATATCAGAGGCTGGTCAGTGTTAAAGAAAGTCCCTTATATAAGTGAAGGGTTTAAAAAAGGGTCAATGTGGCCTCCCTTTTTAAGGGGGGCGTGGAGAGCTTTGGTGCTCCTGATTCTCCAGCAGTCTTGTGGTCTTTACTCTCTTGTGCCTGTGCAGAATCTCTTCCAATCTGCAAATAATCTGTATTTTTGAAGCCTGGAATTGGCCCCAACAGGGGCAGAGGACACCTACAAGTAAATAGCTGGTGACTCCCCAGTCCCTTTACAACGATATATTGCAAATGCTGCAAGAACATACAGATATATGTGTAGAAAAGACCCCTAGTGAAGAGAAGAGAGAGGTTTGTATAGACTCAGAGTTGAAAGAGGATTACACAGAGTTTGGGAGTGTGCACTGCAGGCCCCCATGCTAAGATACAGATTTTGCTCTTTCCCTGCTGTTCTTTGAGTAATACTGTATAATTTCGTATGTTGTGCTGGAGAAGAAAAAATAGAGGGGAGACATTGATAGGTACTAAATGCCTTTCTCAGCAGACGGTTCAGGAAGAGTCTCATGTACTATTTTAGAATGAACAATAGAGTGTTACATGCCATTTGTTATAATCAGCAGCTAATGGAAACCCTTCCAGGCGGGGTTTGGGAGTTGAGCACAACTACAGCTGATGATCCAGGCTTGTGAATTTTGCATGAACTCCTGTGTGACAGTGAAATTTTTGAAAGGTGCAGTCAGGAAGCGATTCCTGCAGCTTAGTCATAGCAAGAGAAGGTTTTACTGCTGGTGCAAGGCTGGCTATAGTGTTTAAATAAAATAATAATAAAAAACCTCTTGGTATTACAAGCAGAATGAACATCATCTTTAACCCTTGGTCTCAAGGGACCCCTAAGTTTCAGTAGTAGGGTGTTTGAAAAACAGCCACCAAGCACCCCAGAGTGAAACACTAATGCGACTGAGCCATTCCTAGACCAAAATGGATGGTCTCTGCTTCTATTGCATTCACTCTGGGGAAAAAAGGGAAAAAGGGATAGCATCTTAAACAGCTGAAGACACCTGTCAGGTGGCACAGAGCATCTGGTAGGGATGGGAAACACTGAAACTGTTGTGGTGGTTGAATTTCATGTGTAGATATTTCATCAAGGAGATTGCTGATAGGTTTCGGTTTAGGGGCAAAGGTTTAGGGAGAAGGAGGTCCTCAGGTGCACTGGAGGACACACACCACACCTGACAGCCTGAGGGCTGGGCACAGCACCCACCGCTCTCCAAGGTCTCTCTGGAGACCACAGCCAGCTCTGGCCAGTCCCAGCAGTTGCCTTTCCTTGTCTTTCCCATGTCTTTCCGAGATTTTCCAGGATATAAATCAGCTCAGAGAACGTTTTTGACCCAGTGCTAAAGAGTATATGTATTAAGCAGCACATCTGGTTGTAGCCCTTGTTCTGTGAGGTGTGGGATCAAAACGTGCCTGAGGATCTTCAGCCAGATCCAGGATTTCTTTTGCAGTGAAAAAGTCTATAAACAGTGAAACATTCAAAAATTAATAATAAAAATCCAGTCTGTGCAGGAGATTGGCCCAGGGCTGTAGGCAGCAGAGCAGCAGCTTGGGAGGTGCTGGGAGCCGAGGGGCTGGGGAAGTGGTGGGAACCTGGGGGCTGGCAGAGGAGGAGCAGCAGGACGATGTCCATCCCCCTGAGAAGCAGCTGCTGCTGCTGCATCTTGATCTGAAGGTTTACATATAGAAAATACTGATACCACGATGAGTTCTGATAGAGGATTGGACATGGGTGGTCCTTGGTGCCGAAATGCCGTCATGCCCACCAGTGGGGCTGAGGGAAAGGTGTATCCCAGATCCCAGAAATGTTCCCTGTCTGCTGGAGGGTGAAGGAGATGGAGTAACTGAGGCTGCTTCAGAGCACTGTGGGGCACAGCTGAGGTCCAGTCAGACTGAACAGGATCTGCTGGTGTGCAGGGTGACTCCTGTGGCATGAGGACACACGGCCTGGCTGTCCAGCAGTGCTGCTGGGCTTGTAAAGCCAATGGCTCATAGAAGAGCAGCAGATGATAGAGGAAGGTGGTGTGCTTTAGGCAAGAAAGTGTCACTTGGTCACAGATTTCCCACATGCTCAGCACTGCTGTAAAGGGACTGCACATGGTATAAGGAGAGGCACTGCCTTTGATGGTCAGCATGGCCCAGGGCAAGGTGGAGACCTGCACAGGGGACACCCTGGAGCAGCTCTGGAGGGAGAAGATCCCCTTTAAAGCACAGCTCTCAGGTTAATATGGTGCTTATGTGTGCTTTAAACCCTCACCAGGGCCCCTCTGGTCAGGTCCCACTCCTCCTGGGCTGGCCTTGAGTGGTGGCAGTCACTTCAGCCAAGGCAATCCTGGAGCTTTTATCCACAAGCTATTTCTGCCTTCAGATCCTTCAGCTCCTTGTGCTGAGCTAGTTCCTTGCCACGTGGCTCCCAAATTCCCCACTGTGACACAGCGTGACAGGGAGCCACGTCTGTGCATGCCAAGGATTGATGCTGAGCTCTGACAGTGCAGCCCCATTGCTCTCGGGGAGCTGTGATGGGCAAGAATTTCTCCTGTGTCCTTTTGGGAGGGTTGGGTTTGGCTCCTGCAGAGGGTCGTTTGCTTCTCTAATGGACCTCTGGGGAGTCACTCTGGAAAACTCTGTTTATTTGTGGAAATGCAGCTCCGTGGGACACAGCAGTGGGGAAGAAAATACCCAGCCCGTTGCTCTTGGGATTTCCTTTCCCAACTGATTGATTACTTCTTCCCTCCTCATCGGATACCCAGCCCGAGCTGGTGTTTGGATCTGCTGTCACAACACAGTGATTGACTGAGGAGCCACTCACTTCCAGCAGGAAAATGTTATTTCCCACTTCAGCATTTGGATGAAGGCCTGGGAGGAAAGGAAAGCCCCTCTGTTGCATTGGCTGAGGACAGAACGAGCCCTTCTTCCTGTGTCAGCTCTGAGGCTGCCCTGGGCACGTGCAGGGTTGGGCTCCATTCCAGCCCCAGGAGGGCAGGACCATCAGCAGAGCATCTGTATCCAAAATAGAGTGGCCAGCGGGGTTAGGGAAGTGATTGTCCCCTGTGCTGGCACTGCTGAGGCACCTCGAGTCTGTGTCCAGTTCTGGGCCCCTCACAACAACAGAGGCATTGAGGGGCTGGAGTGTCCAGGGAAGGGAATGGAGCTGGGGAAGGGGCTGGAGCCCCAGGAGTGGCTGAGGGAGCTGGGAAAGGGGCTCAGTCTGTAGAAAAGGAGGTTCAGGGGGAACTCTGTGGCTCTGCACAACTCCCTGATAGGAGGGGGCAGCCGGGGGGGGTCGGTCTCTTCCAGGCAAGTATTGATAGAATGAGAGAAAATGGCCTTACATTGTGCCATGGGAGATTTAGACTGGCTATCAGGAGGAATTTCTTCACTGAAAGGGTTGTCAGACATTGGAAGGGGCTGCCCAGGGAGGTGGTGGAGTCCCCATCCCTGAAGGTATCCAAGGAACACCTGGCCGTGGCACTCAGTGCTCTGGGCTGGGTGACAAGGTGGCGATTGGTCGCAGGCTGGACTTGATGATATTGGAGGGCTTTTCCAACCTGAATGATTCCATGATATCAGGGCTCTGCAGGCACGGGGGGATGATGAGGGCTGTGTATCCCAAGTGCAGCCATCCAGCTCCTTTCGCTCGGAGCCAGGCGTTCACTCTGACCTCTCCTCGCTCGTGAGGCTGGGCAGAGCAGGGGACCTGAGCTGGCTGGGAAGGGAATGCCACCAGTCCCTCGTGGTTCTGCTCCTTTGGGGTAGGCTTAGATCTCTCCCTCTCAGATGACACACCAGGCCAGGCTGGTCAGAGCCGTGGCAGGAACCACAAATCAGAGGCAGCTGGGAAGCTTTCCCAGGGAGGTGAGCTCTGGTGAGCTGGGACTCAGCTGAAGGATGGGTGTCACAGCACGAGCTCCACTTTTGGTCCATCCTCCCATCACCTGTTTGGCACTTCTGCCAAGGACTGTGCTGGGTCTCACCCATCACTGACACCACTTCCATGATCAGCAGCCTCTGAGCCAGCCTGAATTAAATTTATCTCAAACTAGCAAATCCATCAGCTGCCATCAAAAGTGTCGGCTGTGATGCTGTCTAGCTCAGGTATGTACGTCTGTGTACACTGGAAAGGGCAAAATATGACTTGGCTTTTATTACTTTAATTAAAACATGAGTGAAGAGTATGAGATTCATATTAAATTGTATTTTCCTGGCTGCTGTGGGAAGGAGCTAACTGATCTGATTACCATGAAGATTACAAACTATCAAAGTGAAAAAGAGCTTTTTGCAAGTATTTCATATTAAACCTTCAAACATAACACTTTAAGAATAATTATAGTTGTATTACTGGAAAATGATTCATGAATTCTGAATAAATATAAGACCCTTAAAGAGAAATGTTCCAAGACCACAGTTTTCATTCCAATCTGATGAAATTTAGTATCATTTTGCAGCTGTAGAATAGAAAGACAAAAAATATGTACATAGACTGTATTGAATATATGTCAGACTAAACTAATGAGATTTTTTACATCAACTCTGAGCACGAACACAGACAAATGGAATAGCCATCCTCATTTTCTATAATAGAAAGCATCAAAAGGGAAGGCAGAAAGGATCTTACTGCTCACAAGTCTTTATCCCACCCTTGATTGTTAAATAATATATTTTAAGTTCTCATATCTCGCCCGCAGAATGTTTGAACTGACACTAATGGGTATATGAGAGAAAAGAGTGAGCTCTGAAAAAAAAAGTGAGTAAGGGCTAGGATTGGGAATTTTATTAGTATTCCCAGTGGGCTGTAATAAAGATACTTTTCACACAATACAGTGAATGTTTACAGCAGACAGTTTAGTTTCCTTCCAACAATTATGAGAGAAATTGAATCTCAGGAAATGTTAGTTTTCGCTAAAATTAGACATAACAATAAAGATACCCCTGAAAATTTATTAAGGAGGGGAAAAAGAAAAGCCATCAGTCTCTGGAAGACAATTTAGCAAATTTATTTTAAGAATTCCAGATGACTTCTAAACAAAACCACACACCTACGTGGTGCTGAGGGCTCTGGCTCCCCGTGGGAGCTGCTTTTCTCTTGAGAAGTTTCTTTTCCCAGGCTTCGCGAATTCCTAGTGCATCTTGGAGAAGAGTTTCCAAAAGGTGCTTATTTCCAGCCTGGATCCAGCTGGAAGACGATGCCCATCACTTCTGCAAGTAGATGGGGCAGCAGGGAGCTGCAGGTCGTGTTTTTTGGGTACAAGTCAGGGTGCTGCAAGCCTGGGAACCCACACTGGTATTGAGAGCAAGTTACTGGGAACTTGAATGCAACTTCAGGAGCAATCTGCCTGTGCTCAGGCAGAGATGCTGGTGGTCCAAAAAAAAAAAAAAAAAAAAAAAAAAAAAAAAATAAAAGAGAAAGGAAAGCTGCTCTGTAAAGTGCAGGAAACACTGGAGTGCTCTGAGCAGCTCATGTGATGGTGTTTAATTTTTGAAACACCACGAGTGGAACATGCAGTGGAATTCTGCCTGTCCTGATTTCCAGACTTCTGCATCGAGGAGTGCTGCAATATCCCTGTTAAAGACACCTTCTTTCCTCTCCTTTTGTCCATGCAATCCTCGATTTCTGACTTCCTTCTCGCTCTGTGTCAGTCTGGAAAGAGATTCCTGTTATTTGCTATCAAGAACAGGGATGGGAGGAGAAGTGGTGAAAGCTGATGCAGCTTAGCTTGCAGACATCACTTCTCTAGTAATTTTCCTCAGAAGGATCTGTCCCGTTTTGATTGTATTTGGGGTCAGAATGGGTTGATGCTTTTTGGTAACACCAAGTGGGACTCGAGGTGCCCAGTTTGGTACTGGAATTGGCAACAGAAGCACTTGGCTCTGAGTCATCTCAGTTTATGGAAATATCTAGGCCTTGTGTGGGCTTGGATTTGACAGATAGCAGCTGCAGCCCTTGAGTACACCGGGAAAATGTGAATTTTTACCACGAGGTTGATGTTTTGGCTTTGTTATGTGCAGCCCTGTTTTGCTCAGAGCCTCCCTCTCCTCTCCATCAGCATCTCTGCCTCTCATTTTGACTCTTCCACTTTGCCCGTTCCCCTTGGAACGGTTCAGGTCCTACCTGGTGCGTGCCTGCACCAGTGAAAGTAACAGAAAAACCTCTCCAGCTGCTCAGTGAATGCAGGGTTTCAGTTGCTTTGGCTCTGGAGAGCTGGGGCCGGTTTTGTCTTCCCACCTCATGCCTTGTGTGTTGGGTTGGGCCTTGTGGTCACGTGTCGCTGTTGTACCGAGAGCGGCGAGAAACGACACAATCCGAGTTCAGGGAAAAGTGGATATTTAATTAATTATAAATCAGTTTATATAACTTGGTTCTCAAGAGTAGCATGGTACTATTGGTCCCTCGATCAACCACCTCCTGGAATGATTGGTGGAGGCTGTACAACATCCATTTCAAAATATTTTCCTCAGTGTACCATAACAACACTGCACAACAAACTCCAGGTGCAAAGATAAAGAATTAGTTTACAAAACCGTCTTCACTGTTTTCGTCTAGTCTGCGTGAGAAAGCAATGCTCTCACAGAACACTGAGAAAAGGCTGAAGAATTTCTCTGCTTTTAACTTTTCAGCATCCATAGTCGTGTGATGAAGGTTGGGCTGGTGTTGATGTGAACCCTCCTGCACTTTCTTTTCCTGTGCAAAGCCATTCCCTGTGTCCACAAATGTTGTCCATGGCCTCTAGAGCTGCCAATGCCAGCGTTGGAGTTGGTCCCTGATACAGGCGCCTGGCTGTGAGCAGCAGATTGATGCCCTGGCTGTCCTTCTAGATGGACCTCTGTCATTACTTTGGGGAAACATTGCTATTTTGATTATTGATGTGGTGGTTTTCCTTTTTGCCTTTCTCCTGGAAGGATGGTTCCTACTCTCACTGCTCATTTTGTCCAAGTTGCTTAATGCTTTAGAAAGAATTTGATAAGTGTCTGATTTAGGACATAGATGAGCCTCTCACAGCCATGTGTGTTCCTGCCTTTTTTTAGATACCATAGAAAAGCCTGGCTTTATTAAAGAAAAAAAAAAGTTGTTAAAATTGTTAAAGATAAAATCTGTTTGTTTCCCAAAATTCACATATTGGAGGTTTAAGGCTGAGATTTTCACGCCTACACTAAGGAGTTGGATACTTGGCCATGCACCATGTTCCAGTTCTCACAGTTCTGTCACGAGTCTCTTGGTGCTTCCTGCTTTCCCTAACAGCCCCAGCACCTTTGTGCTCCTGTGACATGACAGCTTCTGCTTCGATAAGGGAGGAAAAGAACAAAATTCTTGGAGCTGTGATTGTGGAGGAAGAGTCGTAATTGTGGCTCTCAGGAGCTCAGTAAATGCAAAGGAGGTAGAGAGAGATCCTGTGTGATTATCATGGAATGCTTTGGGTGGGAAGGGACCTTAAAGTTCATATGGTTCCAAACCCCTGCCATGGGCAGGGACACCTTTCACTATCCCAGGCTGCTCCAAGCCCCGTCCAACCTGGCCTTGGACACTGCCAAGGATGGGGCAGCCACAGCTTCTCTTACCTTGACATCCCATGGACTGGGAGTACTGGGTTCAGGGGGTATGGTCAGTCGAAAGTTGGGCTTGATGATCTTGGAGGTCCTTTCCGACCTCAGTGATTCTGCTATTCTGTGATTCTGTGACTGGCACGTTGCTGAGTTCTGCGTATTTAGGATCTGCAAGGAGTGAGACATCCCAATCCCATGGGAAATCTGTCACAGACCTCCCTGGGCCAACCAAACCCCGTCACTGCCACTGGAATTGGGTCGATGCTCTCTCCGCCCCACCTCAGGGTTTGCTTTGGCAGAGCTGACTCAGAAGTATTTGGCTTTGGCACATCTCCCACAGGCCGGAGCCAGATTCTGGGGCTGAGGGTCTTTGGGAAAATGTGGGAAGCTGATTTATCACCCTGGTGATTTCAGTTAATTTCCTTTCCCCATTTCGGCAACTTCCTGGCAGCCTGAAATGTTTGGCAGTGGATGGATGGGTGAAGACTTTCAAGCTGCTCTTGGGGGTAAAGAGTAGAGAAGGGAGGGAAGAGTGTGGCATTTTACAAAGCTCTGGTACATTCTTACTTTTAACAAAATAAATATAAAGAAAAGGTAAGCAGCACCTCAGCTGCTGAGGCGACAGGCTAAGAAGCACTGAATAAATACATAAAACGTATTTGCTGAAGGCATTTGTTGTTGGAAGTTTAAACATTAAGCATGCCTTCTTCTTCTGATACCATAATAAAGCAGGGATGTTCACAGAGCCATTAGTGGTGCTCTGACTACAGCTTTACATCTTCACTCGTGTACCAAAGAACCTGCATTACATCAGCAATGCCTCAGTGAGTTTTTCCCCCAGAAGGAAGGGCTTTCAGCGTGGGCTCGGGCTTTTTTTGTGGTGCATTTCCCTTTTCCCATTGAGCAATGTGCCTGTTTTGGTATTGTTTCCCTTGTAAAGTGCTAGGGCAGGTCCAGGGGAGGCAGCAGCTCTGCCTTTGTCCCGCTGTCCCCAGGCTCAGTAAGTGCTGGCTCGGGGCCTGATGAGACAAATAAACAGGTTTGTGTATTTAGGTTTTTAAATTACAGGCTAAGGAGGAACACAGATACTCAATCTATTAAGAAATAACTAGGTGGGTGATTCAGTACCATTTGTGTAAATGGCACTAACTCTGGTCTGCCTGCACAATTTATTAATACTTCACGGGAGGAGAAAAAAAAAATTATTTTAATCTCATAATGGATGATGAGCTGTGAAATTGCTTCTGCAGCAGCTGGGCACCCTGGGGGAGGTGCTAGATTGCACCACATTATGCAAGCCATCCCCACATCCCTGCCTTCCTCGTGCTAATCACACACATCAAATCTGGGTGATGGGGAGGAGGGGCACTGCTTCTGCTGGGCTTTATTACTTTTTGATTTTTTCCTATCTACAGTTTTCTTGTCAATTCGCTTTGGAGTCCCAAGCCTGGCTTGGGAAGTGTGAGGGCTCAAATCTGAGTGGATTTGTGGTGACGCTTTGTGCTTCAAAGGTGCTGGCAACAGGAAATAAGGAGAAATTTAGCAAAAGCACCGGCTCCGGCCCAGTTGGTGACAATTTAATCTGGCTGATAGCCACACTTTGAAGGGAAGGGTACCAAGAGCTGTTACTGCTCTTTGCTCTGCCTGTTTAGGACTGGGACTATGAGCAGGACCAACATCCCAAGTGCTGTGGAGTCTCCACACTGAAAGCGGAGCCTGGGGTTGAGTGCTTTGGTTCTCTGTGGGAAGATGGTGCAAGGGGAGTGAACCAAGGGGTAGTGTGGGGCATTTAGGAAAAAAATGTAACTGTCCCTTTAGCTCCAGCATGGGATTCTCAGTGTTGGCTTCGCAGGTGTGTGGTGGTGTGCTCTTGGTTGTGTCTCTGGTGGCTTGCCCACACCACTCCTGGTGTGCCCTGGGTGGTGAGGGCCACGCAGGGCTTCTTTGGAAAATGTCTCATTGCTGATGAGAGAAAAAGACCCAGATGGGGTATATTTGGGGAAAAAAAAGGTTTGGATTGCAGATGGGTTCTGTTGCCATTGTGGCTTTGCTGGGGGATCTTGGTGCAGACCACAACACCCCGGAGCAGAGGATGGCTTTGAATGCTGTGTGCCACGAGTAGGACATGTCTTTTGAGATGAAACTCTGGAAAATGCGGTGCAAACAAATCATCCGTGCAAAGCATGGCACAAAGGCTTTGTTTAATGCTTTAACTCCACTCCTTCAGTTTGGAGCAAAAGGGGAGTACTCTAAGACAAAATCTCAAAGGGAACAAGCACGCTACAGAGTGTGATTTTCTTCCTGCTCTGGGTCCTTCTGGCTCAGCTGAAACCAGGTTGAATTAATTTCTTAGAGTGCTTTTTGATAATTCTTCCTTGCCTGCACCTGTTTTTGGGCTGCCTTAGCTCTTGACCTGCTTACAGTGCGTTATACACCATTGTGTAACATACCCTGGGCTCAACACCCTCCACCAAACCCATCCAGCCCAGCAATGGACTGCTGTGAGTGCACTGAGCTCATTGTGCAAGTTCAGTATGCCATGAGACAAAAAAGGCAATTATGTAAAACCTGTACTCAAATAATTCCCTGAAACGCATGATGTTCTTGAGTAGAATATGATATTCCTTGTATTCACTTCCTGGCGAGATCCTCGGAAAGAAAAGAAATAGATTTATGTTTGTCTGGCCTAGTCAGTCTAATTTTAGATCCCATTGGCTGCTGTTTCACTGGATGTACAGTGCCTTTAATATATTTTAAAACCAGGCAAAAATCATTATAAACAATTTTAAGGAGGCTGATTGTGAGGCAGATGACAGAGGCTGCTCTTTGCCAGCGTGGGGCAGAGCTTGCACATCTCCTGGCTTTCCCTGGAGCGCTGCCACGTTTGCTCTGAGAGACTGGGGAAGAACAGCCACGAAAACACGCAGTGAAAGGAAACAGTTCCCTTGTCAGCGTGGGTAGGTAAGGAAAAAATAGGTGAAGTGAGCTGCTACTCTGGGTCATCCAGGAGCAAATGTGCATCAGACGTGCCCCACAGCCCTGGCCCTGCATGTGGGGATACAACAAAGGGGCTTTCAGGAGCCCTGGTTATTGCTGATGTTTGTGTAAACTAATATTGAATTCTTCTGACAACGCTGTCAGCAGGAATTGAGCCTTAATACCCCATCTGGGCAGGGCTTGGAGCAGCCTGGTCTAGTGGAAGGTGTCCCTGCCTGTGACAGGGAGTAGAACTGGATGAGCTTTAAGGTCCCTCCCAACCCAAACTATTCTGTGATTCCACGATCTGCGCGTTTGGGAGGTGAAGGTCTTTGTTGCAGGGACGTGGTGTTGCCATGCAGAGGAGGTACCTGGTGGCACGAGAAGGTGGCTCTGGAGGGACAATTGTCCCAGCAGGCTCATGTGGAGCTCCCTCTGGGACATGTGGGGCACTGGCAGGGTCCTGCCCTGCCCTCTCCTACGAGGCAGCTGCTGCCTTGCCGTGAAAGCAAGAAAGGCTGAGATATCTGAACACATTTTTCTTCCTCTTTATTCCTGGGGGTATCTACTTCCAAAACTCATTTCTGTCTGTGTCACCGGGGAATTAGGGGTCTGTCTGTCTCTCTTTCCTCAGGAGGATAAACAAAGCATTCCTAATCCTTTCTATACCACTGCCTGCTGCAATGCTGCCCCTTCCATGTGTGTCTGCCTTTATGGAAACCGTAACCTTTGCTTGAACCAGAGATTTTCCTGAACAAGAGCCCTTTGGGATCTGAGTGGGCTTTCCTGGATACATTTTTAATAAACACAATAATTTGACTGCAAACCCATTACCTATCCCCTGTTTGTTCTATGGGATAGTCATTTCCATGCCTGCAAAAGCCACTAACTCACAGGGCAATCAAAGGAGGAATGACAACCAGGATAAAATTGGTCTGTGTTGTGATAAACCCGTCCATCTTCACGTCGTGCTCTGGAGCTTTTTGTATTGCCTATAAATAATGGCCTCAAAAAGATATTAAATCTTTAGAAAAAAATCAAGCCTAATTGTAACTATATTTTTGTTTTCCATTTTGGTTTATGTACAGTATATGACTTCTGCAGAGACATTTTTATTCCAGGAAAATGACAGGCCAACAAGAAACCATAATTGCACTGATTTTTAGAAGTGCCTGCATTACTACAGATCTGATGTACTGCAAGACATGAATCAGAAAAATTCTATTAAAAAATCTCTTGAATGGTTGACACAGGAGTATTATCCATGATGATTAATTTGACTTGGTCATTATGAACACAGACAAGTCTGACAAAATTGCATTTCATTCCCCACTGAATTCATAAAATCACTATACACATAATAAGAAGTTACAGTTCTCTGCTATCCACTATTCTTGACAGGATTCCAGTTCTGGATAAGATACTGATTAAAAAAAAAAAAATAGAGGTCGAGAGAGAGTTGGGAGCCTTTTTAAAAGACGACAATAAGGCTGATTTCTTTTGCTATAAATTGTTCATAGGACTCCATTATTTTTAGGTTTTTTTGGTAAAGTGGTGATGCAGGTCAAGAGCAGCTTGGACAATATCAAACCTGACTGTGAATTTGTGGTGCCATGGGAGGGGATGCAGCAGAATGCCCGGGCTGAATCTCAGGGATTTTTCATCTGTCAGATAATTATAAATAATCAGGACCTTGTTCTTCATTTCCCACCCACACAACAGACAGGTCGAGGCCAGAGAGTCCTGAGAATGTTGTTTCTGGCCTTGTAAAATAGCATGTAGCGTGTAAAATAGCCCCCCAAAATGCAGAATTGGATGCAAGCCTTCAAAAAAATATTTATTTTGGTGTGAACTGAGATCTTCTGTTCCCTGTGGATGTTGTTCCCTCCACAGCCCCATCCTGCTGAGCACCACAGCACCACATCACAGCCTTCCCCTTGCCACTGTGGCAACTTCCAGTGGACATCAAAGGTTGTTAGGACAAGCAAGGATGTTTAGGACCCTCTGTGCACAAATGGTTTTATGAAACGCACGTTTTTATAAAATTTGTAGAAAAGAGACCTTTTTTGAGCTGTCAGATTTGGTTGAAACCATCCCGCAGGCTCAGCTTTGGGAAGAGCTCTAGCTCCAGCACTGCATGGGATCTAGAGGAGATGGGAGAAGGTCAACTCATGTAAAGTTTAAAGGTGTGAACATCCAGCTGATTCAATGGTGAAGCCATCCAGAGGAGCAGGGATTGAGCTAGGAATGCCTTTGTGCTGCAGTTGTCATGGTGTGCAGGGTCTGCATCAGAACAATGCCCACAGCATGGGAGAAACGGGGAAAAACAGGGAGTGGGGAGGCGTGGGTTTGATCTTTGGGACAACCAACACTTGCTTGGGGCTTTTGAAGAGAATAACCTTTGCTCTGGGGGCAGGCTGGGAGAGCGGGGGTTTTCAGCCTGGAGAAGAGAAGGCTCCAGGGAGACTTCAGAGCCCCTTCCAGTGCCTACAGGGGCTCCAGGAGAGCTGGAGCGGGACTTTGGACAAGGGATGGAGGGACAGAACAAGGGGGAATGGCTTTAACCTGCCAGAGGGCAGGGCTGGATGGGATATTGGGAAGGAATTGTTCCGTGTGAGGGAGGTGAGGCCCTGGCACAGGGTGCCCAGAGAAGCTGTGGCTGCCCCTGGATCCCTGGCAGTGTCCAAGGCCAGGTTGGACGGGGCTTGGAGCAACCCGGGATAGTGGAAGGTGTCCCTGCCTGTGTCAGGGGGCTTGGAATAAGATGAGCTTTAAGGTCCTTTCCAACCCAAACCATTCTGTGATTCTATGATTTTGAACCCCACTACCCTGGATATGGAAGAGGAGCACACACAGAGGGAGGAAGAGCCCACTTTCCCACAGGTTCCCTGCTGCTCTGCTGTGCTCCCAACCTCTTGCTGAACATTGTGCAGACACTTCCAGGGCACATTTCTGTTCATGCAAGAACTCATTTTTCCCTTTTCAGCAGCATTCCCCTAGTAAAAAACCTGAGCATGTGAAAATTAATGTAGCAGGGGCTGGGAACATTTCGAAGACAATTTGTAGATTGTATGTGACTGACTGTTAATAAATACTTCTTTCCAGTATTTATCCACCTCTCCCCACATAATTCATTGGCCCTGGTATTCACACAGATCTCCGTGTGCAAGGATGAGGCAAATCAATTTCCATTCCTAAGACCCAGAGCTGCTGATGCAGAAAATCAGCACTGCTTCACTTCTTGGCACGGGGCTTCGGGATCACAGGTGGGAACAGGAGCCTTCTGCCATCCCTGCCTGGAGAAGGGGTGATGGAAGGGGCAACCCTCCTGGACACCCCACAGCGAGCACCCATCCATTTCCCTTGCTGGCCCCGGAGCGTTCCTCTGGAGTTTGTGGTGGCCAAGTGACTTCCACTTTCTCCTGCCACCTCAGCTGACATTTCTGTCCCTGTGGCTTCAGTGCCTTGAGATGAGCAGAAAACTCCTCTGGCTTCTGTGCTGGGGAAACATGTCAAAATCCCCTTCTTGAAAATAGGATCATGCCTGTGTGAGTAATGGGTGTAGTGGGAGAGATCAAAGGCTTTTGAGGAAATATGGGTAGCTGGTCTTCAGGAAGCTTCAATTTTACCTTTTTGCTTGTTTGGACTCTTTCTTTGGCTCAAGGTGTTCTCTCAGCCTGGCGTTCCCTGCAGTTGCTGTGACCAGTGGCACGTGGCGAGTCTTTTAGATGTGTGTAGGGAGTAGGGAATGTGTCTGTATGGCACATCCATCCACGTGCTTCTTTGTGTCCTGACTCCATCTGACACACCATCCAGCTTTGGACAAATCGAGATACCCCCAAAACCACCTGGCTGCTTCTCTGCAGCTCCTTCCCCTGTGTGGTGCTGGGGGGACAGTGCTCTCCCTGGGACACTGCCCTCAGCCCTGGGGTTGGGGTCGTGCTGGGATTGGGTTGGGGTGATTGCCATCACTGCTTGTGGGATGGCGTGGGCACCCCATAACCCCCGTGTGCTCCTTGTGCACACTGGGAGCTCAGGCTGCAACACCTCTCAGCCTCACAAATATCAATGTTTTCCTCACTTTGCAGACTTGCCAGGCTGGTTTGGGTCTCTTCAGACCCATCTCATCTCTGCAGTGTCAGGAGGGTCACTGAGCTTTTGCATTAGCTTCAGGAAAAGCCCAGTTAGATGAGGGACGGCACAGAGTCCGTGGTGGTTTGTGTCATCAGGATAGATGGCACCAGCCTCCGTATTTCCTTGTACCTTTCCCAAGAACAAATGTTCTCTCTCAGGCTCATATTTACTGTTGAATGCTTTTTGACAGGGCAAATATTTACCTGCAATAATACCACAAATCTTTATCCTTCTTGCTGTGAAGAATATTTCCCTGAATCAATGCTTGGCTGCAACTCCTGGATCCTCACGGATAATCACACAGAACATGACTCAGTGGAGAATTGGGGTCACTGGACATTTGCCACGCTGCTGAGGAGGAGAATGGTTTCCCAGGTCCTTGGTCAAGTCACGCCCTCTGTGATTAATACCAACATGCAGTGCAGAGATGGTGCTGCCTGGCTGGGGAGGGTTTTGTAAAGGAGGACAGCGATTTCTTCCCCTTCCAGGAGGGGAAAGGCAGGAGGAAGCTAAAGGCATCATTTATAGACATGCTCAGCACTTGTCACTCCCTGCTGAGTCACCTGCATGAGAATTTGTAGTGGTTTTTAGGACATGGCTTGGTCATGGCTTTGGCTGAGTCCCAGCTGGTCCCTAAGAGCTGCATGACATTCAGGCACCTGGACGTCCCTTGGCCCGTCCTCCTCTTTGCTGTGGTTGCTGGGAATGCTCCCCAGGACTCAGGGAGCTTTTGTTATGGGATGGCTGGTGGGAGCTTTCCGGGGCTTGGCTTTATTTACAGTCTGGGAGGAGGTGCAGCACAGGAGCAGAAGGTGAAGCAGCAGCAACATCAAGGGTTGTTCTGAGTCCCGTGGCAGAGGGTGAGCAGGGCCACTGTGCCCATCAGGCCATAACCCACAGATGTGCTCTGTGTTTGCAGCAGAGGAGCCGCCTGCCATCGACAGACCAGTCCCCAAAGCTGCCTCCCGCCTGAGAGCCTTCTCCTGCAGGCCCTGGGCACTTGGGATGCCTCCTGTCCATCTCTGTCTCCCTCTCCTGAAAAGCATCAGGAAATACAGCAAGTCCGGGAGATCTTGGCACGTCGTCCCTGTGGGGGGAGCGGTGCTGGCAGGAGACCACACTGGGGTGTCTCCAAGACCTGCAGGTGCTTTTGGCAGCTCAGCAGCGGGGCCTGGCTGTGCAGGGCAGCCCCTGCTCTTGCAAGAGGTTCAGTCTGCCTTTCCTCTGAAATGATTCTGAACAGTGTGTCCCCAGCCCTGTGCTGTGAGCTGGGAGGGAGCAGCCAGTTACTTGTTCTGACTCCCCTGAGTCCTCAGCATTGCCTGGATGTCACCTTGCCAGGAACCAGAGCGTTTCTCCCCATTACCATCCCCCCACATCACCTCCTCTCCAGTCCTCTGCCTTCTGACCCTGAATCTGCGGCTGGATGGAGATGGTGCAGGGACCCCTGCTCAGACTTGGATTTCAAGATGGAAAAATTGTTTTAAAATACAATTTTGCTGCTGTTGGAGGTTGGTTGTGCCTGCTGCAGTGCCATCCTGTGCCATCGCTGTGCAAACACTTGGCAGAACCAGGTTTACGAGGTGGGGAGGCCCTGGCACAGGTTGCCCAGGGAAGCTGTGGAAGTGTCCAAGACCAAGTTGGACAGGGCTTGGAGCAACCTGGGATGGTGGAAGGTGTCCCTGCACACAGCAAAAGGGTTGGAATGAGATGATCCTTCGGGTCTCTTCCCAGGCTATTTTATGATTCCGTGATAACCCTGGGGCTGTGCTCAGGGCAGTTAGATCCTATACAACCCTTATAGCTGGTGCACAGGGATATTCGTGGGGCTGAAGGCAAGGGGGGGACTCAGAGAAGGGTCAGTCTTCCTTCTCTGACAGGGCCTGGCTCCATCCAGTGTCTCCACCCCACTGCAGGCAGGGCTTTCCTGCTCCAAGCAGCACTGCCCGGCAGCACCAGCCACGAGAGGGTTTGCAAGAAGAGACTTGTTGTTTCAGCTGATTTCAGTGTTTTAATTTGAAGAGGAATAATGTGTAATCACAACAACTGTCATCTGTTTGACAGTGGAAAATCCTAGATCTTTTTTTGTGCACAGTAAATGGGCAGTCATTCAGCAGCACGAGCTGCTCGGCACTCGGAGTCCTGGTGGGATGAATGGCTTCAGACCAGCCCGCTAATCTAATTTGTAATGTATCCTTAGAACGTATAATTGGCTGTTTAATTTAATTCAAATTAACATAAGAATAGGAAATATAATCTGCCACAGAGCCCGCATGGCGGTGGAGAGGAGCACTGGGTGTTGCCGCAGAGGGGTTGAGGGGACGGCTCTGTGCACACCGTGTGAGACCACTCCTTGTGGGGACAGAGGTGTCACTGTGGACATGCCAACATGCGCTCTGTGTGTGACAATAAATCACCCCTTTTTCCCAGCCTTCAGAGTGTCTGTGTGCCTCATCCCCCTTCCTTATCTTTCTGACCATCTATTTAAAACACACATAGAGTGAGGGCAGCTCACTTTGGAAAGCTCGGTAGCGACAGGGTGTGAAAGCTGGCAGGCGCCGGGTCTGATTATGTTGATTGGATATTGTCTAATCTGATTTTGATTGTGTACAGCTTTGATTGTAATTTTGATACGTCTGCAAAATGCTGTAGCTATTCGGAAAGCTTTGTGATTTAAACAGGTCCTTTTTTCTTTTCTCTTTTTTTTTCCCCCTGGATTGAATAGAACAGAGGCAGAAACGTGCCTGGGGGTGAGCAGGGTGCTGGGGCTTTGGCAGTCTGTACAAAACCACCTCAAAGCCCTTGGATGAGCTGCTCTGCAGCAAAACAGGGGACTCGTAGTTTTGAAGAGAGCTTTAGGAAACTTTGAGTGGGTTTTACATAATTTAGTTAAGTACAGCAAAGCCACTTGCTTATATACCTGATACCAAAATAAACCAGTTGGAGGAACAAGTTTGCTGTGCGATGATTTATTTAAATCCCTTTCTGTAAAGCATGGAGTGAAATCCTCTTAAATAACTGGGAAAGAATCAGTGTACCTCGAGGAGCGTAGCCCAAATGGAAACCTAGCTACGAGATGTACTAAATGGGATCTCTCTGTCTGCCTTGTGTACATCCCCTCAGCCCGCTGCCTTCCCTGTATCATAACGTTAGACAGAAGCTGACTGGAAAAAGAGCTGGGCTTGAATTTCCCCTGTTGGTGCAGAGCTGTCATGGCCCAGGGTCTCTCTTGTGTTTCTGTCACGCTCCTGTTTCCCTGCCGCCAGTGGGAATCTCAGGCAAATGTGAAGGTTTGGGTCAGACATGCAGAACCTGCCCTTGAATCACAGAATCATCAAATGGTTTGAGCTGGAAGGGATCTTAAAGATCATCTCATTCCCACTCCCTGCCATGGGCAGGGACACCTTCCCCCTAGCCCAGGTTGCTCCAAGCCCTGTCCAGCCTGGCCTTGGACACTTCCAGGGATCCAGGGGCAGCCACAGCTTCTCTGGGCACCCTGTGCCAGGGCCTCCCCACCCTCACAGGGAGGAATTTTTTTTCCCAATATGTCATCTGTCCCTGCCCTCTGGCAGTGGGAAGCCATTCCATGTTGTCCTGTCCCTCCAGGCCCTTGTCCCAAGTCCCTCTCCAGCTCTCCTGGAGCCCTTTTAGGCCCTGGAAGGGGCTCTGAGCTCTCCCTGGAGCCTTCTCTTCTCCAGGCTGAAAACCCCAGCTCTCCCAGCCTGGCTCCAGAGCAGAGGGGCTCCAGCCCTCGGAGCATCTTTGTGGCCTCCTCTGGACTGGCTCCAACAGTTCCATGTCCTTGTCCCGTTGTGGCCCCCGGAGCTGGAGGCAGCCCTGCAGGTGGGGTGTGCTGGGAGGGGAGGAGAGAGGCAGGGTCCCCTCGCTGCCCTGCTGCCCACGCTGTGGGCTGTGCCTGGCACACGGGGGGGTTTCTGGGCTACCAGGGCACAGGACTGGGTCATGTCCAGCCTTTCCTCCACCAGAATGCCCAAGCCCTTCTCTCCCAGGGCTGTTCTCAATGTTTGCCTCTCCTGGTCTGTGCTCCTGCCTGGATCACCTGGATCGACACAGGAGCAGCTCCTTGAGGTCAGACTTGTTGAGTAAACCTCGTTGAGTTCCTGTAGCCCCACTTCTCCAGCTTGTCCAGGTCCCCCTGGATGACATCCTGTCCTTCTGCTGTGTCAACTGCTCTTGGTGTTTCTTTCTGCAGTGGGGTGATGGAAGGTGGGAGGGGGAGGGTTCAGCTTAGCAGAGGATGAGCCCCTTCCAGCCCCAGCTGTGGGGTGAGGCAGGAGTGACGCCCTGCTCTGACACCCCACAGAGCCATGGTTCTCCCTGGCAGTGCCCTTTCACCAATCCACAGATCCCTCCTTGCTCCCTGCTGCCTCTCCCACTACTTCTGCACTCCAGTTAAATACAGGCTTTATTTTATTTTAAGGACTTTCTCCCC
Source organism: Eulacestoma nigropectus (assembly GCA_013397775.1). Lineage (NCBI taxonomy): Eukaryota > Metazoa > Chordata > Aves > Passeriformes > Eulacestoma > Eulacestoma nigropectus. The sequence goes on from VZTE01004705.1 coordinate 6,020,495, forward strand.
ACAGTCTGCGGTGATGAAGAGCACGAATCCAGGGGTGAGCTCTGGGACAATGGATTATTAAAGCCTACAGTGCTTAACTGGTTTTTTCACATCTGGGGTTTTGCTCTTAAATCAAGTATTAAGTCCAAATCCAACCATGAAACTAGGTGATCTGGGAAATTTAGCTTTAGCACGTGTATAATACTATAGCTAATCAGAATTTCATATGCTATAATAATATGTGAAACAGTAGATGTTTAGAATAAGCTTCCTCTGCCAGAGACTCATTATATTCTGCATTGGTAATTAATAATTTTGGATAGATTCACACATTATGAGGAAAAAATGGTTTTGTCTGAAGTGAAAATGATTGCACAGGTGCAATAACATTTTTTATATAAATGGGAATGCTTAGAAGTAAACAAGCCATGAAAAAACAGAGGGAGCAGAGTTCCAACAGAGTTCCAACATCTCTGCATGTTCGTGTCACCTCAAGGGAGTGTTAGGGAAGTGAGGGAACGCTTTTCCAGATGAAATTTGGGAGAGGATATAAGGAAGGACAAATCTCCATGTGTGGTGAACTCATGCAGGCTTTCTTTAAAGGATTTTTTTAAAGTGATGGCTGTGTTTGCAAATCTTCCTCCCTGGTTGTAGCTTCTGTGCTGAGGTTTTTGAGGATTCAGCGGGAGTTAGGACAAGAGAGAATGGCTTTAACCTGACAGAGGGCAGGGTTAGATTAGATATTGGGGGAAAACACTTCACTGTGAGGGTGCTGAGGCCCTGGCACAGGGTGCCCAGAGAAGCTGTGGCTGCCCCAACCCTGGGGCCAGGTTGATGGGGCTTGGAGAAACCCAGGATAGTGGAAGGTGTCCGTGCCCATGGCAGGGGTGGGACTGGATGGGCTTTAACATCCCTTGCAACCCAAAATGTTCCATAATTCTGTGGATTTTGATCCCAAGCAATTGTTATTTCTACAGCTCGAATTCTCACAAAAACTCTTAAAAATACCAGCTGTAGGTCGAAAGCTGAGCTGGGTGCCCAGAGAGAGACTTTGACCTGGGAAGGCCCCAGCTGGTCAGGAAGCAGCTGTGCCCTTCCACGGCTGTGATCCAGGTGTGGCAGTTTCTGCTGAGGTTTCGGGGACTTTAGGATGAGTAGGGATGCAGTGTGGAAGAGGGGAGCAAGGGGATGCCTCGAGTGGATCCATGGTGTGTTCCTGATGGATGGTGCAGTGCTGCCACACTCACACCCCGGCTCCTACCTCGTTACAACCTGGCGCGCAGGACTGGAGATGCCTTTTTTTATTACAACAAACCCATTTCCACTGGAATCTGTATTTCTTAGAGAAACAATGATTTTCCTTTGCTGAAGCAGCAAGGCAGTGACACGTTGCAAAATGTCTCTTTCACATTTCAGACGTACAACAGTCAGAATGAGAACAACGAGGACTACGAGATCCCTCCCATAACGCCTCCCAATCTCCCCGACCCGTCCCTCCTGCACTTGGTGGACCACGAAGCTGGATACCACTCCCTGTGCCACAGCCTCCCTCCGAACAGCCTGATCCCAGCGTATCCCTACCAGAACATGGATCTGCCGGCCATCATGGTCTCCAACATGTTGAGTCAGGATGGGCACCTCCTCTCCAGCCAGCTCCCCACGGTCAGTGCCTTTCCCCTGTCTCTCCCTTTCCTCAAAGCCGCTCTGTGTTTCCAGCAGGGAGGCAGCTGAGCAGAGAAGGGCGTTGGTGATGAGCTCTGTGCCGTGAGGGTTGGGATGAGCTGGTGCTGCCCGCCAAGGCCGGGGTGTGTTGGCAGAGAGTGCGGCCGCCGTGCTCATGGTGGCAGTTTCACGCTTAGTTTGGTGTCCTCCTGAGCCTCATTAACCACTCGAGATCAGGGCAAGGGTCTTTTCCCCCCTTTATGGGCCATCCTCCCTGAACCAAGCAAAGTGCACATGCCTCATCCCCCATGGCAATGATGCCTTGGGTGGCTACCTAGAAACAGAGACCAGGCAGGAGTAAGGGAATAAAGGTGGATATTTATTTGAAAGGCCTTCAAAGGTGCACCCTGGGTAGCCAAAGGCCACATCAAAGATGGACCCCAAGCTGGACCCCAAGATGGACGAGTCACGAGTTCTTCACACTTTTATAGGTTTGGTTCATTTGCATATCAGCATAAATCACCAATTCAAACTTGAGCTAATGATGTCATTTCTTCGATTTCTCCACCTCTCCAGAAGCCCTGGTTTACACTTTTTGGGTCTAGGACAGCCTGAGTGTCCTTGAACAAAGAGCTCAGAGAGGCTTTGTTGTGTCTGTCTGGCACAAGGGAGCAGCAGCCAACAGGCTCCAAGAAACTTCAGAGTTCCACACCAGGCAGTGCAGGATTTAAAAATACAAAAGCTAGAACCCAAGGCATCAGCAAGGTGACCAGCCAAAGCCCCAACGCCCTGTGTCCTTTCTCTTCCTCCCTGTCACCCCTGTCCCACTGCCAGGGTGGCCCTGCTGGCACCAGCAGGAGGGGCACGGGTGCTCCCTGAAGGGAAAGCTGTCCTATTGATTTCAGGGGGAACAGGATCCCTCCTTGCACTCACAAACTCAAATTGCCTCCTGGCTCACGCCGTGGGAAGGGGATACCTTGCAAAGTTTCAAATGACTCATCTGCAGGGATAAACAAGGCAGGGATGATGAAGTAAAGTGAAGCTCTGGGCAGAAACTCCAGGGCTAATTAGACCTTACGATGCTTCTGCATCAGCAGCACCGAGGAAAGGTTGTGACTTGATTTTGACAGTGATATTGAATTAACACTGCTGCTGTTTGATACCATTTTCCTCTTTAGCAGCTTTAGCCCTGTGATTAGTTTTTGACATTGTTCCTCTCTAAGATCATTGATTTTGAATGACATTGATATCAAACAGAGTTAATTTTACTTAAAGAGCATGGCTGGGAGCCTGGCCCTGCCTAGCTTGGTGTTGATTGCTTGAATAGATAAGGGTCTGAAAGGTAGTGATATTTAAATATTTAAATGGGATATTATCTCTTAGTCTAGGAAAATCCCAAGGCTTTCTGAAGTCCTGATGAGTCTCTGAGTTTCATTGTTAGTGTGTTTAAGAGAAATATCATGTTCTGCCCATCGATATTGAACAGAGGCATATTTCTATGGAATTAAATATTACTTAGGGCTCTGTGTTACCTTTTAGGTTCTTAGGTGATTAAAACATTCATTTCTGAGACAGAAAGAGTCAATTTCAGATGAAATATTTTTCCCTGATTTAATTTAAAGCACAGCCCCTTTGCCTGACCCCTATTTTCATAACACGATAATTTTATCCTGTGTTGATTGTCTCATTTTTGAGAGGTGATATTGCACTTATAAATCACTTTCTAAAATACCTAAAGAAAAAAAGAAGAGGGGGATTTATTAAGCAGCTTCTCTGCGTCTGAAATAATTTATTTCGGAGTAGTCCTTGGGAAATGTTCTCTTTCTTACTTTATGGTTCTGTTTTACAAATGCAGCGTGGTGACGATAAATCAGGGCTGAGCCAGAGAAGATAAGAAGGGGACTTAGTGGGCTGTAAACGTAGAATAGAGAGATTAAGATTTGTTTGCCCCTTACCACGAAAATAAAAGAAGTCCAGTGAACCCCGAATTTCCCAGCTGAGAGTGAACTGAAACTGTTCCGTTTTGGAAACCCTCGGAGCTGTGATACATCCGCAGAGATCCCGGCAGAAAAGGGATCAGGGAGGACGCTGTGTTGCAGTTATAGGTCAGAATTAAATCCTGCCTTTTTTCCACTGAAAAGTAACACCTTCTGTCCCTTTTGGTGGGGAACTGAGTCTCCCTTTCGTCCAGCAGCAGCCCACGATGGCAGCGCTGGTCCCAGAGCACACCCACAGCTCTGCTGAGGGGAGCAGCTCATGTATGTGAGGGCACAGAAAAATCCTGGAGAGAAAGCACATTTTAAACTCATCTGGTTAATACCTCACAGCACCTTCCAGGGCCTAAAGGGGCTCCAGGAGAGCAGGAGAGGGACTTGGGTCAAGGGCCTGGAGGGACAGAACAACAGGGAATGGCTTCCCACTGCCAGAGGGCAGGGATGGATGGGATATTGGGAAGAAATTGTTCCCTGTGAGGGTGGGCCGGCCCTGGCGCAGGGTGCCCAGAGCAGCTGTGGCTGCCCCTGGATCCCTGGCAGTGTCCAAGCCCAGGTCGGACTGGGCTTGGAGCAAGCTGGGACAGTGGAAGGTGTCCCTGTCCACGGCAGGGGGGTGGAAATAGATGATCTTTAAGGTCTCTTCCAACCCAAACCGTTCTGGGGTTTGTTTGCCAACGCTTGCAGAAAGAGAGGGATTATTTCACCCAGGCAGTGATGAGAGGCCAGCCTGGGAGTGAGCCTTGCCTGCACAGAGCACGGAGGAGGTGGCTCAGCGTGCAGAGGTTTTGGGTTTGTTCCAGGACCAGCGCTGCTCATGCAAATGCTGGAGCTGGAGCCTCTCTCCTGCCTGCTGCTCTTTGCTGTAGCTCACACAGGTTTTTTGCACACACAGCTATTTCCTGCCTTGGTTGCCATGTCTGTTGGTTTGAATACAACGACAAACAACAAGCAATTCCTGGTAAAATGTTTAGATATTGGTCAGACTTTTGGTCTAAAAATGTAGCTTGAGCCTTAGGATTTTTTATAAGTCACAAAAGAAGAAAAAAAAAAAAAGATCAAATCTCTAACTGCTGATAAGACTTGAGCCAGGCCTCACCGAGAGCCATAGGATTGGTATTTTTTTCTTGAGAGCTCAGAAGGGAATAAAGAAAATCCCGGTGCAGGTTGCTGTCCCCTGTGTGTGTCTCTTGTCCTGGGATGTTCTGACATTACCCTCAGGTTGCATTAAACCTCCCAGTGCCTCTCAAGGGATAGCCTGCTGCTCCCGTTGTGCAGGTGACCAACTCAGAGGGAGTTTAAACACAGAAATTCCCATGGCAGGGTGGGAGCTGGGCAGTGAAGGTGGATTTGCTGTGTGCCAGCCCCTGCTCCTGGCTCCAGCTCACCCATGGGCTGTCAGATGGAGACCCTCATTTGAGCAAAGCAGCTGTGCCCTGATGAGGAAACCCCAAATCCAGCATCACTTCTGTTTCCTCATCCCTTCAGCAGCACCATCCAGAGCACCCTCCACACAACCACTCTGCACACTCGGATCTGCCCATGGACCAGCTCCACATTTCCATGTCATGGCTCTTCACTGCTGTTTCTGTCACTTTATTTCCCTTTTTTCCCCCCCCACCCATGAGTTTTTAGAAGTTAAGGGAGTTTTCAATCCCTGAATGGGGTGCAGGGAGCTGCAGAGCAGAGAAGCAGGGGTGGATGGACAAGAGTAGGCAAAGAGATGGCACAGGATGTGATGTGTGAAGAACTGCTGGAAGGGGGTGTGGGAGGGCTGGGGAGGAGGCAGGGCTGGCACATTTGGGGAAGGTATTTTTATTTTTTGTGTTGATGACAAGAAACAAACAGATAATTCTTACTGCAGTGGATTTTTTTTTTTCTCTACTGATCTCTCTTTTCCTACGGGAAGAAAAGAAGGGAAGAGAAGGGAGAGGAGGAATGGCAGGAGGGAAAGAAAGTAGGAGAGATGTGACTGTCACTGAGAGATAGGAGTAATTAGGGAAAAGTAATCAAAGAGGACAAAAACATGTTTTCCATGGGAAGAGAAGAAATTTGCTCACTGTGAACATCCCAGCAGTGTTACAGTGTGGACAAGCAGCAGCTGAGCCTTCCAGGGACCCACAGGGAGTCCTGCTGGGCTGGGATCCCACTGGGGCTGGGATCTGGGGATGTGGGCAAAGCAGGGGAAGGGGCAGAGATGTGCTGTGGATCAGTGGTGAGGTGGGTGCCCGCTGGTTAAGGAGCTGCTGGGAATAAATGAGATTTCAGAGTGGAGTTGGCGGAACATTTTTGACAGAAACAAAGGGCAATCAAGGTCAGAGCCCAGGAATCTCCAACGCAGCAAAAAAGGTATTTCCATAAGCATTGGATAGCAGCCAGGAGGGCTGGAGGTGCCTCTGTTATCAGGTGGGGCAGTGCTGGGGTGGGGGGAGCCAAGAGCCCCTGTCTGGGGGGACAGCGCTGCCCAGAGCCCACCAGCACTGCTCCAGGACCCCAAAACTGTGCTGCCCCAGGCCTGGTCACAGGATGCAGCTACACACTCCAAAAAAGCAGCCACCCTGCCCCCTCCTGCTCTGCCCTGGCCAGGGGCAGTGTGGGCACAGCCGTGCATTTCTGCGTCTGGGAAGCATCGTTTTGGGCATGTGGCTGCTCTTGTGAGCCAACATGAGCTCTGTACAGAGCTGGTTGGAGAGACTGACCCCTCTCCCTGTGTCTGCATCTTCCCGTTGCTTCTCAGGATGAGAGATCTTTGTGACTCCTTTAAAGGCACTAACATTTCCTTCAGCCCACTGGGATGACTTTTTTCTGCTCATAGCAAGCTGGTGCCAGGGCAGAAAGGCTTCAGCCACAGCCTGAAAGGTTTCGTTTCAGTTTGTTGAGTGGAACGAAATTATTTGAAAAATATATAAAGTCCTTAGAGGCAAAAAGAATATCCATGGTGTAAAATGTCACGTTTCCAGTGAGCTGTGGAACATGTTTGGGTAGAGGTGAGAGAGTAAAATGGTAAATGGGGGTGAGTTGTAGAAGCAAGGTGAGTGCCACCCAGAAATTGCAGAAGTTGCCAGTTGACTTTGAAGAGCTGCTTCCCAACACAACAGGGCTTTGGTGTGGAACAGAGAGGAGAGCAGTAAAACAAACCAGCAGTAACCCAGCTGCCTGTGTCCCACGTGAGAAAAGGAAAAGTCGCCCTTTCCCAGAGCTGGGATGTGCATTCCCGGGATGCTGTAGGGCTCCAAGGACAAGAATCCCCTCTGGTGCTCCCAGCCCTGGAGGGAGGCTGTCCTGCAGGCAGTTTGCAAGGCCAGAGCCCAGATCGCTCCAAACCCCATCCAACCTGGCCTGGGGCGCTTCCAGGGATTGCAGCACTGGGCAACCTGTGGCAGCTTTTACCATCCTCATTGTAAAAAACTTGTTATGTCAATTAAATATTGTCACAAAAGCCAAGTAAGCTGTGCCAGTCTGTCCCGCAGGCCGCTGGGAATCCACGATCCCGGCAGGCAGAACAGTTTGTGAGCTGTGGGCAAATACTTCCAATGCATCGATATTTCAATAATTTTGAATCGCTGCCTGTTAAAATAAATTATTTAAAATAATCCATATCCCAGTGCAGTGTACAGGCAGCATTGCCCTTCAAAGCAAGTTCATGCTCTTCAGAAGAGCCTTTATAAATAAATAAACCAACAAGAGCATTGGTCGGGTCACCAGCAGCAAAAACTTCCCTGAGTTGCCCTTGTTTCAGTCCTGGATAAGTTTTCACTGGCGATTTTGTGTTGTGAGCGTTAAGGTTTTGACTAATTTGGCTTTCTGCTTATTAATGGTTCAGCATTTAAAAACTAAACTCCCAAACATGAGGTGGAAAATAGTAATAACACAACCCTACATGAAGGGTTCTTTGTATTAAGCAGAGCCCTGTTTGCAATACCCTGCTAGTGTTTTTCTCAGAGGCAATAAATGAAAGAAATATGTCTTTTTAAATTTTATAAAACTCAGAAAAATGGTTTTAAACAGCTTTTCTTCACCTCCTATAATTATTTATTTTCAAACAGTCCTTCAGGGTAATGTTCCGTTTTCTTATTTCACACTCCTTTTTCTCATAAATGAACCATCACTTCAATAAATCATTATGAAAACAGAGACTAACACAAACCCTGAAAGGTTGAAAGATTTATGTAACACATTTATGTTTTCCATTTTCTCATTCTGGTACTCCACTGCTAAAGCTAAGCTAATAAAAGCTGCTATTAATATTTCTTGTTGCCTGGCAACCACAGAGAGGGAGTAATAGCTTTAGCTAGAAAAATAGATGACCGATAAGGAAAAATTCAATTCTTTTATTATCTCAAGGGAAAATGGGCTTTTACTGGAACATTATGATGTACGAGTGTGAAGTTGAATACAAAGGATATTTTTTCAGTTGTTTTTCTATTTTTAATGAACATTATTTTACCTTCACAAACTCGTTTAAAGCATTTGCCCCACCTACTTGTGAGCTTAATTTAGCAACACCCACACACGCTTCTGGCTTTAAGTATCTCTTGGCATTTTCACTTGGAAGCCCCTTCCCTCCACAGCTCCCCCCGAGCTGGAGGGCTCAGTCATAAAATTTCGCGCCAGGTCGGAACCTGGGAGACAAGATTCCCAATCAAAGAGTAAACTGTTCTTGTGTGTGTTGAGAATTTGCTTTCTCAGGGGAAGGGGCTTGTGTGGTGAGGTGTTTTCTGAAGTTTTAGGTGTTGTGGCTGGGCTGTCTGTGCTCAGGGAGAGCAGGAGCGACTGCTGGTGCTGGAGGAATGAGTGCAGAGCTGCTGCCTGTGGGCAGACGTGTGGACAGATCCCTCTGGGAATACCAAGGCTGGGGATGAACAAATCAAAAACAGCCCTGGGAGAAGGACTTGGGAGTGCTGGTGGATGAGAGCTGGACATGCCCCGGCTGCATGTGCCCAGAAACCTCCCATGCCCTGGGCTGATCCCCCAGTGTGGGCAGCAGGGAGGGGGGGGATTGTGCCCCTCTGCCCTGCTCAGGTGAGACCCCCACCTGCAGAGCTGCCCCAGCCCTGGGGCCCAGCACAGGAAGGACCTGGAGCTGCTGGAGAGAGTCCAGAGGAGGACATGGAGATGCTCCAAGGGCTGGAGCCCCTCTGCTCTGGAGCCAGGCTGGGAGAGCTGGGGGTGTTCACCTGGAGGAGAGAAGGCTCCAGGGAGAGCTCAGAGCCCCTGTCAGTGCCTAAAGGGGCCTGTAAGAAAGATGGGGACAGACTTTTTATCAGGGCTTGTAGCAATAGGACAAGTGGGAACGGTTTCAAACTAAAAGAGAATTGGTTTGAATTGGATGTAAGGAAGAAGTATTTTACAGTGAGGGTGGTAGAACCCTGGCACAGGCTGCCCAGAGAAGCTGTGGGTGCTTCATCCCTCGGAGTGTCCAAGGCCAGGCTGGACAGGGCTTGGAGCAAGCTGGGATAGTGGAAGATGTCCCTGCCCATGGCTGGGGGGTTGGACTAGACGGCCTTTAAAGGTCCCTTCCAACCCAAACAATTCTACAATTCTGTGAATACAGGTCCTCTTCTGTGGGAGAGGTCCTCCCTGAGTTTCCCAGTCATCCTGAACACCAGCAGAAGCTCCCTGTGGAGCAGCAGCCCCTCTTTTCACACAGCTGAGGCAGCTCCTGAGCAGTCCCTTGCCAAGCACTGCTGTGAGAGAATTGGGATGATGTGGGTCAGAGAACAGCAGAGCTCACGAGGACTGGGCTGTGCATGAGAGGAGTGAACCTGAGGAACCAGTACGGTTCACCCATGGGTATCCCATTTCTGAGATATGAGTAACTAGGGTGTCATGATACCCTTTTCACACGAGGGAACTGTTGCGACAGCTGAGAAGCAAAGCAGATGTGGGCTTTGCTTGATAATGGAAGAATTTCTCCCTGAACAAGGGAAAGGAAGGAGACAAGGTGTCACTTGGTCTGCCAGGCCTGGGAGAGGGTGACTGTCACCTGCCAGGGTGGGAATCTCACATGGGAATCTGCCTTTTTTTCCTGAAAACCTGTCATAGCCACCCCCCTGCAGGAGAACCGCTCCTCAGCAGGAGATCCCTTCCAACCCAAGCCATTCCAGGAGTCTGTGTCCCAGAGGGAGGGGATGCAGGAGAGCATTCAGATGTGCTCTTACCCATAGCACCACATCGTGCTGTGCTGGAAGGGCCCTGCACGGTGAACCTGTGTGTGTGTGTGTAAGTCTGGCTGCAGAATTGTCTCTGCTGCCTGTGCCTCGTTTGGTTTTAGGCTGCAAACTGGGTCCTTATCTCCCACTAGTCATCTCTTGGCCAGAAGACAGCAGGTCCCATCCCGAGGTGTACCTGCTGCTCTCAAGGAACCAGCATCTCCTCTTCACTGTTCGCATTCCCCCTTTTAACTATTCCACGGAAATTCATCCTCCTAAGCTTTCCTTTCCTCTCCTTGAGCTGGTCACTCTCTCTCATAAACCAGTACCTCCGGGACCGTGCCAGTAGTGAAAGCCTCCTGATCAGCCACACAACCCTCGGGGAGGGCGCAGGCAGATCCCGGAGCAGATCCCGAGTGAGAGGGTCCCTCTCGTTTGTGCTGTGCCTGCCTCAGCTGCCATTTAGCGCCGGTGACACAATTTGCTTTGCTTTTACAGCACTTCCAGATAGCACCGACTGCACTTAAGCCCGCGCTTAAGCGAGCTCGTGCGGAGCTCTGATCAGCGCGGTTTGCGTAAGGCCGGGGAGGAGGAGGAGGCTCACAGTGAGCAGCGCGTGTGTATCAGCGGTGTAATTAAAATATCAATTACGCCGTGTTGACAGCGTGCCAAATAACTGCCTCTCGTGTGTGCACTAAACTTAATCACCCCGAAGTCTCCTCACCAGGCCTGACGCGGTCGTGGTGCCAAACACAACACGAACCCGGCGCTCGCTAAGGCACGGCTGAGATATTACTTTGTGTAATGGTGCCGCGCTCCAGAGCTGGTATCATGTTCTGGAAATTATCTTTTAATGTACAATTTGTATTGCTGAGAAATGTCACTTACTTTGCAGAATGTCTCGCCGGCATAAAACCTAAGATTTATTCCTGTCATTTTTTTGTCTCCTCTGCCATGTTGATAATAAGAAGTCTACTTTATGTGCGTAATGCCTGTGTCAGTTTTGAAATTTGGGGTTTCATAAAAGACAGTGGTATAAATAAAACATGATATAAATTAAAAATATAGTGGAAAATAAAATCTCTGAATTACGGGAGCAGATGAGATGAATGCAGCATGAAGGAGGTTTTCAGAACAATATCAAATAACTCCAGTAAATATGTTCAAGGAATGGGATGGATCTTTTTTAAGACCTGATACTGATCTCAGATGTGTTTGTCTCTAGTGTAGAGACGTGCAGGTGGATGCCTGTTCTTAGGCCAGTTTTAACTCTTTAGGTTTAGGCTGTGCCCATCTTCGGGGTGAATTTTTTTTCTTCTTCTTAGCAAAAAATCCCACTTCAGCAATTTTCCTGAGAGGGTTAAAAATCCATTTTGCCTGCATCAAAAGAATACTGCAAATGAGAACATGCTTTGCAAAATGAACTAGAGATTTGGAAGAGCTTTTCTTTGGAGTCTGGGATGTGGCTTTAGGGAAGGAGTGCCCCAGCATGGGCAATTCCCCATTTCCTGATGGAGGATTTGTCACCTCAGCCCCAGGAGCTGGGGTTGGTGCCTGAATGGGCTTTCCTCAGCTTCTTGGGTTCTGCTGTACTGTGGGATCATCTCTGCCATCTTCTTCCTCTCTATCATAATTTTTAAAAACACGGGAAATTGTGTCAAAATTGGCATGAGGAAAGATAAAAAACTTGAACAGATGGTCAGAAAGGGCTGGGCTTACCCTTGTCCATGCTGACTAATCTGGGGCGTTGTGAAATGTCTTGCCTTTAGTTGCAGTGTGAGATAGATGATGCCAGATCATCTCTGCCTAAAGATTGGTTGTCTTTGGTGCAACAGTTTTAGGTGTGTTTGAACCTCAGGGATCCAAATCCCTTCGGGAACAGTAGGTAAAGTTAAGAGCGATGTGTTTCCAGGGTCTCTCCACTATCCAAGAACTGGGTTTATTCAGCAGCCAGGGCTGTGTGTGTGTGCCAGCACTGCAAAAGGTTCATGTGAGAACTGCAGGCAGGATCTTCCTCCTTCCTTGAAGTATTGAACAGGGCTTGGAGCAACCTAGTCTAGTGGAAGGTGTCCCTGCCCGCATCATGAGAGTGGAACTAGACGAGCTTTAAGGTCCCTTCCAACCCAAACAATTCTGTGTTTCCTTTGCTTCTTGCTGGATGTACTCAGCCCTCTCTCAGCTGATTAACCAGAAGCTGCTTCACCCTCCCTAAAATGCCGCCTTTGTGCCTTATTTTGTGCATGTGACCCAATGGTGCAGGTCATCCGAGGGCTTGTTTTTGTTTGGGTCACACACAGGAAAACAGAGGCATTCCCAGGCAGGAATAATCCCTAAGGCACGTGTCTCTGCACCTTCTCCTGCATCCCATTCCTTCTCCCTGACTGTGCCAACAAAGCTGAGCTTTCATTGCCACCTCTGGACTGACAGCAAGGGCCTAATGTGAGGAAAGGAAGGTGGTTCTGCCAAAGAGATGGGGCTCCCTGCATCCTCCCGGAGCTTGCACCATATGCCCCCCTTGTTTGCTGTCCCTTCTGCCCCGCGCTTCTCCCCTGTTTTCTCATTTCCACGGGAATAACGAGATGTGGTGGCTGTGGACCTGTGCCAATGCAAAGAGCCTCCAAAAGGCAAGTGAAGGGTTTTAATTTTCACCATAACCTCTGCCACACCATCAAATGTTCACATTCCCATGTGTGTTCACACCCCACATCATAATGCGACACAAAGTCTTCTTTGAAGTGCATCAGGCAGCTGTAAATAGAACAATTTTTTGCCACTTTTTGATCAGCATCACCTCTGATACAAGAAAAACCAAACTAGCGTGTCTGGCAACTCTTTGCCATCCATCTTACGCATTTTGATCAATGTTGCAGCCCATCTTTAATTGCCCTTATCTCTTAGTTCAATCATATTTATCTCGTAGCTGTCACCAGCCTCCCCTTTGCGTGTTACCAGGGTGTATTAACCTGCTCCAACAATCACTCACTGCCCCAGACAAGAAGGGGCTGTGTAACTTTGAGGTTCATTCCCAATCACACTCGTGCTGTGCTTTCCATTGCTTTTCCAGAAGTTTCAGCCCCAAATGGCCTTGCAATGACTGGTGTCAGTGCCGTTCCCGTCCCACCCAGGCAGGAGAGCACAAAAGGATGGAAATTTCCATGGCTTTTGTTTCAACTGTAGAAGTTATGATGACTGTTCACTGCTGTAGGTGTGTGCAGGTTGAGTGAGTCTTTTTGTATTATTTAAATGGGAGCCGTTTTTAGAGGCAAATAACAGAAAGTGCTTACAATAAAAATAATGGGCTGTAACAGGCTTTGTTATGCAATGAGGAGATCAAAGAGCCACATCAGCCACTCGGCTGAGCGCTGGAGTGACAGGAGGAATGGTCCCTAATTGGTAGGTAAGATTTCCTCGTCTGGTAAATAGAAATGGTAATCCCAGCCCTTTCAGAGGAGTTTTCCCCTGCCAGTGGCCTCGGCGGGCTTTGCTGTGAGTGTGAGTGATGGTGCAGAGCAAGGCAGAACACAAACAGCAATCCTGAGGCAGATTTCCCTTTCTTCAACAAACACTCCCAATCTCTACCTGCATTTTGGGTGTGAATCTGGGAAGGTCTAGCTGCCGAATTCAGACCCCACCCCAGAAGACTGAAAGCTCTGAATGTGAGAAGCACACGCTGGAAAAAGCTCCGGCAGCCCCTGCTTCTGAGTGGTACAGGCTGAACCACTTCACATCCCCGTAGCCCCGAGAAATCAAAGATACCATTTAAATGAAGAGTGCTACTTGAGTCCTGCCTCTGTGAAGAGGTGTGGGATGCAATGTCAAGAGAAATTATAATGATTGCTACAGATGCAGCTTGTCACAGAAAGAGAAAAATGTTTCTGCATCTGATGCATGGCAGCGAGCCAGTTGGTAATGTTATATGTCCGAGTGTTTCACTCAGGCTCCGCTGGCTGGAAAGCATTCCTTAATGCTCTGCCTGGCTGTTACATTTGTCTCCCAGCCCTGCAGAATCCTATTAGGAAGCTCCCGTTTACACCATGGAAATTGTTTGGTCTCTGCTGAGGGCGGCACGAGGGAGGCAGCCGGGTATTGCTGCAATCCTTCAACATCCGCGGGAATTGCCGGCGTTATATTTCTCACTTATCTCTGCTGCGGTGGGCATTCCTCATCGGGGATCGAGGTGTCCTGGAACCTGCAGCAGGCAGCTGTAGGATACCAGGGTGCTGTTGGAGGGAGTGGGATCTGCTCCCTTTCCCAGGGCTGACCACGATGTCTTTTTGTCCAAAGCCTGGGTATCAATTTGGAGTTAAAAGAGTCCAAAGGTGGATATGTAGTGGCCAACATGGGCAGTCCCATCCCACCAGGGCTGTGTTGGACATGGCTGCCCCCCATGGATACCTGTCTGGTCCTTGTGGAAATGGGCAGCAGGGCAAGTGGAGCTGATGGAAGTGGAAGTGGCAAACTGGGAGTGGCAAACTGGGAGTGGCAAACTGGGAGGAACATTCCTTCTCCTTGTGCTCCTCCTGAGGCACAGGTGGATGAAATCAGGGCAATTTGAGGTGTTGCTGCAAAAAAAGGGACTAGCAAAGTGCCAGGGAGCAGCTGCCCTGACCCAGGACATTTTCTGTAGAGGAGAAGTGGTTTTTACCAATCTCTTCCATCCTTGATGTTATCTGGCAAACACTAGAAAAAGCAGGGAGTGAAGACTGGTGCACCTTGTGATTTGTGGGGGTCTCTCAAGGTTTTGTTATTACCCTGGATGCTCTGTTGTTTATGCTTTTGTATTAACGATGCTGAATGTAGGCAGTGAGGGATAAAACTGGAGGGTGACACAAAGAAATTGGACGTATTTGGGACAGAAGAAAGGAAATTCACAGAGATGTAGGCATAGGAGGGAAATGGACTGCAAGATTGCAAAGGCAGTTTGTTCAACATTGATAAATGTGGAATTAATGCATGTTGAGGAGAAAAATATTCACTATTCATAAAGCTTATAGTGCTCTGGATTGACTGCCAGAAAGCACCTCAAAAAACCTTGTGTAGGGATAAGGGGTTAGAGGACAGGATAAACTCATGGAGGGCAGTGGTTTGGAGAGTTGTACACTCTGTTCTGTGCTGGTCATCCCATCTCAGGCAAGAGGGAGGAAAAAAAGAGGCTTAAAGAATAGAAACAGAAATGATTATGGGTATGAAAAGATCCTCTGCGATGGCAGATGCTCAGTTTAAGAAGGAGGCAAATAAAATAATTGAAAGTATGAAAGTGCACAGAATACACAAGTGAGAGCAGCTACATCAGGAAATGTTGTGGGAATTGAGATTTGGAATTTCAGAGCAATAAAAGGGAATACTTTTGTCCACACAGACAAGGATAATCTCTGTGACTTGCTGAGAGTGAAGGTGAAAATGAAAATGCCGAAAACGATATTTTTAAAATGCTTGTGGATCTACCAAAAACATGGGGAGTTGCTGTAGTAGATGTTGAAATGTGTGTTGGTGGAGAGGTGGAGGTAGTTGTTACATGTAGTAAATTCAAAGCTGATTTCTGGCTGGAATTAATCTGAAGCTGGGAGCACCATGTCCCATCTCACCTGTACCGTGTCTCATTCCAGAAGGGGAGGTGTGCTGGAACGGGACCATCTCTGCTTTGGGCTCCTGGGAGCAGTTTACATGTACTGATTTTGCCACAGAATGTTGTTAAAAACCAGTGACTGAATGAACTCTGACTCCACTGTTACATAGAAATGCAAGCAATGTCTCATTTCCCTCTGCATCCAAACCCTGGATCCTCTTCTCCTTGACAGGTTAGGGATGGAGATTTGGGCACTTTCCCAAATTAAACCTCGTAGTATTAATAACTATTTATTACTCAAAACATTTTTAATACATCTCATCAACACCACCTTCTCTAACATAAAGAGAAGGTACCAGTACCTTTTTCCAATTCCTACTGCTGCCAACCCCTTGGGCCAGACCAGCCCTTGCAAAGCACCTCTTTGGATGTGCACTTTCCACATGGGCCTGGTTTGCATTTGCAGGACTGGTCTCTGGAAGAGCCCAGCTCCAGCTGTTAGCACAGGTTTTGTGCTCTTGGTGCAAAACATCCACCTGCCACTGCCAACCCACCTGCTCCACCACAGAAGGTTTCTGCCCAGTGCTGGAGACAATCCCGCACACAGCTCCAAGTTTCACGCTGGTTGGGCTTTCCTGTGGCACGTTTCCAGTTCTAAATCAGTTCTTTGTGTCTGTCCTAGAGACTCTCGGATTATTTCAGCCTGTGTTTTTTAGCTGCAGTCTACAGACAGTTGGCCATCTGGTTGGCATTAATCTGGGGGAGGAGGAGGCACGTCTACCTGCAGGAAAATCACTTCCCTTGCAAAACGAGTCCTGTCAGCTTTCATGTTCCTGTTGAGCTGAACCGAGAACACTCAGTTCTGATGAGAGAAGAAAATGGGATAGCTGGGACAGAGTCCCTGCCCAGCTCTCTCCCGCACAACCCAAAGCTGGGATCAGCAACTAAAGTTGAGCTTTTGCTTCGATTTCCATTTCTTGGCACCTCAATGAGGTGGAAGGTACCTGACCCCTCACCCAGCATGACAAGGCAAGGCACTGCTCAGCCTCCACAGCCAGCTGGGGTCGGTTTGGTTGGTAATGTGGGCTAATTCTCTCTTTTGGGAAATCCATTCCTTTTTAAGCTTATGTTTCGTGGTGGCACAGGGTGGGATTCTTGGGGTTGTCCTGTGCAGTGCCAAGAGTTAGAATTCAGTGATCCTTGTGGCTCCCTTCCAGCTCAGGATATTCTGTGATAGGATTTGTGGCTACCACAGCCTCACTCCCCTTACAACTGCCCCATAAGAAAACACATTTGGGGTTGTTTTTCCTCTAACAGAGCTGAGGGTATAGTTAGGCCCCTGTGTGGGGTGTGGGAGGTGAAAGGTCCAGAAATAAACAACACTGTGGAGCTCAGAATTTCTGTGGATATTGAGCAAATATTTGCTGGTGACAGAATTGTCTTCATGGCCTAAGAAGTTACTCCAGGCCTCTCCTGGGGTGTCTTAGATGCCAGGCAGCTGCAAGTGAAGAAGAAGGTTAATTTTAAGGCCTCCACACTGCAGGCTGAAGGATAGAAAGATCTGTACTTATGGGTTCTCCTATTGCCTCCATCCCATCAGCTCACTGAGAGGACACAGCACTTCTTGCTCAGCTTTGTCTCCTCAGGGGATTCATTTCTTCTTCATCACCTGCCTGTTCCACCAGGATTTCCACCTCCTCATGGAAGTCAGGTGATGCTTAACAGCATGTATAGAGAATCTGAGAGTTGTCCTAAGAATTAAACCCAAACAGCAGAGACCAAGACAGAAAAATAAAAGGGAGTTAAATCCTTCCACCAAAGCAAATGCTGAACTGGTGAGTCCTGTTTGTGCCAGGACTCACTACAACCTGTTCCAAGAATATCACAAGGCGGATTAGACATCCCTGTCCCACCTGGGGTACAGCTGATTTTGAAAGTCCTTCTTTTATAATTGAGCATATGTAGTTCTGCCATGGCCATGCTGGTTTACAAGGCAGAAATCCAGTTCCTGGAGGGCTGGAAGCCGAAGTTCAGCACGGAGTATTCTGCCCTGGTGAGGAGATTGTATTATGCCCGGTGGAAGAGCAGTTCCACTGCTGGTCCCCAGGATGTGTGTGTAGCTAAGCAGCATGAGGTGAACATTTCCCCTGCTAACCCCGTGGCTGCTCGTTTGACAGTCAAGATCTGTAACATTAAGCTGGTTGTGGAAGGGCTCCCGTGTGGAATTCTGCCAGCACATCCAGCAAGTGGGGCTTCTTTTAAACGTGGTTTTTCTCTGGTTTCTCACAGTCTCAGAGCATTGATGAAATGCGACCTGATAGAGCCTCCCTCATGTGCATTTCCAAAGAATTTGATGGAAAAGAGCCTGGATCTGCTAGGATCACACAGAGCTGTGTTCCCGAGCTCCTCGCACATGCAAGGGATGGTTTGTGTGTGCCTGTCTGTACAGGTGGCTGTTGTGCACTGATTTCAGGCCTGCACAGGAGAACTTCTCTCTGTGCCAATCCTGCCTTTTGATTTTATGCTTTGCATCTTACGCCTCAAAAACCCAGGACTAAATTGAAGCCCCTTTGACAATTTGGATTTCCTGATCCATAATGGTTGATGGGAGCTGGAATTCTCCTGAGCGACAGTTTGCTTCATTCCCTTTTGCTTTGCTTTCTCACTGAAGTAGAAAAGTCATATACAGTACAATGACTTTAGTGCAGTCAGCAGCAATTCAGCCATGCTGATTTATTTGAGCCACTCACCGAGAAGTCCTGCCCTGCTCTGGAAGTGCTGGTGCCCGTGAATTTCGTGTTGATTTTTACTGTTGCCCGTGAGTGGTCAAAGGTTTTAGTTATTACAAGCAGATTTTTTTCTGTTGTGTTCCTTGGGTGGTGCTGAACTCAGTTAACCAGCTGTCCTTGGAGGATGCATGGGTGGAAGTGGATCTGGCTGGAGGTTACTGCAATTTTGGAGTGGGGTTCTTGCAATGAATTTAAATCATGTTCTATTGTATTTACATTCCTGCAGTGCTTGTGTTGTTGTTGCCACATGATCACTGTAAATAGGTGTGAGGAAACAAGCAGTAACAATTTTAGCACCCGATCGATCACTTGGCACACTCAGATGCCGTGTACACCATGATTTATAATAACTGGACCTCAGTTATAGCTCACATTGAAGGTTCACTGGGGACAAATTAGAGGAATAGCTGCAATTATGGCTGTAGCAAGATGGCTTCTTTGTAGTCCATCATTTGGCTCATTAAAATCAATACATATTGCAACCAGACCTTGGGAGCTTGATTCTCCCTCACACAGACGCCTCAGTCGTGTCAAAGCTGGGAGCCAAAGTTACAGGACACACCATTAGTGCAGGGAAGGTTGGACTTTCTCCTCTAAGAAACCTTTTCCTAGTTCACTTCTTCCCTGTGTTTGTCACTGAACAGGAATGCAAGTATTTCATATAATCACAGAATCATTTAGGTTGGGAAAGACCTCTGAGATCATCAAGTCCAACCATTAACCTGACACTGCCATGCCCACCACTAACCCACGTCCCAAAGCACCACGTTTACATGGGGTTTGAACACTTCCAGGGATAGTGATTGCAGCATTTCCCTGGACAGTTTGTTCTGATGCTTGACCACCCTTTCAGTGAAGAAATTCTTCCTACTGTCCAACCTGTACCTCCCCTAGTGCTTGAGGATGTTTCTTCACCATGGGGAAACTGAGGCCACCTGGTCACTGTACATTTAGGTGACTTCTTCAGTGCCAAAAAAAACTAGGAACATAGAGGAAAGAAGGAGAAATCCCCTGCCTTGATGGAGATTTGGCCAGAGGCACTGAGTACAGACAGGGCCCTTCTTGAGTTATGAAAAGTCTCTAAGAGACAGCAGCTTACAGAGTCCTTAGGAAAAAAATTCTCACTGAAAAAAACAGATTTTTCAGCCAAAGTCGAGAATAAGATTCCCAAGTGCAGGGCAGTGTCAGTGTTGACTGTGGACTATAAAAATGCTAAGTACCGAGCCTGGGTATTTTGTTAAAAACATTCCAAAGGTGTAAAACACCATATTAACAAGCCAGCTTTGTGGACTGATACCCAGGGTGAGCCTGAATGAGTCCCCCAGGTTTCTTTTAGAGTCAGAAGTTCTCCTGGAGTGTGATTCATTGAACTGAAATACCTTCTGAAATACCTGTCTGAAATACCTTCCTGGGATGAAGCAAATGTCTCTGTGGGGATTCGAGGATGACCAGACCCCAGCTCAGATGCATTAACCCACCTTTTGGGTGTCTGTGTTTGCACACTTGGTAATTTTTCCAGGAAGAGTTTCATACTGGAAGTCAAGGTTAGTAAAAAAATTCACATTCTGTCTTTGCAACTCGCTGAAGAGACATGAGGAGACATGGCAAGGAGCAGCTGGAGTTGGGAGTGAAATCCTGGTCCTCAGAGGGCAAGGCAGTGATGGGGTGGGATGAGCAGGGGCTGAGGTGCAGGAGGGAAAGGGCTGAAGGGACAGAGGATAGCTGTGATTTGCAACTCCTTCACCTGATACACAAGAAAGGAACTTCATGGAATCATGGAAAATCAGGACTACATTTGCCAGCTTCCAGTCAGCTGGCACCTCTCTGTGTTCCCAAGACTGCTCAAAAATCCTTGAGAGATGTCTTGTGATGACATCAGCAACTCTTTGAGGATTCTCCGACAAGTTTCACCAGGCCCCATGGATTTGTAGGGATCAAGCTGGAGCAGCAGATCCTGCACAATTCAGGATCAACTGGGAGTTGATCATTCTCACAGTCCTGTTCCACCTCCGGGCACTGAGACCCCCTTGGTCCATCATCTGTGTTGAAGACAGAGGCAAAGAATGCATTGAACACATCTGCCTTGCCCACGTCCCTGTTTGTGAGGGGACATCATCACCCCCATCCTGGAATCCACTGGTGTTATTTCTACACTGCCTTTTGCCATTAATACATTTGAAGAATCTTGGCAGCCTTCCTGCTGGTGTCACAGGAAGGGACATTCCTTGGTGCATCACCCCCTGCAGCACCCACTGCAAAGGCAGAGCAGCAGGACACGACCCTGCAGTTGTGCAGCAAGGGAGGTTTCCTGTCTTCACCTCGTGTTTCTGAAGGGTTGGGGCACCCAAGAGCCTCGTCTGTACCACGGTGCTGCAGCCCAGCCCTGGCTGGGTGAGCTGTGTGTTCCAGGTGTGCCCGCAGCTGTGCATCAATCCCATCCGGCTGAGGGAGGACTTTAAAGGGAAACCTTGACACTGGTGTTCGCTAAAATGTCAATAACAAATTTCTTCCATGGATCAGGAGTTTCCTTCCCACTTTCTCCTACATTTAAAACCTGCCAAATTTTACTTTCAGTGGACTGCCCATCCTGCCTCTGCAGATTCTGCTTCTGGGGTGGAGGCAGCTCTTGGAGCCATCAGTCTCACTTGGACCACGAGATGAGGAGATCCAAAGGGGACACCAGTAACGACCCACACTATTTAGGGTGCTGGATACAAGGATTTACCCACTCCCAATCCTCAGGCCTTCAGGCTGAGCAAAGTGGCTTTTCCCAGTGTACGTGAGTGCAAATGGCAAGGCTGGGTGAATTACGGCAGAGTCTGCAGGAGCTCAGCCACCTCTCCCTTTCTCAGGGAAGCCGAATGAGCCCTGGATCTGGGAACATAAAGGAAAACATGTCTGAATCATGCATTGACATCACCAGGAGCGCTGCAGCTCTCCGACTCACGTCAGAGCTGGATTGATATGGTTACAGGAGAGCGCGTGGCTTTTAGTATTCTGGGAGAGCTGCTGCTGTGGCAGAGAAAATTATTCATGGATCAAAAAAAAGAAAAGCTTTAGCTGTACAAAGTGTCAGGATTGTCTGTGTTCCACCGCGAGGCTGAAACGGGATGCCAGCTGTGGTACACGAGAAACAGCTGGAAGAAACACCAACAAAAATGCACAGATTAGTCTTGAAAGACCCTTGCAATTGAAGCCAAGGTGTCACTTACTAATTTATGGGGGAGTACAGCGGGTGCAGAGCCCTGAGCTGACTCACAGGCGGCTGATCTGGAACAAGAGGGACCACAACAGAGGAGCGGAACAGTCGGATGCTTTCTGTCACTGGAAATAAAGGTTGAGGTGAACAGATGATCTGCCAGCCACAAAGCCGTAATTAAGAGATGCCAAAACAGCTTTTTGTCCTACAGGGGGGGAAAAAAGGGAATGCAAAGATCACAGAGGAGATGGTGGTTCCTGCCGTGCACACAGGGGAATAGAGGAGGGAATAATCTTCCCCATGAGGAACCACATTCAGATTCCAGCAAGCAAACACTGCACAGAACGTTGAGTCCTGTGGTGGAGGCATACCATGGATAAAGGAGCGGATACAAAATTACCTTAATGCCTGAAATCTTTTAGTAGGATCAGTGGTGGAGCGTTAAGTTTGACAGGGTGAGTATTGCCAGTGGGGCCGTGGGTGGTCAGCAACAATCCACTGTGTCCTCTGGTGGAAGTAAAACTGTGTGTGAAATACTTGTAGGTGTCTGGAGGAGGTACCACGAATGCATTTCAGGGTTAGGAACATCCAAATACAGTGCAGTAGGAGAAGCACGTGTGGACCTTACTTTCCTTCAAACTGGGTCTGAAATCCTTCGAAAGATCCCAAGCCGCAAAAACGCGTCGGCCAGAAACAGCTTTACAAAAACATTGTTTCATTAAACTTCTGCGGTTTTGAAGCTGTTCGCTCGGCTGAGCCATCGGTAATTAGCGTTTAAACACTCTGTGAATATTCATTAGCTTTGCCAGCCCTCCTGGCGGAGGAAAAGCACTCCTGGCGTCCAGGAGGGGTGGGGGGTCAAGGCCCTCGGCAGGGATGTCTCCGGAGGGAGCTGGGAGCTGCTGGGGATGCTCCGCCGGCTCTCCCTGTGCTCACCTGGGGACACGGGAGCCGCAGAGCAGCTCCTGGGCACCGCAGCCATCAGCCAAATCTCCTGCTGGGATAAACTGCTTGGCCTTTGGTCTTTCCGTTCATCCACGTGCTAATGAGATTACCCCACACGGCACGGGGACAGCGATATCATCCCCTGAGCAAGCCAGCGGGGTTTCTTGTGTCCGTGAGAAAGTCCTGGCCGGTGTTCGCTCCAGAAAAAAAATTCCTGTTTTTTCTGGAAATAAAGCAACAGCTGCTGTTATTTCCCACCTGGCAGCTCCGATCTGAGAGGGTGGAAGTCAGTGCACGGGAGGGAACATTTGAGCCTGAGGGGTTTTTCTGGACCCCACCGCACTGCTGGGAACACTCCTCAGCCCTGGGGGAGCCTGAACCTCCGATACCTTCAGTCTCATGTCACCAACCCTGTTTGCAGGGGAGGGAATACTCCCCCCCGTTGGCAGGGGGGGAATATTTTAATTTCTAAGCTTACCTTGTGTGTTATGTGGTGCTGCTGAGAAGCCGCAGCCACTGAGTCCCACGATGTCATTTTTACAGTATCTGGTCAGAGCGGGATCTCGCTTTGAAATGAAAACGTTCAGGCTTAAAATAGAAACCCACACGGAATTGTATGGCCTCGTGAGAATGACTTTTTAGGGCTGCTGCTAAAAATGCCCCATTAAAAGACCGTAAGGTGCTGCAGAGCCATCAGGCTGCCGCACGCAGGGATTTTATGGCGGCTGCATTTCATTTCCTAATTTTGAGGGGCCAAAGGCTGGAGACCAGAGAGCAAATATTCACAGTACCTCCAGTTATCTCTGCATTTCTATCTCCTGTGCAGTGGGAGCAGGGCACAGCACAGCTGCTGGGACGCCAGCTCAGACTCGGGGCCACCCCACAGGCGTCACCCCGGGATTTGGCCTGGGCAGTTGGGAAAGCTGCGGCGCCAAAGCTGTGACGTGGCCTCACGTGCCAGGCTTTGAAATCCTGCCAGTCCACATGTTCAAGGCAACCAGGAGGGAAAGGAGAGCCGCCCAATATTAATTATGACTTTTGAAGCTTTGCCTAATTACATTGTCTCTCTTAAGGCAACGACACAAATATTTATGAGTGGGACTTTTTATTCTCATTGTAATCAGTGACATAAATAGGTAACACCTTTATAAAGAGTTAATAAAAATGTGTCAACACAAGCTCCAGCACAAACTATCGAGCAGTGTGCAGTAAAACATTCCAGTGTTTATTGTATTGATTGAATATTCATGAGATGCCAATTTAAATTACAGTTCACAACTGTTGCTGTGTCTAATGAATAATTTAAACAAGTGTGGCCAAAGAGATTTCAATGCTGCATTAGCAAACTGCAAGGGATTAAGCAACAGAGAATTTATAATTAGCTTTGTATATCCTATAATAAATTCATTGGAAAGATGGTTTTAATTATCCCACATGTTAATTCAGAATTCAGTGCATTAATTTTCGATTGAAAAGTAACCCTTTCTTCCCAAATAATATATTTGGCTCGGCTCTTCTTCATCTTCTGCATCTCAACAAGAGAGAGTTGCAAGTATGGAATGGCTTAATTTCTGCAAATCTCATCCATCATGACACAGCATTTGTACCTGCCCATCTTGAGTCTGGAGCAATTCCTTTTTTTCCATTTCCAGCTAGGGAAGATGAGACCAATGAGATCAAGTCCCTTCCTACAAGCTGGATCCAAGAATCCTGCTGGAGCTTCTCCCACATCTATGTGCTGCTGCACATTCTCTTTGATACACTCGTGGCTATTTGGGCAATACTGTCTGTTCCTGGCAAACAAGTCTGTGAAAGTGATAAAAGTTTTTGGCAGTCGTCTCCTATAAGCAGCTTTAGGGTTTTGTTTCAGAAAGGAGAATGTGTGTAGATAACAAGTGTAAACCCCAGAGTTTGAGCTGAGATTGCTGCATTCTTCAGAGCAGAACAGGGATGGTTTTGTCTCTTATTTGGCAAGTTTATAAAGAGCTTTTTCTGGGGGAGATTGGGCCCTTTGCCCATAGGGACAGGGGCTGCAGAGTCCCTATATCCAGGGCGAGGAGGGCACCAGCCCTGTGCCTGTGAGGGGCTGGGGGCTGCACTCACAACGTGGCCTTGACCTCAGGTAACAAGGGGACAGCAGTGTCCTCAACAGCAGAGAGGCCTGAGCTCCTCATCAGTTGGTGCTCAGCCCTTAGAAAGTGTGAACATTTTTTTTGCTTTCCCCTCCACCCGCTCCCCCTAAGCCACCCTTCACCTTGCTGGTTGTCCCTAAAGACTGTTCGTATGTACAGACACAATTGTAGCTCTTGCAGAACCTCAACACTTGTGCTGAAACTCCCTGGCCAGAAAAAACCTGGGAAGTATTCCAAGGAACATAAATCCTCACATCTCCGTGAAGCCGCCCATGCTCAAAGCTTGTCTG
The DNA here is from genome assembly GCA_013397775.1 of Eulacestoma nigropectus. NCBI lineage: Eukaryota > Metazoa > Chordata > Aves > Passeriformes > Eulacestoma > Eulacestoma nigropectus. Next base: position 6,045,200 of record VZTE01004705.1, read on the forward strand.
GGAAGCTCCAAAGATGTCTTGCGGTGCACGTTGGGGAGGAAAGCTCTTCCTTTCCAGGTGGTTTTGTTTAATTCCAGGGCAGCAGGTTAATGAGATAGCTGGGATATGTGACTTGATCTGGAATGTAAACACGAGCCTGGCACGTGTCCTCGGTGTCTGATCAGATGGAAATGCAAATGCGGCGCCGAGCGTGGTGCGCCATCCAAAATGTTTTGGTGACACAACGTGCAAGACAAAATAATGATCAGTTTTTTAATTGAAATGTTTTCTGTTGCATTTGAGTCCTGCCATATCCATCTAATCAACAGCCTGGCACCGAGAGGGATGTGCCTGAGCCGGAGGTGGAAGCTCCTTCGGGAGCGTGGAACACCCAGGGCTGTCCCAGGAGCCACCGGCTGCATTCAGACTTCCCCAAAGACCTTAATTGCTGTTTTAGTGCCTCTGTCTTCTGGGTGACTGGAGTTACTTAAGTTGATGAATGGAGAGCATGGCTGGAATGCAGTAATGTTGTTGTTGGCACTTATTGATTAAACCTCAAGGCTCAATTGATCAAGCTCCCCAGTGCCAGCATGTAATCCCAGGGGAAAAAATCAAGCCTTTAATGGGGTTATGCTTTACTCTTGGCTTACCACTTGGGGTTATATGTTTTGGGAGGGAAGGAAGTGTTTGTGATGGCCTGAATCCCTGCTGTTACCAGGATTAAATGGAGACTGGCAGTAGGAACACTTGTTATTGTGGCGACCCAGTCCTGGGCAGACCCAAGTGTCATTTAATATGGCATATCTCACCTCCAGGAACTGAGTGTCTGGGTGTTAGAAGGGAATAAATGAATCCCTGAGGTGTTTGTTATCCATCATGAGGAAGCCCAAGAGGACAGAGATGCTGCTGGACTGAATATTCTTGCCCTGGTCCCCCTTAATGCACTACATTTAATCTAATAAACTGCACTGCACAGCGCAGGCAGCACAGCAGCTCAGGTTAATGCTGCTGCTGGAACCTATGTGAGCAATTCCTACGTCTGCATGGCTTCAATTCTGCATTTATGTAGATTTTGGCCTGTCTGTACCTCGGAAGAGCAGCTGCAGTTATATCGGCTGGCTAAGAAACGAGAAGGATTTGCCATTGTCGGGAGTCAGAACAGAAGTTACGGCATCTGGCTCTTGTGGTGGGAGTCGGCGCTCGAGTTTCCCTTCCCTGTTCCCTGCTGCAATTAATTTTGTACATACAGAGTCATTTGGGCTTTTCACACCTATTTTCAGAGTGTTCAGCATTTGCTATAATTAAAGGCAGGAAGATAACAGACTGTGCCTTCTGGTAAGAGTTTGTGTGACGCAGCAAGGTTGTGGCACATCCTGCAGCTCTCAGAGTTTCCCCTCTGCAGAGCGGGAGCGTCACTGTGCTGGTGGAGAACTGGTGTGCTGGAGGTTCAGTTTTGTCTCAAATTGCTCCAGCAGAGCTGGGCTTTAAAAATCCTGTATTTTCCCAACACCTATTCAGCCATAGAGCCATCTTCCTTCCCTGGATGCTTCTATTGCTGGTAACAGGAGACCCTTATGAAACACTTATGACAAACTAACACAATAATCCCAGCAATATCTGGCTGCAGAGGGAAATCGAGTGGGGGCAAAAAGGGGGCAGCTCACTGCAGATGTGCAGAAGAGCTGTGGTTTTTGTGCAGATGTGGGATCAGCACTGGGGACCCAACTCTTTCTAATGCTGCAGCGTTTCTTATGGTGCTTGAAAAGTGGGCTGTTAGACTTTGCAATCAGAAAAAAAAAAACCTATTAAAATTCATTCACAGAGTTTAATCCCACTGGGATGAGTTTTCTATCTAGTCTTCCCAGTTTCCTGTTGTGTTCTAAAATTGCTTCTTTTTGCCTTCTTCTCCTTCTTCTTTTTTTTAATGCTCCATGCAATAAAACGTGGAGGTCTCTCATTACCTGCGAGTCTATTGCTTTATGTGAATGCAATATCTAAAATGTGTGAGAAGAGCCAGGAGAGACATAAAGCAAAGGGACTCTGGGAGTGCAGAAAGGCTTCAATCAGCTGCACAAGCACAGGGAGGGGGCAATAAATGCTGGGTTTGGGGGCCAACATTGGGATGGGGGAGTGTTTGTGCAGCCGTGGGTGAGTGGGGTGTGCAAGTCCCATGGGAGCTGGAGGTGCTCTTGACAATGTTAGTTTTTATCCCCCTGAGAAGCAAAACACCTGGATTTACACAATCCAGCCAGCACCTTCTCCATCCAAAGTGAAGCTTCCTGCCCCCCTGCCACGCTGGGCACCGTGCCATGGTTATCACCAAGTGGTGCCCAGGGGTGCCCGGGGTGCTCTCCCTGGGGAGCAGGGTGGGGAAGGGCTCGGTGTGATCCTGCCTTGGCAAGGACACACAGCAGAGCACACTTTGGCCCTGCCCATGCTGCTTCCACAAAATTTAAATTGAATTATTGGCCTCCAATCCACCTGGGGCAGAACTTTGGTCCATCCCAGCAGTTCGAAGTCTTGTAAAAAGGAGGCTGAGCTGCAACACAGGACGTTAAACATCTAATAACATCAAGGATGTGGTAACCCACCAGGAAAAACAAACTCCCCAAGGAATCCCTGTTGAGCTGAAGATGGAAAAAACTTTCTGTCTCTAGTGTTTTCCTGCTTTCCCTTTTTTTTTTTCTTTTTTTAATGCTTAAGGTTATTTACATGACACCAGATCTCTGCTTCTCAGGAATTTATTTGTGTCTCAAATCCTGTCCTTGACCTGTGGGATGGCTTTGCTGGGCAGGTGATGGTCCCATGGAGTGCACAGCTTAGCAGGATCCTAAATTCCCATTCGTGAACAAAAGGGCACCTCAGACATGTGGCCAGGGACCACCTCTAGCCCCACACAACATGTGGTGTCTCACCCCAGCCTTGGGAAGCAGCAAGTTCTATTTATAGAGGTATTTATTGTAGAAGGTTTTAACACTGGCCTCTGACTCTGTGTTTCACCAGTATCTTCGGGGTTAAAAAATTAAAGAAAATCTAATGTATAAACAGGTCTGATACTGAAAGATATTTTCCCCTCACTTGGGATGGCTTTGCCTCACCATTACACTCAAATAATGCTACAAAAAGGCTCCATGAGGCAGTCTGTCTGCTCCTCCATCCACCTCGAGTGTGGGGACAGAAATCCAGACTAGGAAATTGTTCTGGATGGGCTCCAGGGCTGGTGCAGACCCTTCTCAGCTCCCAGCACCCCCTTGGCCCCCTCAGTCCCTCACCTTCACCCACGAAGTTTTTTATCGTCTGCCCCTTTTGCTTCCTTTCCCTCCATAGCTGGTTCTCCCTGTCTTTCCAATACACGTGTAGGGGGTGTGACAATTTTATTACGTTTTATACCCCCCCATGGGCTATAAAAGAGAGGGGCTCAGGGTCTGCTGCTGTTTAATTACCTCCCAGTGCCCATTCCTGGGAACTCTGGCCCCAGCTTTTGGTGATGGTGCTATGGTGTCATGCCTGGATGAGCGTCAATTCCCTTCCTCTACAAATGGGTTTTGCAAAATCGCTAAATAATGCATTCAGAAAACAGGCTGGAAATTAATGGGATAGATTATTTGCAAACATGTTCACTGAATTATCAGGCTTGTTCTTTATCCGTAAAATAATGTACTTTTAAAAAAATGGAGTTTATTGAAGATGTTATTTACAGACAGTTCTCCAGCTGAGAACTGCGGGAGCACCAATGGAGCACATGCACAGCCCAGCTGCTTTTCCAGTGCCAGGGGCATCCCTCCTCCTCCAGACACATCACTGAATCCTGGAATGGTTGGGCTTAGAAGGGACCTTAAAAACGATCCACTTCCAGCCCCATGCCATGGGCAGGAACACCTTCCATAGAACAGGGATTTTTCCACTAGAACCAGAATTTTGCTTTTTGCTGGGCTGTTGGGTTCATCCCTGGCCTTGGGAGAGTGAGATTGGCGAAGGACACATGCTATCCCTCTCCCAGTCCCCATGGGAATAGCCACAGCAGTTCCTTTCCTTCAGGCATTTCCCCCTAAGACTCAATGGTGAAGAGGCAAAACACCTGGAAATAAAGTCAGTGGAAGGCTCTGAGCACCCTGGTGTGGGTGTCCCTGGAAGGTCAGCCTTGGGGTCTCCACAGTGCAGCTGAGGTGGGGTTGCCGGAATGCAAGAGCTCAGCTGCATGAAACAACCTCAAACTGCACCAGGGAAGGTTCAGGTTGGATATTAAGGAAAATTTTTTCACTGAAATGTTGGTCAAGCACTGGAACAGACTGCCCAGGGCAATGTTGGAGTCACCATGCCTGGAAGTGCTCAAAAAACATGTAGATGTGGCACGTGGGGACATGGTTTAGTGGTGGACCTGGCAGTGCTGGGTTAAGGGTTGGACTCAATGGTCTCAGAGGGCTTTTCCAGCCTTAGTGATTCATCCTCTGCAGTCCAGGTTCCCATCTCAGCTGTTTGGTTTCTCCATCATCACAGAGCTGGTGGGATTTGGGACTCAGGGTGGGCCAAGCCCTTACAATACTTTGGTCGTCTCCCGAAGAAGGAGCACCCCAGCTAAGGCTGCAGGTCTGCAGCAGGGCTGGGAGGGAGGACAGCTCTGGAGCTGTGTCACTGACACCTCGAGGTGCTTGAAAACCATAACCTCTTGCAATCTGTGTAATCACTCCACCAGCTCAAGAGAGAGGGAAGCACGCACTGAAGCACAGCTCCTGCCTCCCTGCCGCTCCCAGGGGGTGGGAGTAGCTGCGATTGGGAATGTCCACCCTCGTGGACATCTCTGCTGTGCCAGTCCATGATAATGCTCTTGTTGGCAGATGACCATAGTGGGGGTTGAATGACAGGAAAATGACAACATTCAGTTCATGCCATGCTGAGTTGGTTCCTTCTGGCTGTGCCCTCCCAGCCCCGGGAGCCATGACAAGATTAATGAGAAATATTCCCCATTTGCCAAGCAGAGTCTCTATCCTGTTTAACACCACCATTCTCACCCAGAAGTTACAGTTCTTTATCTTCTGATGAGGTGTTAATTGTGTTTGGAGCATTCCTTCCCCTGTAATAGCAGGATATCGTAGCACGAGATCACAGGCTGCCACAGCGCCGAGCTCAGTGTGTCAGGCAGGTGCTTCCCAACACCAGCCCTCAGTCATTCCCTCCCCTGCCTGCTGCAGGGAACTTCTCTTTGTGGGGAAAAAAAACATGCAGAGGTGATCAAGGCTGGAAAACACAAGGAGCAATTTACATGGTAACAGGTGCAGGTCCAAATATCCCCACAGATGAGGAGACAGAGTCATCTACAACCACAGAATGGTTTGGGTTGGAAGGGACCTTGTAAACCATCTTGTTTCAACCTCCCTGCCATGGGCAGAAACACCTTCCACTATCCCAGGCTGCTCCAAGCCCCGTCCAACCTGGCCTTGGACACTGTCAGGGATCCAGGGGCAGCCACAGCTGCTCTGTGCCAGGGCCTCCCCACCCTCACACGGAACAATTCCTTCCCAATATCCCATCTCTCCCTGCCCTCTATCAGGTTAAAGCCATTCCCCTTGTCCTGTCACTCCATCCCTTGTCCCCAGTCCCTCTCCAGCTCTCCTGGAGCCCCTGTAGACCCTGGAAGGGGCTCCAAGCTCTCCCTGGATCCTTCTCTTCTCCAGGTGAGCACCCCCAGGTCTCCCAGCCTGGCTCCAGAGCAGAGGGGCTCCAGCCTTGGAGCATCTTTGTGGCCTCCTCTGAACTAACTCCAGGCTCCACATCCTTCCTACTTTGGGGTCCCCAGAGATGGGGGCAGCTCTGCAGGTGGAGTCTCCCCAGAGTAGAGGGACAGGATCCCACCCTCTCCCTCTGCCCTCACTGTGGGATGACCCCAGGGTACAGTTGGGTTTCTGGGCTGCCAGTGCACATGACAGGTCATGCTCAGCTTCTCACCCACCCAAGTCCTCCTCAGAGCTGCTCTCAGTCCATTCCCACATAAGCACAACTGGGAGAAGCCCTGGGAGCCTTGTCTGGGGACACTGTGTGGCTTTAGGGTGAAGCTCCATGTTTGAAAGCATTGCATTTGGAACTGCCAACATTAATTGGAAAGATCAGGGTTTTATTTAAAGAACTTAGACCAGAAAAGTTTCTTTTCTCATATTTGTCTGCTCAGGTTCCCTCGAAGCCATCAGGCTGAGCTTTTCTGTACATGGCTTCAGATAACTGACTGAGGAGCTCTGCTAATGCTGCTATTTAATGATTCTTGGAATATTGGGGAAGCTCTGGGGGACTAGAAAAGAGCTAATGTGCAAATATTTAAAAAGGGAAACAGAACAGCCCAGGTAATTACAGACCTGTCAGTCTGTCATCAATCCTCAGCAAAATAATGGAGTGGCAGATCCAGGCCTCAATTAATAAAGAATTAAGGGAAGGTAATATAATTAATGCCAATCAACGTGGGCTGATGGAAAACAAATCTTGTCAAACTAACTTGATATCTTTTTTGATGAGATTACAGGTTTGGGTGATAGAGGTAACAGTGTTAACATAACACACTCAGACATCTGCAAGACATTTGACTTGGAAGCACAAAGTCTGTTGAGAAAGTTAACAATACAAACCCAGTGTTGCACAGGTTTGGTGGGCTGGATTGTCACTCTGTCTTCCTGGAGGTTTTTTTATGTTTCTGCCAAAGGAAGCATGAAATAATTGCCAGTGGAGCTGGCAGATGATGATGCAGTGAGCAGGAAGGTGGCAGAAGACAGAGATGCAGAGCTTTTGGCATGGCCTGGTAAACTGATCCCCAGTAAAGAGTATGTGTTTGGAAAAACAGTATTGCCCCCCTTGCAGGAGCAAAAAAGGTCTTTCAAGGTGAGGACTCCTCTCCTTACGGGTGGTGGCTCTGGAAAAGGGGTGTGAGATGCTTTGGGTGGGTGCTGCTGAGGGAGAAGTCCAAAAAGCATCCAGAGCAATGAGCAGGGTGGGGAACATGGAGAGAGTGCAGAGCTCTGTGTTTTTGGCCAGAGCAGGAGGGCGTTGATGGCGCTCTGCAGGTTCTTGGGGGAAGGACAGACTGGTGAGAGCCCTCCAGCCTGGCCAGCGCTGGGGTGTGAGCTCCAGGGCTGGCAGCACAGGCTGGCCATGGAGGCTGCGCTCCAGGCTTGCTCCAGGGATCACCCGCGGGGTGATGTGGCGAATGAATCCACCCCCCTGGGCAGCCTCTGAACCCCACCTGACAGGGAGGGGTTCCCCACCTCCTTGCAGCCCTCCTCTCTCCATCCCCTCCCCGTGTGGTGCCCCACGGGCTCAGAGAGATGCTTTAGATCCCCTGTGCCACAGCCACCGCAATAAAAGCAGGAAGGCTCATGAAACTGAGGGCTGGGGAAAGCTGTGCCTTCAAACCTGCCCCAGGGCATGTCTGCGTCTCAGAAATGCTTTTTTTAAACCATGAATGTGGATTCTTCCTCTTTGCTGCCTGGCTCTGAGTTCAGAGATGCTCCTTCAGATCCTGTTTGCAAACTTGAGTCTGTAAAACCTTTTTTTCCCCACTGTGTTCGATGAAGAGAAATTGTAATTTTAATATAGACCAAAAAAATTTCCGTGTGCCCAAACCCCCAACGCTGGCACCAGCAGCTCCCATGGGCTCCTGTGCTGCTGCTGCTGGGCCAGCAAAGCCCCCCCATGGCATCCTGGTGGGGGTACAGATGTCCAGGAGCTGGCAGAGGGGTGCTTGGTCCCTCTGGGAACTGGATGCATCAGGGAGGGAGGTGACAACCACAGCTGGGAACATCAGTGCACAGAGAAATCCTCTGCCATGTGATAAATGCCCCCCCACCTCTGCCAAAATAAATTACTTCCTTTTTAAATCCTTTCCGACTGTTCCCCTCGTGTTCGTAATAGGATGATCGGTGGAACCAAAGATGTGGCTGTTACTTTAAAGGATAAATTAGTTTGACTCTTAACTCAATAATTAAAACTGTTATGGCTATGAGCCTGCAGGGATAATGTACTATTATTATAGTCATTTGTTTCAATTAAATGCTTACTGATTTTACAATAGCAGCTGGGCACCTGTGTGAGATAGCTATTACTCTGAACAAGACATCTCAAATTCCAGCAGAAATTTGTCACTGCACTAAAGCATTTTACATAGACCATGAAAGTTTATTAGGAGCAGTTACAAATCGGGAAGAGGAGGGGTGGTAATTGGGGATATATTTTCTTATCAGCTCCTCTCTCTCCTGCTCTCTCTCTTTTTTAAGTAAATCATCTTTAAGCATTTCAGCTATGGTGATGCGTTTACATTGAAACTTCAATACAGAAGAAGCCTGCTGGGAAAACTTTGCTTCAAAGCTGCTCAGCAGATAATTCCTCTCCCTGGTCGATTGTGATTGTAATGGCTTGTTCTTGGGAACAAACCCAAGGAGAGGGAAGCTGTGCTGTGGATGAGCCTGGTGGCTGCCCCTGGAGTAGCTGCTCGCCTTGCCTGGGGAGGAAGACCCTGGATGAGGAAGGCTCTGGCAGCTCAGCTCAGCCCACCTGTGTTAACTGACCCTAGGAAGGGTGGGAGTCACAGAATCGTGGAATGGTTTGGGTTGGAAGGGACCTTAAAGACATCTCATTCCAACCCCCTGCCGTGGTTTCTCCAAGCCCCGTCCAACCTGGCCTTGGACACTGCCAGGGATCCAGGGACAGCCACACCTGCTCTGGGCACCCTGTGCCAGTATTTAACACCCTCATCAGAAAAAATTTCTTCCCTACATCTACTCTAAATCAACTCTCTTTTAGTTTAAAACCATCACCCTTTGTCCTTTGTCACAATAGGCCCTGCTAAAGTCTGTCCCCATCTTTCTTATAAGCTCCTTTAGGCACTGGAAGGGGCTCTGAGGTCTCCCTGGACCCTTCTCTTCTCCAGGCTGAACACCCCCAGCTCTCCCAGCTGGGCTCAATAGCAGAGGTGCTGCAGCCTTTGGAGCATCTCCGTGGCTTCTGGACTCACTCGAGCAGCTCCAGGTCCTTCTGATGTTGGGAACCCCTGGGCTGGGGCAGCTCTGCAGGTGGGGTCTCACCTGAGCGGGGCAGAGGGGCAGAATCCCCCCCTCACCTCTGCTCACGCTGTGGGATGAGCCCAGGACATGGTTGGATTTCTGGGCTGCCAATGCACATTCCCAGGTCATGTCCAGCCTCTCGTCCACCAGCACCCCCAAGTCCTTCCTGTGCAGTGGGGTCAGACAGTGTTGTGTGGCAAACTCCGGCCAAATTTCTCCTTTTCCTGCTCCTTTTCTCCTTTTCTCCTTTTCTTCCTCCTGATCACAGGTGCTTTGGCACGGATCCCACCTGGGACTGCAGCCCAGCCAAGCAGGCAGCAGGGCTGGGGCATCTTGGAGCATCACCGCTCCAAGGGCAGAGCACAGAACCTCTGCATTTGTGCTTCTGCCACCAGAGCACGGTGTGTGTTCAGAGTGTGACAGAGACCAAGGAATGTGAGAGGAGGAGGAGAAAAATCCCACGGAAAGCAAAGGAAGAAGGTGGTTTTAGGGGTGGGACCTGTCTCAAGGCTTCAGTTGAGAGTTAGGGTTTAGCAGGAGGCCATTTCATGACACAGCCATCCCTGCCAGACCCTGGGACCCGAGCCCCAGGTCTGCTGGAAAGAGCTGCTTTTTACATTAAAATCTGGGGGAACAGTGAAGTTGAAGCCGGGCTTGACACATTTGGAACATTATCTGTGTTAGCAGAGAGCCCCAGGCCCTGACCAGGCTCTTCCTCATGGCATTTGTCGCTCACTGAATTCTCCTTCTCCCCAGAAACAGGGAGCATGGACCATGTGCTGTTGTCAGCCTGTTTTTCTCTCCTTCTTCAGATTAGCTGGCGCGTTTATGGGCCTGATATGCATATTCATTAAAAGAATTGAAATATTGTGGAAAAAAAAGAAGCTGTCTTTGAGTTAGCACAGCCTTTGGGAATCTGCTAAGTAAGATGCACTTAATTACTTTAGCTATGACTACATCACACTGCACTCTGGGTTTCCTCTGAGATGCAAAACATCTTTTCAGCACAGGCTGCAAACCCATCCTGAGCCTTTTGCAGCACCTCGTGGTGAGCTTGTTGGGCTGAATTCCCAGGGTGGAGACGGGATCTGACCTGGGTCTCACAGCCCCTGCTCCGGGGGAAGGAGCTGATCACATCTGGAGGGTGGTTATTCAATTCCATGTTTCCATCAGGCTCTGTGGGGCTGCCGAGTGCTTTGGGGAGGGGAGAGGCATGGGACAGCCCCACTGAGCCCAGTGCTGGGATTGCATCCCACAGGACCAGGTTGTTTTCTTTCACACAGGGAACGTTGCATTCATCACCTCCTTTCACTTTGGTTTGACATGATCACAATTTCATTCACCATTTACTCGCCTAATGAGGCCATTTGCTGCAGGGAAGCATCTCAGAATCCTGCTCCTGGGTCTCTCTTTCCTTGAGGGAGTATCACCTGCTTTGGGTGCCCCTGAAATCAGTGTCTGCAGGATCCTGCAGTGAGAAGCAGGAATAACCCTTTCCTTGGCTTGAGTCAGGGCCATCCTCACCCTTAATCCTATTTAAGGAGCTCCAGTGCTGCGCACAAACCACTCACCTTCATTTTCACCCCTAACGTTTTACATCTGGAAAACCCAAGTGGCTTTTCCACCACTCCTGGGGACACCAGGAGCCATCACCAGGAGGGATGGGGAGGTGGCAGCCTAGTATGTTGCTTCCAAAATGGCACTTGAAACAAAAAAAAAGAGGGGAAGTGAAGAGAAAGTGGCAGTGAGTGCCAAAGCGTGGGGCAGTTCCTGCCTGTCCAGACCCTGGTCAGCAGGGTGCCTGTGAGGAGCTGTGCATCACCTGCAGAGCCTCCTGGATAGCAGGAGAAGAGATGGAGGTGTAGGAGAGGGAGAGAAGAACCAACAATATTCAACTAAAACCACTTTTTTGTCATACAATTGTAGAATGCTTTGGCTTGGAAGGGACCTTTAAACATCATCCAGTGCCACCCCTGCCGTGGGCAGGGACACCTTCCACCGTCCCAGGCTGCTCCAAGCCCCGTCCAACCTGGCCTTGGACACCTCCAGGGATCCAGGGGCAGCCACAGCTCCTCTGGGCACCCTGTGCCTGTGTTTTATCCCCTTCACTGTAAAAAACTTCTACCTCATAGCTAACCTAAATCAACCCCCTTTTAGTTTAAAACCATTCCTCCTTGTCCTGTCACCACAGGCCCTGGTTAAAAGTCTGGTCTTGTGGGGGTCCCTTTGATGATGTAAAGAAATTGGGAGGGGGCATCTCGCTAAGATATCCTTGGAGGGGGATGTCCCAGCACAAATGTTGTGTCTCTGCTACTCAAGAGGGGTCTGTTATGGGGTTGCTGTGAGCAAGGGGCTCCTGGAGGGGTTCTCTGAGCCAGGCTCAGGTTCCTGGCTTTTTCTACAAATTTTCAGAGGTATTTACAGCATGTGGCCCATATCCATAATTGCACTCCTGGACTTGTTCTGCTCTGATGCATAAATAACATGCACTGTAAAGAAAAAGTGTGTGATTACATATTTAATGGATAAACGGAGCCGTTGTGGTCTATTGGCCACATAATAAAAGTTTCCCAAAAAAATTGTCTTAATACAGTATTTCCTCAGGAGACTGCCGTGGCTGAAACGTGAGCAAGCTATTTTAAATTTCAGAATTTTCGAAGCTACGTCTCATAGCCTTCCCCATTTCTCCAACACCCGTCTTCTAAACTTTCCCTTCATTTAAATTTAAAATAAGGACAATAAATTATTCTTTTCCTTAGCAGCTGGCAGATCTTCTCCAACATGAAAGGTCTGGATTAAACTGACAACACCCAAGACAAATGTACATTTTTTGGCTGGAATTTGGGAATGGCTGGCTGCTCAGCAGATGGGTGCTGCGTCCCCACCTTGCATGGTCCCTCTCGCTGCCTGTCTCACCCAGGCCATTCCCATGACTTCTGCAAATTCAGTTGTAAATACAAAAATTGCCTCTCTGGTGCCTCCTGTGCTGCCCAAGCCTGGTGTCCATCCCCATGGCTGCCTCATCCTCAACGTCTTTTATGATTAAGAGAGGCCAGAGCTCTGCAGTAAGGCACATAAGAAGGTTTTAAGGGCACAAAAAACTTGCCACAGTTAAGCTCTATGCCCCTAACCAAAGCATACTTAAGCTCTGTGCCCCTTTACCTCTAAGCAAAGCCAGCCCTGCTGCCTCCTTGACACCACCAAAGCCAGGGGCAGCAATCCAGTGTGGCCCCTAAGTCAGCCTCAGACAGACTTGGGCTGTTGTAATGCAGGAATATATTTAATTCCTGTGAGTTAAATCCCTTCACTTCACAATTCATACAGAAAAAGGGCAGATCCAGGGAAATCTGTTCCCCTGACACTGCTCCTCTACTGATGGAGAGTCCAAAGGAGAGCAGAACATTCTGTCGGGTGTGGTGTAAAGCTCTTGATTCCTGACCTGCAGCAGTAAACCTGGGTTTGCATTTGGATTTATGTCCTCTGAAGCCTATGAAGCCCTCACAGGTCTTCCCTGAGTTTCCTTCTGTGTGTGTGCTGCTGATGGAGTTGGCAGAGCTCCCCTGCTAATGAGAGATTGCACCTCAGCGGGCTGATTGGGAGCTTCGGTCTTTAAACCCATGTTAGCATTAATCAGATTAATGAAAAAGGGAAAAGGTCTGGGAAACATTTCAGATAGGGTTTGCCTCCCTCACACTCTGTGGCTGGATGAGGCTGTGCAGGAGCCAAGCTCTACTAGATCAGCAAGGATGGATCCTGGGGTAAAATGGGGTTTTCGGGGGAAATGGTACAAACTGGAAATGGGGTCTTGGCACAGAAAAAAACAGGGTTTGTCCTCATCTCATCTCATCTCATCTCATCTCATCTCATCTCATCCCTTATTTGCTTCTTCGTGTAGAGGGGTGGACCTGCTGGAATGAGTCCAGAGAAGGCCATGAAGGTGCTCTAAAAGCTGGAGCAGCTCTGCTCTGGAGCCAGGCTGGGAGAGCTGAGGGAGTTCACCTGCAGAAGAGAAGGCTCTGGGGAAACATTAGAGCCCCTTGCAGTGCCTAAAGGGGCTCCAGGAGAGCTGGAGAGGGACTTGGGACAAGGGCCTGGAGTGACAGGAAAAGGAGGAATGGGTTTAAGTTATAGGAGGGTAGGTTTAGATGGGATATTAGGAAGAAATTCCTCCCTGTGAGGGTGCTGAGGCCCTGGCACAGGGTGCCCAGAGAAGCTGTGGCTGCCCCTGGATCCCTGGAAGTGTCCAAGGCCAGGTTAGATGAGGCTTGGAGGACCTTCCCTTCTCCTGGTGATTTGGCCATAAATTGCTCATTTATGAACCTTTTTTTCAGCCCCCTGGTAGGTGCCAGCCACCAGTGGTCCCTGAGGCAGGCAGGGGCACCTTTTGGGCACACAGACCCACACACAAAGCTGATTTAGCACCTCATGGGCACAGCAATGGGTGCACGGTGCCCAGCTCTTGCTTTGTGTAGAAGAGAGTGCAAGGAAGACTTTCCCAGCTGTGTAGAACAATTCAAACAATAAATCAGTCTTAAAGTGATTGGACAGTATGGCAAATAAATAAATAAATACATAAATAAATTTTGTAATCACATGTGATCTTCTCCTCGCTCAGATCCAGGAGATGGTGCACTCAGACGCCGCGTCCTACGAGTCCAACCGCCAAGTGCCGCTGCTCAACCGGCCCGCGATGCTGGGTGGCCCCATGGGCGCCCTCAGCCAGTCCCAGCTCATCTCCCAGATGGGGATCCGGAGCGGGGTCACCCACGGCTCCCCCTCGCCCCCAGGAAGCAAGTCTGCCACCCCATCTCCCTCCAGTTCCACTCAGGAAGAGGAGACCGAGTCGCATTACAAGGTACGTGCGGTCGCACCGGGTTTAGCGGGCAATGACGTTTTTCATTGTCCTAAAGAGCATAGACTCCTGGTCTTATTTTTTGTATTTATAGTGGGAGACTTTCCCAAGGATGAGGGCACTGTTCCCAGCCTAGGGTGAGGCCCAGCACGGCAGGCTGGCACTCAGGCAGCGGGTTTGGAGATGAGAGTTGTTCTTCTGCCTCCACGTTTTACCAGGTCCATCAGGCTACAGAATTTCCTGGGATGATGATTATGATGAGCAAAGCAGGTTCAGGGCTAAGAGTCTGCAAATGCTTGGGGCTGAATCAGATTTCTGGTGGTGAGTAAAGGAAAACTGAAACAGGAAAGGAACTCACGGTGGTATTTAACTGAGCTCATCGGACATGGCTTGCTAAGGAAAATAAACAGGAATTAAAAGAGGAAGAGTCTTCTGCCTTTTAGTTCACCCAGGTGGTGTTTTAAGTAGTCAGCAATGTCCCAAATGGTCTCTACAGCCAACACAACTGCTGCTGAGTGTGATACCAACAAACCCAAGGAATTCCTGGGGGTTTGGGCACATCTTGGTTGCTGTCCATCTCTCTCCAAATGCAGCAGCAAAGCCAAACAACCCGTGCTGTGTTCCAGGAGTCTGTGGCTGTTATTTACTGAGAGCAAACTGCAGCAATCACGGTGCCTCTGTGCCTGCAGGTGAATTGCTGGGCTCCCCGGGGACTCTGATTAAAGCCTTCCATGGAAGACCTTATCCTGGAAGGTGCTGACCCAAGGCACTGGTACTGTAACCTTATCCCACCAAAATAGACTGTTGTGACAGGGTTTGAATATATAACCAGAGCAGCAAACAGGGCATGGGCTGGAAAACTAGGAAAATGCTAGAACTGAGCAAAAACCTTTCCCTCTTCATGGAAATCCAGGAAAATGGATTCACATCAATCCTGTAGGTTTTTAATCCACTGGCAGATTTCACTTCAGTCTGGGGCATTTCAAAGCAGAGTGCTCATGTGGGTGGAGAAACAGCTTCAGTGGATAAAACTGTAAAAGAAGGGTTACACAAGGTTAAAAACAAATGGAATTTTTCAAACTCTGTGATTCCATGTTCGGGGAACAATGTGGGATGGGTTGTGCTGCTGGTTCCCATGGTCTGCCGTCTCCCAAAGCCTGTGTCACAAAGCTCCAGGCAATGACCTGGGAGCTGAAATCTTTCATGTCAGGAGAAAATGAGTTTCAGTTTAGTGACACACCAGGTTCTGTCTCTTGGCCTCCACCAGAATCACCCAGCTTTCCTGTCAGCCACCCAGGAGTCCCTGAGGAGGACACAGCTTTGGGGTTGGATCTCCTGTTTTCTTGAGCCAGTGGTGCCCATGTGGTAGGAGGAGTTTGGAGATGTCCAGATGATGACAACTCGCAGAGATTAGAATTTTTCCTAATCCTTAAGGCAATCCCTCTCATTCTTCTGCCCTGTAAACCCCCCAAACAGGTGGGAGTGATGTGTTTGATGGAGGAGGAGGTGCTGAGTGTAAGGAAAGCAGCAGACCCACGTTGCGGCCTGCAGGTTTCTGTTTGCTTTCTCTGTCTGCACAGCTGCTGCCTTCACCCATCAGTCATTTTTCACGTGGCCATTAAGGGCTTTTCTGCAACAAGTCATCAAAAGGACATCTAACAAGAAGAAATTAATCTTGTGAGCGAGAAGGTCACACGTTAAAGAAATGAGTCTGATGCCAGCAGGTCCTTCAGGTCCAGCTGGTCCTCTGAGCCAGGGAGCTTATGAATTTCAGAGGTCTCTGAGCCTCACTGGTGCATTTACCAGCTTCACAGCTTGGGGGGTGGGTACACATGCATTGAAGGGAGAGATGGTTACAGCTCAATTTCCAGCTGGATTAGTGGTCACTCTCCATAGCTGTTAAAATCACGGTGCCCATGAGGTTTCAACTCTTCCTGGGTTCAATATCTAAGAAGGCACCAAGTTTCTGGGATCACATCATTGCCCCAGTCCACATCTGCCATCAAGCAGACCTTCTGCTGCCTCTCCAGGGCAGGTCCAACGCCGGTGGCCACCATGGGCTGGTGCCCTTGCTCTTCATCCCCCTGCCCGAGCCTCCCTGGTCCCTTTGACCATGGGGATGACCCTTGGGGGTGCAGATGCTCTGGGGCAGTGAGGCACTGGCTCACTGGGGGTTGACTTTAGCCATGAACAGAGTTCAGGTTGGTCAAGCCTCTTCTGAGGTCGAGGCCCAGGCTGTTGTCTCACCCCAGGTGTGTGTCACACCTGGAAAATCCCACGAATACCAAATCCTGATCTGCTCTGCTCCCTGCTGGGGACTGGTGGCTCCAGGCAGCCTTGCAGCATCTGTTTTCCTCAAATCCAATGTGCTCTTTGATGCTGCCTGAGCTGTAAATCCAGCTGGGGTTGTGCTGCTGCTGTTCCAGCTCCTTGCTTGGTCAGTGGCTGTGTGGGAGCAGGTCCCCCACGGCACTCCACTGAATCAAATAAGATCACAGTTAGTTAAAATATCATCTCACTTCCTAATGGGCTGAAGCCCTGTCATGCATCTTTTTTCCTCCTAATAAGCTGACCTTTCACCTCCAGGCCTCCCATTCAAGCCCAATTGGGCAATTTTAAATTAAATGCAATTTTTCTGTTCTCTCTGCTCATTCACTAATGGTCACTGTCTGTTTGACAAATGTCACTGCACTGATACTGAAATTAATGACCAGTCAAGAGCTGCAGAGCGGAGAACAGGAACGCTGCTGCCCTTTCCTCCCCGTGCCTGGCCTGTGCCAGCTGAAGGGAAGCCTCTTAAATCCTGGCACTGCCAAGCACATGCTCAAATTGACAAACCCATCAGGAGAAGAGGCTGTTTGTCCCCAGCTCAGCTGGAGGCAGAGTTTTCACAAGCTCTTGGTGTTTAAACCTGTGTCTTTCCGAGCGATTCAACAACCTGTGCAGCTGATGGTAGTGCCTTGAGCTCGGGGCCTGCAGGTGGAGGGGCTGGTGTCCTGTTTGCCCTCAAGGATGCAGAGATCCAGCCAGTACTTTTATTCTCTGCCATCTGGTGTATTTTGGTTTTGCTTCACTATAAAATAAGGATAATGGTGCTTCCCTGTAGTGCGAGCTTTCACTGGCCACAGTTAATGTGTTGAGAGCTCTGATGGGTATCCAGATGTTTTCCAGGGGTCTTTTCCCTTGGACATCCTCCCATGGAGGCTTCTGCAGTCCCCTGTATTCACAGAATCATAGAATATCATGAGTTGGACCCACAGGATCATCCCATCCAGCTCCTGGCCCTGCACAGACCCCAACAACCCCACCCTGGGCATCCCTGGCAGCGGTGTCCAAACGCTCCTGGAGCTCTGGCAGCCTCGGGGCCGTGCCCATTCCCTGGGGAGGCTGGGCAGTGCCCAGCACCCTCTGGGGGAAGAACCTTTTCCTAAAAAACTGCACAGGGCCTCCCAAGGGAGACAGGATCTTCTTTCCATGCTGCCTTCAGTGGAAGCATCCTTGTTTCCAGCCTTGCTGTTTTACTTCCCAGCCCGGTGGCAGCATCTCCTGCTGAGCAGCCACACAGTCCAGCTCCTGTTCCCTGTGTCCTGCTCCCCTGAGTTCCAACACCCACCGGGCACTGAGTGTGGACGCAGCCATTCCTGGTCATCCTGCTGCACCCGGACCAGGCGCAAGAGTGAACAGCACACGCAAAGCATTTAATTCAGACAATTAAAACAGTTCAATTCCTGGATATTTTTCTGGATAGGGGTACATACGTGTTAGCAGGATGGAGCAAATTTTGGATGGCCCTGGTGTGATGGTTAATGTGATGCTGGTGTTGCTTGGTCAGTGCTCACAGCCCTCCTGGAATGGGGAGGTGAGGGAAGTCAGCAGCAGCTTGCAAAGGGGGCTCACTGGGATGGAAATCAGAAACCACGTGGAAGCCAGGTTTGGAAAATTCATGGACTCCTAAAGCAATCCAGCTGGGAAGAAAGGCATTTGAAGGGTCCCAGAAGTGGATCAAGGAGTGAGTGAGCTGGGGAGGAGGGTGGGGAAGGACAGTGACCGACGATGAGTGTCTGGAAAGCCCCAGATTTGGAGCAGGGACAAAGGGGAGAACCCAAGCTATGGGCTGGTCTGTCAGGAGGCACCAAAGCAGGCTCAGGCACCCACCAGCAGTTCGTGCACTGATCCAAGAGGCTCCTGGGGCACAAAGAGACCCCCAGGGCTGCTGCTCCCCTCTCCATGCTGGGACCTCTCCATTTCCCATTCCCTCTCTCATCTCCTTGGCTCAGGAGCTGTAGCACGCACTTATATCAAACCACTCCCAGCTGATTGCTAAGGTCCCTCTCTTGGTTTTACAGGCTACTGGAGAGAAAAGACCCTCAACAGACCTGGGCAAAAAGCCCAAAAGCCAAAAGAAGAAGAAAAAGAAGGACCCCAATGAGCCCCAGAAGCCCGTTTCAGCCTACGCCCTGTTTTTCAGAGACACACAAGCAGCCATCAAAGGGCAAAACCCCAACGCCACCTTTGGGGACGTGTCAAAAATCGTGGCATCAATGTGGGACAGTCTGGGAGAAGAACAAAAG
Source organism: Eulacestoma nigropectus (assembly GCA_013397775.1). Taxonomy (NCBI): domain Eukaryota; kingdom Metazoa; phylum Chordata; class Aves; order Passeriformes; genus Eulacestoma; species Eulacestoma nigropectus. The sequence goes on from VZTE01004705.1 coordinate 6,063,640, forward strand.
CAAGTGAGTTACTGAGTTATTCATTTTTGTCTTTCAGCTGTTGAAATGTGTATTTCCACAGTGCAGAGCGTCTCCCCAGGCGTGTTCAGGGCATGGCCAGGGGCTTCCACAGACTGAAGTGCAGGACCAGAGGCTGTTTTCAGGAGCGGTGCTGAAGTGCCCGCTGTGCAAAATTGCTGTTGTTGCGTGGCGAAGAGCAAATTTTTATGACAACTAATTATTCTTGATAAGCTCATACTCTGCAAAGCCATCATGGCCTTTCCCTGACACGGGGTTTTACAGCTTGAGATGGGAGATGGGTTTGTATTTGCTTATTTACTTACAAGGAGTGACAGCCAACCAGCTAAACACTGTTAACTCCCTGTATTGCTGGCTTCAAATCCAACGTTCAGGCTTTAAAAGCTTCAGAAGGAGATGCCTGAAGTGGCCTCACAGAGGAAACCTTCCTGCCCTGAAGCTGTCAGCCACTTTCTGCCTGCTTCACATGGAGAATTCCAGGTCCTGCTTTCCCTGTTGGTTGCTGCTGAGTCGGTTACAAAAGCCTGTAATTGCTTGTTGCCTGCTGAGAGAACCCCAGGGAACACTCCCCACAGCAAGGATGGCTTTTTATCAGGCAGAGTGAGATCTGACACAGTGTGTGATGGGTCCTGGACCCAAACAGGCTTTAGCTGGGAGCCCTTCTCCTGGAGCCTGGCCACAGCTCCAGTTGGGTGTCCATGGCCAGCACTGGAAGCAGCTTCATCTGGGGAGAGAGCAGCAGGGAGGGAAAAAGTCATTTAACTGGAAGGAAATAGCCCTGATTTCTACCCCACACTGAGTCAGGAATAAGAGCAGAGGAGCTTCAGGGATGAAAGCCCTTTTGCTGCTCCCTTTTCTCCTCTTTGGGTGGATCACTGTAGGATCCTGCAGGCAGAAATTCCTCATCTGAAGAGGGAAGGAAGGTCAGGAGGGTGACCCCAGCCCTGGGAAGATGCAGGATAGGGGCTGGGTTTGTGCTGTTGGTTCAGGGTGTGGGAGGTTCAGGAGTGTGGAAAAGCTTTATGTCACCTCTTTCTCCTGCCTGCATCCCTCCCAGCACCTCAGTCTGCCCCTCTTTTTCTCCACCTGGTTACAAACATTGCCACAGTTTGAGCACTGAGCGTGGTTCAGAGAGTGGAAGCGCTGCTGCGACCCTGACTCAGCGCAGTGCAAACGCTCAGCTCTTAATTAACAGCAGGGATTAAACCAGCCCGTTTATCTTCCCTGCTAACTCTCCCTCCTCCTTCTCTTTTATGAGCTCGCAGCAGCCTCTCCGTCTCTTTACACACGCTTTCTAAGTGGCTCCATTTCTCCCTCTGTAATTGATTTAATTAAGTCATTTGTTCCTTGTCTGAATGCTTAAATATTAACTTCCTGGCTTTGTCTCCAGCTGGATACTTCTCTCCCACAACAGCTACCTCCCTGCCCGGGACTCTGGCTGGAGGGACACAATTTCTCTTTGGCTCTGGGACCCTGTGGCTGGTTTGTGTGATGTGGCACGTTCACTGTGGAAGTGTCTGGCTGGAGGAGAGTTTATTTAGCCCCTGTTTGCTTTCCTCCGCCAGCATCCCCAGTGAGGCTTTTTTTAGATTCATGAGGCAATGCAATGGAAAGGGAAAAAGGAAAAGAAAATGTTAAAATGCCTTTAATATGTGAAAACAAGTGCCTAGGCGGTCCTGTAGGTGTTTCCTGCCCAGGGCTGCAGGACATGGTGCACACATTCCCAGTGAAGGCAAGCAGGCGTTCCAAGTGCTCTCCTGGCACATCTGGAGAGGGGATGGTGACCGAGCAGCACAGCCAGGCATCACTGGCCAAAATCCTGCTGCAACCCAGGAGTCCAGCCTGCCACATGGCTGCACCAGACTGTGGGTGAGCCCATCAGCAGGCAGGACTGTGCTCTGGGAAGGGGTGGAAAAGGTGGAAAAGGGAAGTGTCGCACCAGGGACACTGCTCTTAACTTTGTTGACAACAGTGGCTTCATGTCCTCACTACAGAAAGCAGGGCAGAGGACAACCTGGGGAAAAGCCAACACAGAGATGGCACAGCAGACAAGCAAGAGCCAAATCTGGATATTTTGGCTCAATTATGGCCAAATTTGTAGTAAAAGAACACTTTTCCGCTTCCTGGCTTAAGAAAGGGTGGATTTGGGGCTGTAGGTTCTGCTCTGGAGCTGGTTCCGCACTTGGATTTCCGGAGGTGCAGACCCCAGCCCCCCCACACAGTTACTAAGCAGTTCTTTACATCCCTGGAGTTTCTGCTTCAGATGAGGTTTGCAAACCTTATTCTGTGCCTTCCAGCGGGCCCAGGGTGGGCCCAGTCCCAGGTGTGCTTTGGTTCCCACCTTGTGGAGAGCAGCAGGCAGGGAGCAACCAGGGAGGGGGTCCAAGGGAAGCTGGTCCATAAACCCAGGGCATTTCGTGATTCCCGCCACACGTGAGCAGCCCCTGACACGTTCCTGCTGTGCCAGCCCCGTGTGCATCCATCCCTCCCAGCTCCATCCTGCACACGGGGGGGCACAGTGGTGGGGTGGCCCCCGTGCCAGTGCCGCAGGGCTGAGGGAAGCCCAGTGCTGGTGGCTTGTAGCCATGCCAGCCAGCGCCTCGGGCTGGGAAGGGTGGTCCTGTGCCCTGTCCAGAGCCCCAGCCCCTCTCCACAGACACCTCCTGGAGCATTTCTGCTGGCAGCAGTGACATGCCACCCCTTTGCCAGGTTCCCCTGGCCAGCACACAGAGGGTTAATCCTCTGCCATTTGTGCTGCTAATGATTACATGCACTGTAATATCAGAGCTGTAGCTATTTATTTGCCATTGAGCAGGTGCTGCTGCTCCCACAAAGCAAATTTGCTTTCTCCTCCTGATGAAACAAGGAAAATAAAGGTTGCTCACGTCCCATTTCAGATATGTTTTCTTTTTTCCCTGTGCACCAGCTGAAAGACAAACACAGAGAGGGAACCAGAATGCATATTATGCAAGAAACCATATAATCTAGCAGCATCTTTGATTTGGCTGCTGCTGTCACAGACATGCATTTCACAGAGAGGCTTTTTTCTCCCCCCTTTCTTTTGTTCTTACTGGTTTATCATTTGTGGCTTTGTCATTTTGTTCCTTCTTCTTCTTCTCTTCTCAGCCTCTTCACAATGAATCTTCATTTTCCCTCTGACACACTTGTATCTAAATTTCCTTATTTCCTGCCTTTTTTTATTTATATCTGTTGCCTGGTGATTTGATCATGCTGTGGAATACAGGATTAGCAATCTCCGTGTCCTTGGGTACTGCTCAAGGACACCTGTTCGGCAAAGCACCGTTTTCTTCCCCATTTTAACCCCTTCCAGTGTGGCTGTAGAATAGGAATAAATAACAATACCTTGAATATCCCCAGCGCTGCGTTAGCAGGACGTTGTAATCTTCATTCTTCAACAGCTGGCGTGGCCCTTCCTAAGGAGCTTACACGGGAATCTGAAGAATGTGACTCAGGGAATGAAAAAAAAATATTAATACATCCTCTTTGAACTTTGCAAATAGTTTAGCAGCTGTTCCTGTAGAGATAGCTTCGACTTTGCTGCAGAGTGAAATGCTAACTCAGCCATTAGCATCCAATGGGGTACCTGACAGAGGAATCTGCCTGCAGCTCCAGGTCCCAGCTCCAGAATCCCGTGCCTCGGTGGGAGTTTTTTCCATTAGCAGATCTCAAGCAGCGTTCCCCAGCAAGGTTTCAGAGGGCTGCCTGGTTTGACAGAAATTAGAAGAATTTGAGCACTAGACTGGAGCAAGTTCTGCTAATTTCCTAGAAGGATTTTCCCCTGGCACAGAGAGAGTGCCAGCAGCCCAGTCCCAGGCTGTGACACCCACAGCCCCCTCCTCTGTTTCCACAGGGCCACCATGGGCCAGATCTGCTCAAGAGCAGGTGACACCAGCCCTGGTGGCTGTCCTCCCTCGGGGGGATTTCCTGGGGGTGACAAGCCTGGAGACTCCCCAGAGAAGTCACTGGTGGGATTCACTCTCCTCTGCCAATTTCTAATCTTCCGTCTCTGAGCACCTCCCTTTTCCGTGCTGTATTTTGGTGACGAGGAGGTTGGATTGGAGCCAGGCGAGGATGGAGAGCACAGAGATCAATGCCAAGGTGGCAGTTGCAGAAGTCTCTGGAACCAGTTCCTTTTTGTCAGCAAATCCAGCCACAAAGTCAAAGCACTGGGCCGGTGTTTCCACAGACCCTGGGAACTGCGAGCAGAGGAATCAAGGAGCTCCTGAGCAATCTGCTGAGTGAACCCTTGGCTAACGCAGGACTTCCCATCTGAAATGAGAAAAGATTGGGCAAAACCAGCATTTTCAGTCGAGTTTTTGAGTCTGGGTGCTCCCTGAGGACACAAAGGTACCAGAGATGTGTTCTTGCTCATGCTTCACCAGGAGCAGTTCAGTAATGCTGAGTGACTCCATGGCCAAATGCAAGTGGGATTTTCAACCACACAACCGCACAGCCTGGAGAGCAACACAGCCCCAGGGATAAAGTCACACTCCAGGGGTAAATTACCCAGCAGAAGAATTGTCTGCTCAGCAGAAAGTAACAGATCACCCATTTAATCAGATCCATCTGCTCATTGAACCTGCTACATCAGCTGCTGACAGGGCACTGCCGGTGTCTGCGGTGGGACAGAGGCATCGTGGGCCAGCTGTAAAGTTGTGTTATGGGAGAGCCGCCAGAGGGGAGAGATCCCATGGGAACAGCCGTGCTACAAACTGCCCAGTTCCAAATTTGTACTGAGCTGGCAGCTCCAGAGCCACCACGGGATGAAGTTTCCTCCTGCAGCCCCGAAGCCCTGGCAGTGAGGGGCTGGAAGGGTCCAAGCAGTTGCCCTGGCCTGGAAGGAGGTTTCAGCATCTTCTGGGCATCGAGGAAAGCCATGCACCAGGGAAGGGATCAAAGCACCCATCCCAAACAAGGCTTCAGGAGAGGTCTCGTAGAGAGCAGGATAACGATGGGGACGATGTGAAAGGTCAGATGTGCTCTTAACAGCTCCACGAGTGTTACTTTTCTTCTTGGACAGCAAGATCAGAGGTTTGGAAGGTGAATGGCATGTGGTTTTCATTGGAGGTTAGGGTTTAAACACCCTCCTGTTCCCTTTGGAATGTTTACTGGATTGTCCTGGGAACACACTTGTGCCCTCACACGGAGTGAGGGATGACTTAGACCCCATGAAGCCGAGGCAGTGGAGAGCAGGAATCTCTCAGGATGCTTTAACCAATGGTAATTCCTGCTTCATTACAGGCTCCTCCATTCATTCTCCAAAGGAATTGCACTGTGTCTCCACCAGGATAGAGCAGGAACTCTCCTGAAATCGTGCAAATACTTCCCATAGCCAGGGTCTTCCCTGCTTCCCTGCAGGTATCCTCAGGGATGTTGCCCTCAAGACTTACAATCCAGACCACAGATTTTATTCTGAACGTGTAGCTTGGTTTAGTTGGTTTTAATGGTGGCAGGGACAGAATAAGTCTTGCCCAAGAAGGGGATACAGAGGGGGGTGCAAGGAGGCGAGGAGGAGCTGGGAAGGAATAAGGACAACATGTCCGTGTTTCCTATTTGCCTTTCCAATGGCTGTGGGAAGGACGTGTGGAGAGAGGGGTGAATGTGGCAGGGAGGACGTGCTTTGAGTCATCCTGTGAAAAAGCCATAAGTTATGGTGATCTCAGGGCGTACCTTGCAGGAAAGTGTATAATGGTTACAAGAAAAACCCTTCAGACAAGCAGAATAAAACCCAAATTTACACATTCGGGAGAAGGAAAAAACCCAGTCATGGAATCATAGAAAGGAGGGCAAGGAGGGACTTAAGAGGTCAACCAGACCATACTGCTGCCTGAAGTCAGGATCATCTCTGCTTAAGCCATTCCTGATGGATGTGTTCCTAATCTGTTCTTAAACCCTCAGTGGTGGAGATTACACATCTCCCCAGGCAATGTCTTCTCGTGCTTAATTATCCTTACTCCTCCCAAGGCTTCCCAGCGCTTACCCAACATTTCCCTTGGTACAATTTAAGCCTATTTTGCCTCTTTTCCTACATGCAGAGGATCACTCCGTGCCTCCTTTGCTGCATTATGGTGGCTCCTCCTGGTCTTGCCTCCCAGCTTTCCTCTTGGAGACCTTTCCTGCACTTCCCATCTCTCCTCTCCTGATGTTCTACCTCGTTTTTAAAGCAAAACACCCCAAACTCCACCTGGGATTGCAGCAGAGACCTTCCCACTTGGGGTCAGCACGCCCCTTGATTTTTTGGGGGAGAGTTTGGGCTCTTCCCATCATTCCCCAAGCTTGGGAAGCAGCGTTCCTGATGGAGCAGGAGGGCTGGGACGGAGAGGTTACGGATAACAGCTCCGGCTGTCACTCAGTGCCTGCGCGACACGGAGCCACTCGTGGGCGTCAGCGGGGTTTGCAATAATTGTCTCCTCTAATTAACTGGTTATCAAACAAGAACATTTCATTACGGTACAATTACTGGCTGCTTTGCTGAGACACAGAGGTGTCAGGATTACGATCCCAACATATGCTTCTTACAGCTCTGATTTTTTGTTTTCATAATCACTAACCATTTTTGCTTCCCCCCCCCCCCCCCAACCCACCCACTCACTTAATGACTAATGAATCCTCCTGCTAATGAATAAGGAAAATAAATCAGTGGGCATGGCAGGTTAGGAAGAAAAACATGCAAAATGTTTTGAGGATCCTTAAATCTGATAAATTACTTCAAAATTAAAATCCCTGGGAGAAAATGGGATTTAATTAGAAAGTAACGTGGTTTTGTCAATGTTTAAATTAAAATTTTAAAGGTTATAAATGCTGCTCTAGAGCCGCCTTTACACAGAGGATTTGTGAGGAGTTTTGTTTGGATCCGCTCTTCCCACGTCAGCGTGGTGATTCCCTGGGGACAGACAGCTCAGTGCCCTTCATGGAGCCCTGTGTGGGTGCAGGAAGCCCCCGTGTGCAGGGCAGGACTGCAGAATTCCCAACAGGAGACCCTTAGGGATGGCTCTTCACGATGAGGGTGATGGCACAGGGTGCCCAGGGAAGCTGTGGCTGCCCCTGGATCCCTGGCAGTGCCCAAGGCCAGGCTGGACGGGGCTTGGAGCAACCTGGGACAGTGGAAGGTGTCCCTGCCCGTGGCAGGGGTGGATCAAAACGGCCCCTTCAACCCAAACCATTCTGGGATTCTATGATTAAAACCCAGATAATCCACCAGGAATCTTCCAGAGCTTCCAGTTCACCAGAGAAGCATCAGAGAGCACAATCCCCGAGCTCACCCCATCACCCTTCTTGGCTGCCCTGCTCGTGGCCAGGCTTGAGCCAGGGCTGGCCCAAGGAGCACAGAGGCTCCTGCCTGGAGCAATCCCCTCTCCCTTCAGCAGAAAGAGCCGCTTGGCTGCCCCTTCCCAGCCCTGCTGCACCAGACCCCACCCAGCAGCACATCCCAATATGAGGGAGATCCACATGCTCTAAAAGAGACAAGGACAGATGAAGAGTGGCATAAAAAAAGGGTTTAGCGAGTGATGGGGATGAAGATAGGCACAGACTTCATTGGTTATTCATTTATTTGCATTCAGGTTTAGGAAGCCTCATTTACCTTCACTCTCACTGTCCAGAAATTGCAAGTTTTTCTCCAGGCAAGTCTTGCTAATAATAAAATTTGTCTCTACATAGCTCTGAATACTTTGTTTTCCCACCATCCCGGGAAAAAAAATGGTAAAACCACTCTTGTATTTTGCTGTTACAGAGGAAAAATAATTAAATATGTTCTCCATAGATCAGCATCCACCTGTGGCCACTCTTGAACACTGGCCTGAGATACAGGAATTCTTATTTCATTGCTGTGAGGGCATCAGGTACCACATTTAAGAGCATCCACCAGCTCTGCTGCTGGACACAATAAATTCTGTGTTGCTGTATGGGCACAGACCTGCTCCTTCCCATGGGAAGGTGTCCCTGCCCATGGCAGGGGGATGGAACTGGATGAGCTTTAAGGTCCATTCCAACCCAAAATGTCTTTGATTCTGTAATAACAGATGTGGAGATTGTAGAGAAAGGTAATAGCTTTTATTAAGGGAACTGATACAGTTTGAAGAAGTAGTTGCTTTTCACAGGCAAACTCTTCTTCAGGCTGACATTTTGAAAAGTAATTTTGTTCTGAATGGAGCAAATATAATATTTCCTGAATACCATAAAGCCAAAGACAAACTTAGGGAAATGCTCCATTTCAGAAAATTGCCGCCTGAGACCTCCAGTGTATCGAGTCAAAATGTTTCATTACAGGACTCGCTGTGATTTAGCAATGAAAATAAGGCTTTCAATCCATTTTTAATAGGATTTGTCTGTACTGATTTTAAACTCACATCCAGTTCAACTGCTGGAAGGTTACTCTCCCTTCAGAGGTCAGTGTTGGGAGGGAGTCTGGGGTGCTGCCATGGTTGTGGAAATTTGCAGGGGAAACGAGCTAAATCTCTGTGGAATTGTTTTGGTTGGAAAAGACCTTTAGGATCATCCTGTCCAACTGTTTGCCCAGCACTGCCAAGGCCACCATGTCCCCAAGTGCCACACCCATAGGTCTTTTAAACGCCTCCAGGAATGATGACTCCACCACTTCCCTGGGCAACCTGTTCCAGGGCTGGGCAACCCTTTCCATGAAGAAATTTTTCCCAATATCCAGCCTAAATCATCCTGGAGAGAGGATGTTCCCATGAGGCTTCAGCGTTTCAATTGCTGAAAGCTGCAGTCAGTTTTAAAGCTGAATTAAATGCATGCAAATCTGTTCTAATTGAAATCAACTTTCAACACATCACTCGAGGAAATTTTGAGTGTCCAGTGGAGAAGAGGGTTGGTGGGCATTTTTCCTGGGAGTTTGTGCCTTTATCCTGAAATTTTTATTTCGTTTTAAAATACTCCTCTCACTTACTCAGTTAATTTGTGTAACCCTTCAGGGACTCGCTGCTGGGGACAGGCTGGATCACACCATTATTTTCTTGAAGGTCTTCATCTCCATGTGGAGGACCAGGATCCAGGCAGGAAGGGGACCAGCACTGACATGATCAAGAGGCATCTCTCATTATGGGGAGAGATGGAAGAATAAATCCTGATTCACTCTTCCAAATCTTTTATTTTTTTTCTTAGGGAATCAAACTCTCCTGCTTCCCTGCAAGCTCCAGCTCACCAAGTCATGAGATGAGGCAAAAATCTCAGCTTTTATAAGATATGAAAGCAGTTCCCAGCTGTCCAGGCTGCAGAGAAGAGCTGGAGTTCTGAGCTCTAAAGAATTAATATTGGGAAAGCCACGAAAACAAATGGGTAGTTTAGGAGTTCTGAATGTCTCACCTGTTTTTAAGCTAGCCGTCATCACAGACTCATAGCATGGATGGAGTTGGAAGGGACTTTAAAAATAGTCGTGTCATTTGAGGATTTTGGCTTTTGTCTTGCTCTTCCAAGAGCCTGGATCACTCTTTACTCTGCTTCCTGTTGGGAAGGGATTTCACTGTGTTCACCTTATAAAATCAGACTGTGTCTCTTACTAAATACCTGTCTAAACACACAGACCGCTCTGACCAGAGATGCCTCCAAAATCCCAGCATGGTCCAATGCAGGGGCTTCCTTTTCTTGGTTTGGGATGAATTCCTCTGCAGCAGAACTGAGCTTTTCGTGCACGCGGCCCCAGTGAAGGGGGGTCCCACTGAGCAGATGGGGTGCAGCCAAACCCAGCAGCCCCCTGTTCCCTCTGTTAATGATTATCCATTCCTTGGTCCTTTCAGGCATACAAGAGGAAAACAGAAGCTGCCAAGAAGGAGTACCTGAAAGCCCTGGCCGCGTACCGGGCCAGCCTCGTCTCCAAGGTACAGCCACGCTCACGGACGGGCTACAACTCACAGGAGCCTCCAGGGAGGAGCAAATTTGTCAGAAATGCTGTGTAATTGTGATATCAGAACTGATACTAGCATTGGCACCTTCCCAAAGGGCTGAAAGAGGGGCTCTGCAGCACGGTTAGGGCAGGAGCTGGGCTGTCGTCTGCCTTTAGTGCCCTGCAGTGAGACCCTGCTTTGGATGGGTTCAGCAGCAGGAGAGGTTTCCTCAGTGTCCCTCTGTGGGGTGAAGGCGTCCCTGCTGCCTGTCCCCACTGTTCCTTGCCTGCTTTAGGGGTGTGAGTGCAGCAAAGGGGTCAGGAGGACAAGGTGACATCAGGGACTGGCGCAGGGGAAGGTGACACCCAGTGCTGGGCTCGCTGGTACCCGCATCCTCCTGCACCCTGCTCCATGCACTCGGGCTGTCCCACCTGCTCAGCACCCCAGATGTTGCTTCTCCTGTGCATGCTCAGCCTAGGGCAGATTTTTAGGGAGTTTTAAGGAGTTTTTAGGGAGATTTATGGAGTAAGACCCATAACTGTGATCGATGAGATGTGAGCAGGTGGGTGCTGAACACACCACAGCCAGACCAAACCCAGAGAGCCCATTCCAGTGCCTAATAGTGAAATTTCAGGGCATTCCAGGCTCACACAGGGATTCCCAGTGCTGCAAGACCACAGTGGGGAGCAATGATGGGCCCAGTCTCCTAGACGTGGATGCCCATCCCAAGGGACCTCACAGCTTGCCCTCCTCCACACCTCCAGAGAGGGGACACAGGCATTTGCTGCCTGTGAATTTGGGGTGGCTCCTGTGGAGCTCAAAATCTTCCTGACTCAGGAGTAATGCTGCCCTTGGGTAGTGAGTGGTCTCCCTTCAAATCTTCTCCTTGGTACTGCACCACATCCTCAGAGCTTAATCATCACATTCAACTGCCTTGGGAAATGATGTGGTCTCCCAAATCACCCATCGTCTGCAGGATCCGTGTGGTGGGGGTGAGCTGGAAAGGCTCAGAGCCCCTGTGCAGACCAGTAGCTGCCAACTTCTCAACAGAACAGCAGCAAGGACGGAAAAAAGGGGTTGGGAAGGACTTGTTGGGGATTTAAAACTCTCGTTGGTCCCTCTGGAAGCCTCTGAGGGTCTTGCCTTGAACGTGCCTCGCAGCAGTGTGGGGCAGGAGTCGTGGAAGGCGTGGAAGGCATGGAAGTCGTGGAAGCATGTGCTCTGTGGCTTCGTTTTCTTCCCAATTTCTCCAGCTACTCTTCTGCAAAACTTTGTTTTGAGCAAAGCAGCACAGTGTGGTCCTGGCTGCTGGGTGAGAAAGGATCAGGAGTATCATTACAGAGCCCGTCACAGGACAAAACCCTCACTGTCCAACCCAGGAAACTTCCCCTTGTCCTTCTCTTCTTCCTGCTGAAATGAGGCCACCCCTGTCCCGTGCATTATAGACCCACCAGGGGTGCAGGAATGCACAAGATGGGGCAAGCAGAGGGTTTGTAAACCCATTTGTACTCTGTTGGAAGCAGCAGGGGTTTGTCACCTACCCAAAGCAGTGAGCTGCTGGTGGGCAGTTTGCCTCTGCACTGGTTCATTCCCCCTGATGCTCCAGGCTCTGCCAAAGGCACGGTTGAGTTCCTGAGCTTTAATTTTGCAGATATGGATGCTGCAGCCAGCCCGTGGCCACCCAGCTGCGGCAGGGCTGGGAGCTCATGTGCTGGCAGGTGGGAGAGGAGCAGGATGCACAGGGAGCTCATCTGGACAGATGGATATCTGGGGGTGCATATCGATGTTTCCTCTTCCCCTTCCTCACCACCTTCCATTCTGTTTTCCCACAGAGCTCTGCCGACCAGGGGGAGACGAAAAGCACCCAGAGCACCCCCCCTTCCAAGATGATCCCCCCCAAGCAGCCCATGTACACGATGCCTCCGCAGGCTTCCTCGCCCTACCCCGGCCTGGGCTCCTTCCTGTCCCCGTCGGACCTGCAGAGCTACCGTGGCCACCCCCACGCCGGGCTGTCCCGGACCCTGCCCTCCAAGCCCCTGCTGCCCAGCATCAGTGCCTCCCCCCCGCCCTCCTTCCAGATCAGCCCCCCGCTCCACCAGCAGCTGTCCTTGCACCACCCGCAGAGCTCGCTCCTCGGCCAGCCCCTCAGCATGCAGCAGGTCCCCCAGCAGCCCCTCCTGTCCCCCCCCATGGCACTACAGGTACAGCCCCCCATGAACGCCTCGCCTCCCGGCCAGCAGGTGGGTGCTCGGGGGTCTCGTGGGTTTGGGGTTGTTGGGCGTTGGTGTTGTCCCCAAGGGAGTCTTCCCAGGGAAGGGGCTGGAGCCCCAGGAGAGGCTGAGGGAGCTGGGAAAGGGGCTCAGCCTGGAGAAGAGGAGGCTCAGGGGGGACTTTGTGGCTCTGCACAACTCCCTGACAGGAGGGGGCAGCCGGGGGGGGGGGGTCGGGCTCTGCTCCCAGGGAACAGGGACAGGACAAGAAGAAATGGCCTCAAATTGTGCCAGAGAATGGTTAGATTTAAAATTAAGGAAAATTTCTTTTTTGAAAGGGTTATCAGGCAGTGGAACAGCTGCCCAGAGAAGTTGTGGAGTCACCATTCCTGGAAGCATTCAAAAAATGTGTGGATGTGGCCCATGGGGGCATGGGTTAGTGGTGGGCCTGGCAGTGCTGGGTTAAGGGTTGCACTCGATGATCATGGAGGTCTCCCCCAACCTAAATGACCCTATGACTTCTCCAGCACAGAGATTGGGCTTTAGCTCTGCACAACGAAAAGTGGCTTCTGTAATTTGGTGACAGCATTATGGGGGATCCTCATAATCACTCACTGGGGTAGGAGCTGTTGCTGAGGGCAGCATTTTGTGACTTTTATTTATATATTTATTTTGTGGTTTTTATTTATATAAAAATAAAAAAAAAACCACCCCACATTGCCCTAATTTGGCTATTTTGGAAAAAAATCATGTTCTTTGTCAGGAAAATAACATGAATCTGGTTTATATACATCACCTAATGGAGATAAATTTAATTAAACCCACCCCAAAAAATGGGGAAAACTGATCAGCTTTCAGCTAGAGCAGCCCCTCAGTGTCCTTGCTGAATTGCCAGTGGTGGCAGCTCAGGGGGACAGTGTTGTTTGTGTGGACGTCCCTTGTCCCTGAACACTGGGATGGGTAACCCAGCACTGCACAGGAGCTGAGCTGCCCTGGAAGTGGGACATCGGCTTTGGGTGCCAGGCTGCAAAAAACCTAAAGGCTTTTGTGGCTGGGTGCCCTCCACAGCCATTCCCACCCCCGAGGAGAGAGATCCTGACAAGAAGAGAAGGGAAGAGGGGTGTAAAATGTGTTGCTGCATTGACACCATGGTCTGGGCTTGGACCCCCCTCTGTCCCCGGGGCTCCTCCTGTGCTCTGCACTGACAGGTTTTGGGGACAATGCCTGTAAATGTGATTATGCACTGTTATTACATCTGCACTTCCCTGCTCTGTATGCTCCTGTAACCCTCCTTCTCCTCTCCACCCTGCAGGACTTCTCCCATATTTCGTCTGAGTTTCAGAACAGTGTTGGACCCCGTTCGCCTGGTGCATCAAATCCTCCAGGAAGCACTGAGTGGGACAACGACTACCCCAGCAGGGAGTGTGGGGTCAACCACTGCAGGCCAGTAGACAAAATAGAGCTCACTGCTAGCACACATCTGGGCTGGGACAGTGAACAACAGCTCAACGTCTGCCCTAAAATGTGCAGCCAGCTGTGGTCAGGGAAGCTCAAGGCTCCCTCATCTCTGTAGGCTCACTGTAGTGATCCTATGGAAGCAGGTAGCTTAAAAATCATGGATAAATTCTTCACTGGACATGAAATGATTTCTTTTTTATTTTATTTTATTTTATTTTATTTATTTCCATTCCACGGAAGGGTTAGACACATTTCCTTTTGGAGCACTCCCCCCGCCAGAGTCCCTGGAGTTTTGAAAGCAGCCATGTCCATAAGGCCAGGCCTCAATGTGGCCTTATGTACTTAAAGAGTCTTATAAAAAAGTTGAAGAACAACTAATTTCAAAGGCAGATAGTGATAGAACAAGGGGGAATGGCTTTAAACTGAAAGAGAAGAAATGTAGATTGTATGTGAGGAAGGAATCCTTCCCTGTGAGGGTGGAGAGGCCCTGGCACAGGGTGCCCAGAGAAGCTGTGGCTGCCCCTGGATCCCTGGAAGTGTCCAAGGCCAGGTTGGACGGGGCTTGGAGCAAGCTGGGATAGTGGAAGGTGTCCCTGCCCATGGCAGGGGGTGGATTGAGATGGGCTTTAAGGTCCTTTCCAACCCAAACCATTCTTTGATTCTAAGAAAAGCAATGTCCTTCTGTTCCTAAAACAATTGCTCTTATCAGTGAGGCCCCAGCCTCCCATAATTCTCTCCACCAGCAGGTCCCTTATCATTCCTGGGAATTCACCCTGACAGTGTAACAAATCCTCAGTCCTCCCCAGAGCCACAGGATGCTCCATCCCCCTGCACCATGCAGAAAAACCCCACAGACATCTGCACAGACCTTCCTCTTATGCCCTACAAGCTCTGGCATGAACGTGCCAGCATGAAGGTCCCTTCAATGCTGCTCAAGTTCCCCAAGAAATGAAAACATCAGGGTAGTCTTACAGCTGGGGAACAGGGAGGCTGTGGAAGCCATTTCCAACCTCTGCCTAGCCCACTGCTCTTGGCTCAGCCCTAATAGTTTGGAGACTCTGTTGTGCTCCTCTTTGGAACATTCCCGGGGTTCTCTGTTGGGAGCAGGTTGGGAAGGAGGCTGGATACCATCAGAGTATTGATTTCCTTCAAGTGCTGGAACACGGTGCTTTCACCAGAGATAACAGCCAGGCTTCTCAGAGCACGGCTCCTGTCTGTGCCAGCAGAGAACTTACAGCTGCTGGGCTGGGCACAGACTGTACAGACATTTATTTCTTCCAGGGAAATAAATAATTGGCTGATCCATCAGAATATCCCTGCTGTCTGCCTGCCCCGGGGACATGGATAGGTCTGACCTTTGCATGCTCCTTCCTGAAGTCTCTGCAGACAGCCTGAAAGAAGGAACATGATCAGGACCTGATAGTAAAAGTCACTTCACACGTTGTGGGCAAAATGCTGGAGGGTTGTGGCACACAACCAGAGGTGCTGGGCAGATCCCAGGAATGAACTCCCCTAGAAATAAGCATCACTTCTTAAGGGATCAGCTGGGAAAACATTTGATTCCCTCTGCAAATCCCACTGCCTGGATCCCATGGAGAAAGCCCAGGGCACTCCAGAAACAGGTGAAACGTTCCCATAGCAGTGAGGATTGAGTTCTGTGTTGCTGAAACAAGCTCTGTGACATCTGGCTGGAGTGCCACACTGTAAGCAGAGGGCCCATGCAATTCATGATCAAAGCTCATGCATTTCATGCCTTTGTCACAGCATAAATATCAAATTTCATGGGTTTATCACAGCTTCCTGGGGAAAAAAAAGTCATTCTAAAACCAGACATTATGCAGAGACTTCCAGATTAGAGTAGATTATAGCAAGGAACTCAGATGGATAGAGATCAGTCCTGCAGAGAGTGCTCAGTGCCCCGAAAAATATCATAATGTCTGCTCAGGAAGGAGCCCATCCTGTGACTAAAGACACAGGAGCTGCTGGCAGCCAGTGCCCAAAGCTGGATTGTTCTCATTCATTGTAAAGCCTGGTGTGCCAGCAGTGCCATCACCTCCTGCTTCTGCTGCCCCGGGGTTTGCAGCCTCAGTTTCCCCTCTGCATCACCTGGAGCATTCCCAGACGTCTGTAGGGCTGCAGCTCCCTGTGTCTCACGGTTGCACACGAGCCAAGAAAAGAGATGATGGATCTCCTCATCCAGGGCAAGGAATGATGGGACAAGGGGGAACAGCCTCCCACTGCCAGAGAGCCGAGTTAGATGGGATGTTGGGAAGGAATTCCTGGCTGTGAGGGAGGTGAGGCCCTGGCACAGGGTGCCCAGAAAAGCTGTGGTTGCCCCTGGATCCCTGGCAGTGTCCAAGGCCAGGCTGGACGGGCTTGGAGCAGCCTGGGATAGTGGAAGGTGCCCATGGGAACGAGATGAGCTTTAAGGCCCGTTCCCACCCAATCCACTCTGATTCTGTGATCTTCCTGACTCTGCTGCTTTCTCCAATGCACTGTGTACTAATTTCCAAGTGATGTTCAAAGCTGTCATTGGGCTCTTCCACCGCACCTTTTCATGAGCTGGGTGGGTCCAACCATCAGCAGAGCTCGGGCACGGCAGTGATAAAGGAAAGTCTCACTGGGTTTGATTCACCAGTGCTGCCCTAGGTATATTTGGGAAGTCTCTGGATCATGTAATGGCCCATTTCAACCTCAGAAGTGCATTCGGCTTAATTGCAATTAAAGCAGCACTGTGAGGAGCAAAACCTGGCTGGAAAGAGAAGGGATTATTCCTTGATGAGATGTGACTGAGCTGTAGAGTCCCAGATTCCTGGAAGAGAGGATCATCCCAACCTCCCCAGCACACAGAGGGCCCTGCTGGGTTATGATTTTTATTTCATGTCTAACCTTGGTATTTCTTTAGCTTCCAACATCTGTTGGCACTGGGTTAGCTGGGGTAAAACCTCCCAAGCCTCGTTTTCTTCTGTGTTTGTCATCCAGATAACTTCTGAAAAACTGACAAGGTTGTCTTTCTCTCTGTCCTTTCTATCTAATAAGGGAACTGCTGTAGGGATTTTTGCTTCCCAGCCTATCCTTGCTAGTTAAAATGCCATCAAATGACACTTCTTCCCTCATGCCCTGCAAATTCTGGGATCCTGCGAGCAGACGCTGACGCTCCTTAATTCATAACTCAGCCATGCTGGAGAGAGAGTTTTAAATGTTTCTCAGCTCCTGCTCTCCCTATTTTTAATGACTTTTTGCCTTCTGACTTCCATCCAATTTTCCTGGCTCTTTCTGTGCTGAAGCCCAGGCTGTCCTAGATTGTGAGCGAAGACATGGGGAGGGTTTCTCAGCTCCTGCTTGGTGTTTGACTGCCGCTTCCCACGAGCGACTGCAGCACACCATTGCAATGCTTTTTTGCCACCACATCACAAACTCCTTTCCTAGTCCCGTCTCCCTCACCTGACAGCCTGGTGCTGGCACTTGCTCTTTCCCAGGCACTGAATTCCTCTGTTTCACAGGGACTTTCTCCAAGGGAGCTGCCTCATCTCTACCAGACGTGCAGCTTGGTTTACAATCACGTGCAAATCTTCCTTAATCCCTAATTAAATCTTAACTCCTCAAAGCACCTCCCTTGTTTTTTCTGCCTTGTTGTCTGATCATAACTCTTTCCATACCTTCTTCAGGGGTTGTGTCCTTTCCATTCTAAAATATTCTGTGATTCACCATTGTCCCCTCACATTTAGGTATTTTTGGGATAACACTGAGCTGGATTCATCTTTCCATGTCCTTCCTCTCATTTGCAAGGCACGGATTAGGTTCTTTTTCGCTGTCATCCTTTAGCAACTCTTCTCCCCTCTTCCCACTCTCCTTTAGGCTAAAAGATGGGACACTGTCCACTGCACCTTGTCCAGGCACAAAAAACCATGTACAGCCACTAGATCCAGACATTTATAACCTCCCTAATTCCTTCCAACAATGAAGTGATCCTCTCCGAAGCGGAGGGAATTTTCCAAATCAGGAGCTAAATGAGCAAACACCATAAAAAGGCAAAGCTATAACCCATCACAACTGCACTTAGTTTGGATTCAATTATTTATGGTAATACTTCGTAATGAACTGGGAAATGTTCTGTAGCGTGTTGTGTAAAATTAATGAAGTTTTAGGACTGGAATACTTTGCTGCTGCTCAGTGGCATTAAATCTTTCCTGAGTGCAGGAGGGAAGGCTCTGCATTTCAAATGCAGATTATAAAATGTGGAGATTAGCAAAGGGCGGGCTCTTGACTCTGTCAGAAGACAGCTCTATCAACAACAGCCCTGCCTTGCTGTCTGCCCCTTCCCTATTATTCCACTCACAAACACACCCACACCAAAACCTCCCAAGCCTTTAAACATTCTTCACCACATTTCAAGGCCAAGATATCTTTGTGGAGCCAGTGATGTTTCCATCATGTCTGTGCAGGTGATAAACCCCATCAAAAGTCCTGGATTTCAGAGCAAAACCTCCACAGATCATCAGTCAGGGGAGAGGGACTTCAGCCACTTCTCTCTCTACTCTGTCCTGAAATAAAAGAGCATCTGGGCTCCCTCTTTGGGCTCTCTGTATGCAGTGTCAGAATGAGCACATTTTATCCAAAAGCAACTCTCTAAACCTCCATGGCTCAGCCTCAGGTGTGGTGAGGCAGGGGATGGTGGCCCTGGGGCTGATCCCAGGCAGAGCATTCCAGCATTCCCCAGATGGGATCTGCAGGGACACCCAGAGCTGATCCTGCGCTGCAGCCCCAGCAAGAGCAACAATTAAGCCACAGGAAGAAACTGATGTTGTAGCCCTTACAGTTGAAATTGAGGAAGAAATAAAATTGCACTCAAATCTTACTCTTAGGGGGACCTTCTCACTCTCTACAACTACAGCCAGAAATTTAGGGTTAAGGTTAGGGTGACCCCCTAGGGCTAGGGTTACTACCTCTTGGAAGATGGTGTAGCCATGTGGGGGTCGGTCTCTTCTTCCAGGTAACAAGGGACAGGACAAGAGCAAACAGCCTCAAGTTGCACCAGGGGAGGTTTAGAATGGATATTTGGGGAAAATTTCTGCAGGGAAAGAGTGGTCAAGCATTGGAAGAGCCGCCCAGGGCAGTGGTGGAGCCACCATCCCTGGGGGGGCTTTAAAAGCCACGTGGATGTGACACTTGGGGACGTGGTTTGGCAGTGCTGGGAGAGTGGTTGGACTTGATTTTGGAGGGCTTTCCCAACCTAAATGATCCTGCTGTGCCTCTGCCTGGTCCCTCTGTGTGCAGCCCCACCTTGATGCCTTTTTCAACCTAGAAATGAAACAAGCCACACTTTTGAGATAATATTAGTGTGGGAGGCAATATAAAGGTGGATCCTTATTGGAGGCCTTCAGGGGCAGTTATGGAAAAATGTCCACAAAAGGCCACCCCCCCACGGGGGGGCACACAGTTTTATAAGTTGGGTAAATGAGCATAATTGACACAAAAGCACCAATTAGGAGCACAAGTGGTGATGCAATTCCCTCCCCGGGTCAAGCCCCTTCTAAATCCTCCCCCCCCACCGCCTCGCATGGGACTGTACTTTGTTGATGAAAACGTGTCTGAAGAGCTGTTTTTCCACCTTGGCAGCCAGGGAGAACTAAGATAGGATAAGGAATACGTTTTGTCTTTCTGCCCAGGGAAAGGGCATGGAAAACTACTGGGAAAACTAGCCAGTAAAACAATAGGCTACAAACATACGTGTAAAGAATACAGAGAACCTATAAAAGAAAACAAAGGTAAAAACCAAAACGGCATCACCCTAAAAGCCACGGCGTGGGCACAGACCGTGTGCCAGCTGTGCCAGCTCCTCCCCAGCCCCTTCGCTGCCCGTCTCACGCCCTCTCTCTCTGCTTTCTCCTACAGCATGCTGCCAAGGGACAAGGCACTCTACCTCACCTAAGGCTCAGCATCCCTTTGGGAGGAGGCTCAGACGAAGGACACTTGAGAGGGTCTATCCTACAGCCCACGCGGGGAGGCACGAGCGGGTCGGACGGGCGGGACAGCTGCCACCGCACCTCGGCGCTGGCTTCGTTTCCAGGCTCTAAGAGCAGTTTTCTTTTTTCCCTTTTATTTTTGAACTCTAAATAAAAAAAAAAAAAAAGGTTTACTTTTTGGGGCAGCCCCCCCCCCCCAAAA